>BQMF02000006.1:1200000-1800000 GCA_027922465.2 Turritopsis dohrnii
GTCTGGCTACCCAATTTACTCAGAACACTACTTGAATCTCTTATCAATAACCCTCTAAAACAAGCCAGTCTAGGACAGTCAATTGCTTATGCTGCACGGCCAAGATCTGTTTTACCCCCAATCTTATTTGGAAGTGGTATAGAACTTGATCATGTCTTTGGATCAAAATGGCTTCTAACTGAACAAAACCGCCTTGGATATTGTGTAACTCCAGGGGAGGTATTACGCTATAAGCAGTCTGTTGTTGTTAACGAGAGGGTTGATGATTTATTGAACTTAAAGCAAGGAACCTTTAGCCAATGGTCAGCAGACAATGTAGACCACAACGTCAGGACACTTGATGGCAAGGGAACTCTACACGCGATGGGCATCATTGTTTCTACGACAGGAGGTAAGATAAATCTCATTCATTAATTCTCATTCCATATAATTTGCATATTGGATTCGTATTCTGACAATTGTTTAATACGCTTTTAGGTGAGACTGACAATTTGAGGGCAAATCTACCACCAATTCCTCGAGAAAAAAGATGATCGGCTGAAGAAGTAATTGCTGGTCAATCGATCCCAATCAAATATTATCAACCAAAGGATACTTCGCGACTGGCTAAACTCACTTTTCAAAATTTCAAGGATTTGCCAACCACTAATGAAACCTCAAGTGACATCTACCTTGATCTTCTATGGCATGCAGCATACTTCAAAGCAGACAGTAGAACACAGCGACCAAGCTGGAGTGGTTATATGCAGACTATTTCAGAAGGGACATATCCAGGAAAGTCTGTGGTCACCATGCTACCAATTATTGATTTAAACCCAACGGACATGAACTGCATCCACTCCACATTACTCTTCATTACTGACCAGGCTGCATCCTTACATGTCGATACTCCAGTTGTAACATTCGACCAACCGTTGTGGTTAAAAGCCACAGAAATTGTTCAAACACTGGATCTGAAATTACATATTCCGGTCTGTAAATTACCACCTGTTAGGAATCTGGTCCAAATATTTTGCACAGGCACTTATTTTTTTATCAACTATTAGTGCGGAAAGTTTCAAGCATTTAGCAATAGTCCTTTGTATTTAATATGACTAAACCTTAACCACCCTGTCATAAAAGTTACGGGTTTAAGGCCATTAAACCCCTAAATTTTTACGAGGGGATTATGGGATTTCTGGTCACTTCTGGGCGTGAGACTTTTTTTTGGTTAGTCTACATGGTAAGACAGACAAAATATCAAAAAATCAGCTTTTCTATATTTTTTGCAAGGTTAAATCGTATCTCGCCCCTACTACTTAAGGAGGGAAATGATCCGAAAACACCTCTCTCCAGCATACATGAAGTTGGCGGCAAATGTAGACAAGTCCTCCTCGTCATTGTTTGGGGACTCCATCTGTGGGAGGTTGGAGGCCCTTAAGAAAGAGTCTGAGGTCACTCTTGGATGACAACCAAGACAGACGGTCTTCTAAGAGGAAGAACGACCACACCTCGTCAAACTGGGGGTCTTCTTTAAAAGCCCCGAGGAGGACCAACCAACAAGGGTGCCAACAGCGAAAAATGTCCCAAAGCTCAACAGTACCCAAGGCCCGGATAGAAATGTGTTTTCAAATGCTTGAGTGTTACTATCAGAACTTTAGCTAAGTTTTTGGGAAAGATCTCTAGTAGCCTTTTGGCTGCTCCCCTGGGAAGACTACACTATCGGAAGCTGGAGCGACATTAGTCTAAGGCCTTGCTTGCTCACAAAGGGAACTTTGATAAAGCTACTATCTTGTCGGAGGATTGTATGCAAGACATAATAAGATGGCAGCACAATGTCTCCAACAGCTTTGCACCGATAGCATGTAATGCCCCAGAAGTCATTTTAACTACAGATGCTTCTAACTTTTGCTGGGGAGCATCATAATCAAGGAAAACAAACTGGCGAACACTTTGGGGAAGATCAATTAATGTGTAACATTGCGGGAGGTAGTTTACCAGCACATCAATGCCTTAGACATGAAAGCATCAGTGTTTGGGTTACAATCATTTTGTCATGAAAAAATATCCATATTTTGCTACGTACAGATAACACATCAGCAGTGTCTGCTATAAACAAAATGGGTAGCACTAAATCCCTGGCCATGGATAATGTGGTCCAGCAAATTTGGAGTTGGGCAATTGCAAGAAATAATTGGATAACATCAACACACATTCCTGGGATTTTGAATGTTGAAGCTGATGAGGAATTCCGAAAACAGGAAACTAGGACCCAGTGGATGCTGAACAGAGAGGTTTTCCAATGGGGGGCAATGGCAAGGATTCTGTTGTATCCAAGATTTTAAAAGGCATGTTTCCGTTAACGCCAGCATTGCCAAGGTACACTCTTATATATGACCCTGACAAAATTCTGAATTATATTAGAACCTTACTTTTGGAAATACTCACAAAGAATTTAGCTACGTTGCTATGTTTGTTGAGTGGCCAAAGGACCCAAACAACTGGAGCATCGAAAGTGAATTTTTTTCATGACTCAGAGGGCACTTACAACAATTAGTATTATCATATGCTTACCCTCATAGGCCAGTTGGTGTACAAATGATTGCGAGGTATATCAAGTCCTTGTTATTGTTATCTGGTATAGACATTACAGTGTTTACGACATACTCTACAAGAAGTGCTTCTACAAACAAAGCAAATAACATGGGATTGTCTACAAAGGACATTAACAAAGCAGTGGGTGGAGGACCGATTCCACTTTCAGAAGGCATTACAATTTGCCAATGACAAAGAACTTTGGAGACGCTTTACTAGGACGCTAGTCCTTAGCATTACTGTGTGTGCATATTTCTGTTCTTGATAATAAAGCAACTACTTCTGGGCTTTAGTTGATTATTATATCCCAGGAGTTCTCTGGGTAGAAATTGAACCCCAAAGGCTTTGAAATCTTATTTGATACTTAGAATTGGGCCAAATATTATGAAATGCAGTTTTATTATGATAATTATTTGTCCTAATCCTAAGTAATCAAGTGTTCACCTTCCTCCCTGCACTTGTACAATGCACACATAGATAGGATTTGGACTTCAATTCCTAGTCTTTGAAGTAGGATTTTTACAGGAGCCGAAATCTCACTTGATTACTTAGGATTAGGGCAAATGTTATTATAATTAAACTACATTTCATTTGTTTAATTGGAAAAAAAACCAAAGGCAACATTTATTTAAAAAATATGGAAAACTTCTTGTACATCACCGAATGAACAATCATCAGTGATAGCAGACAAACTTGATAGTTTCCAAAAGTCACATACTGTGAAATCTTTGGATGATTTAAATGAGTCAACAACGCCTGATGGCTTTCAGTTGAAAAGATTGGATGATCATCTTTTATTTTACAATCTTGTGTTAAATGAAGAGACTAAGCTTCTGAAGATTTACCACCTATCAAAGTTTATTCAGAATTGCACGTTGTTCAGCTTCAATTCAATGGAATAGTACCCTTGCTAGACGGTTTGTTCAAAAAAACAAGCATGATTTTTTCTGTCAGTATGCTTGGAAACATTTCTTCATACATTGAAAATAGAACAATTAAAACTATAATGAACTACTTGAAGAAATAACACAGAGACAATTAGACAAAGCAAAGGCAGACATCCTTATTCAACAGCAATTATACGTAATGCCTTGCATTTTCGACACACATCATTCAAGCGTACAAGCAATTACTCAATAGGTTTGCATTACTAGTAATTTCTCTGTTGAATGTAATTCAGCAAGGTCTATCCAGTGTAGAGCAATAGACCTAAACTATCAATAGATATGGATGGTGATGGAAAAAAGAGAGGTCGGCCTTTAGTCAATATTGATGAAGAACAAGTTCTCAATCTATGATCTTTGGGATTTAATTGGAAAAAGATATCAGATCTAATTAATGTGTTGTATTCAAAATTAAAGAATGGAGAGTTGGTCTGTTGTTCAAAGCTAAAGAAAAAGAAAAAAGAGCAACATACGGAGAAAGGGTAATGCAAGTCGAGAATGGGACGTTTTACGTCTTTGGCATATTCTACAAACGGTGGAATGGCAAGAGAATGTGCAACAATTTATGATAGAAATGATATAGGAAAAGAGAAACTGCTGCTGCTGAAACAACTTTTTATAAGAACAAAATTATCTTACCATATAACGAGACAAGATATGGATAACATAGATCTCTCAAATGCAGTTAGCATTATGAGAGAATAAAATGTATGTCATGGCAATATCGTATCATTATCTTTTACAAGTTTTATAAATGCTTTATATATCGTATCTCGTAGCATTATGGCAATGGATTTCGGAAAAAATCAATTTGTAAGAGAAACCACTACGAATTTCTAAGGCTATTTTTAGAAGTTGTTACTTTTAATTTAAGGAATACATTTTAATAATTGCTTGATTATTGATTTGACATCAGTTTTGAGTCCTAATGCATACAATCTGAATATCAGCTGTTATTTGCTTCCACATTGTTCTTTATAAGCATTTTAAACATTGCAAAGCAGGGTACTATTCAGATTACTTTCAGTACTCTGTGAGAAAAAAAAACCTGGTTTGACCTGTTATTTTCTTGTTCTAATGAGACTTTGTTTTGTCTAGGTAACCTGATGATGTATTCTATTGCCAAACATAGTAAACTCTGTAAAAATTTCTTAGAGCGTTTTGTAAGAGGACATAGGCAAAGCGTAATCTAAGCTAACACAGAACTGTGATTTTAAGCTTATCCTTTGGAAAATGCCTTACTCCAGCTGAACGTGCGAAATCAATGCTACCAAGAAAAACAAGAAAAAGTATGGAAGGGCAAATATCTGCAGAAAACACCAGCGCCTAGTTCTCAAGACCTCAAATCCCACAGCAAATGAAGAGAGGTTGTTTTTCTAAAAAAACTTGCAAAAAATTTGATGGCTAATCTGTTGCTCTTGATGAATCCTATAGATACATTTGCGATGCTGTGGATTTAAGGGGAACCTTGAAAAGTTTTACCTTAAATTTTACATAGCTGTTTCTGAAAACGTGACCTTTAAAAATCTTTCTAGAAGAAGTTCAGTGCTTCTTGGTTGTGAAGTGGCTAATCATGTGGTTGAACATATAAGTTCAGTTAAATTTCTTTCAGGTATACCTCACGGTAAAAAGGAGATAAATCTAATCAAATATTTAAGTGGGTACGTCTTCTCCACTTATCAACTCATAAAATGCTCCAAGAATACACAGAACATGTTCAGGGTTCAAAGCCTCAACTACTATTAGCTGGAAAAGTAACAAAAAACAGTTTTCATTGGACCAGGATGTATGGATACGTGTCAGACAGGGGTGGCTTGGATATGTGATATAAGTTGTGTTTTGTTTATTTGTTGAAGTAGGAACATTGTTTTGTGAATCAACTTCAGCTTTTGGTAAAACCATTGACTGTAAACAAATGGTATCTTAAATGCTACAAAATTCAAGTACTTTATGTAATTTCAACAAGAGACCAATGTTGAAAATGTTGACAAAAAATAGCTTTTAATCTGTTAGACCACCTCATCGCTCCCTATATACATGTGCGAACATTCTTCCAACATGACACCAAAGCAACATTAAATCCAAGGGTTATACAAGCATTAAATCTTTTTAAAAAAGTCACTTACACAATAACTAGACCATGTGATTCATCTGTCTCTATGCAACAAGAGAGAACTGGTATCTCTAATTCAATAACAGAAAGTCTCTGCTTGTTACATATCATTTGATGATTTAAAAAGCTGTGAGGTTATAAAAATTGAATGTTATTCGTTATGGAGTCTCCCACAAAAGCATGACATCTATAGGGATTATGAATATATTCTGTTAATAATGCAACATTATCAAATCTATACTGCGTGATTGTATCACATGAATTATATCCTGGGCTTCCAGAGTAGCTCTGGAATTTACCTAGAGCATGAAGTTCCAAGAATATTGATTACGGTGTTTGATGAAGCACAGGCTGGTCGAAGGTATCGTGGGGAGACGAAGGGGAAAATAGTTGGCATAGCACGCAAGCTGCATGATTACAACTATCTCTGCAAAGTAGCGGCTTATCTAGATTTTTTGGAAAAGCTTTCTCCTTTGTCTTTGGTATTCGAAAAAACTCAACTGATGCCTTATGATGTAATCCCGGCTGTCAACCAAACCGTCGATAATCTTGAAGAGATGATTCATGAAGACTTCGATGACATTATCAATTCAAACCTTACAAAGTTCAAAATTGTTGACGAAGACGACTTAATCACTTTGGTATCTTCTTATCCCAAGGCTGGTCATGAATTAAAAACGGCTCAAAATCGCGAGTACACAGAGGTTGAGCTAGAAGATATGACCAATTTGGATCATGGGTCAATTGAGGCAGCGATTGGAATAAGGAGTCAAGGCGCAGAAATTTGTATTCCATTGATAAGGGAGAGGTTTTCTTCATTCGAAGAAAACATTTTTGCTGAAATGAAATGGTTGGATCCCCAGTACTGGACCGACAATAGAGATGACGGAAAAGATTCCATCAGTCACCTGATTGAACACTTCCGTGAACCCCTATGTTCCGCAGGCTTTGATGAAGCAAAAGTGTTCCAAGAATGGAAAGCACTCCGCTTCACCATAATTTTTACAAAAACGTTGATGCATCTAAAGTTTGGGAGAAAATGCTGGTTTATAAAAAGAAAGAATTTCCTAATATTCTTCTCATCGTCGAGCTTATCCTTTGCCTTTCCATTTCAAATTCGTCAGTGGAGCGTGTTTTTAGTATACTTACCGTTTTATTATCAGATCGGCGACTCAGAATGAAACATGATACGATGGAGGAATCACTGCTTATATGTGGAAACAACTCGTTGTGGACGGATAAGGAGAGAGAAGAAATCATGAATTGTGCAGTTGACTCGTACATGCAGAAGAGAAGAATTACGCACGTGGAGACAACTGTTCCGATGCATGCTGTCGATCAAGATACATCTAACAACAGTGCTAGTGATCCGGATAGTGACGGCGACAGTGATGATAGCTCTTTTATTGATGAAACGGACAGTGATGTATAATGTTCCCATTTGTGATGATGATGCATAAAACAGTTTCTTATTTAATTTTAATCCCGTCCCACGAACTGAACTGCCTTACTTGTCCTAAAAATAAGAGCGCACAAGAGAGGGACCCGCGCAGACGGTTGCTATTTTACTATGAGGTTCAATGGGTCTGCATCGAAGTTGGTTATCCACTTTGCTCTTCGCATGCTTCTTTCAATATGGTAGCTTCCTTTCCTTGAGTGATGTCAACATAGGTAGTGAATGTATCAACCCAAGATCAAGAAAAGAAAACCAAATAAGCCTCCAAAGAAAAATAATGCTAATGAACAAGAACACTGGCATTGTATGGGATTACATTCAAACTAGTATCCCGGGTAAAAACTTTTTACCGAACTTAACTTCGAAAACATTAGGTCAAATCCACCATTCCCGTGTACGTACCCCGTGACGAAAAAATAAATCATAGAATCGCAACTCAAAAGTGTACCCATGTTGTAGAGCTCGAAAAACTGTTCAAAAAAATGTATGGGATCGTTTCGCTACGATCAACCGTTGCAGAGATATCGTCGATCAAAGATATTGTTGATGACGTCATAGCCGCAGTACCAAATAAAATTTGGTCCCAAATGTTGCGTCACCCATTCACCCGTATGGTGGACCCTAAAAAACATCAATTTTCCCTATTGGTTCTCGAGATATTTCCCCAAAAACGTCGCGTTCGATTGGGGATGCAATGCAATGATCCCCTGTGATCATAAAAAAACTGACGTCAAATGATGCCACGTGCTTTTGGAATGATCGTGAAAAAAGTGTCTCTCGCCTCTACGTGGTTTTACGCGCACATAAGAGGACGATGACCGTAAATTAAAAGTAAATATATCACTCTCTAAAATAAAAGTGTGACACACAATCGCGGATTATTATATAGATGTGAAACCAGGTGAAGAATGGGTTGAATGTGGTTTCATGATCACTGTCATGACTTGCAGCTTCCGATCTTTGTTTGGAAATAGTTACTATTTATAACAATGTTTCATCATGTTTGATGATCTTTTGTAAGAATCACACATTTTAGGAACACCAAAAAGCCATTTAGAAAAATGTTAAGCAAAAATGTTAAGCTTCACTTCAAACATTATTTTATAAAGTAAATCAGAATGATTCAAACCAACATGAACCTTTCATGGATTATAATATTATCCAAAGAAATCAAGCTGTTAGACATTTTAGGTTGCTTAAATGATTGAGGCTGAGTAGCAGTTTGTGAAAAGCTTCAAAAGGACTTGTCATGAGTACTTTAAAGGGAAATTAAGCCTTTATCAAAAACTTCTTATATTAGCTGCAGAAAGGTGTCATTGATCTTCTGTGACCATTAAAAATCATTTTACATGATAACTATACTCAGTTTTTCGTTATTTAGTATCTAACAACGGACGCCATTGCAGTGCTCTGCAATGGAAATTTTGACGTCACAGCGCGATCGCTGTTTTTGTAAGGATTACATAAACTACAATATTTTGTTTTTGTTGATGAAAATTCTTGTGTGCTTTGTGATATAAAACCTTTATTAAAAAATATTTCGCTTTAGATTTATAGCAGGTATATGTGCGTAGGTGAGTTTTTGAACAAATGTGTATATTTTAGATGTATAAAAAATGAAATCTTCAGTATGACTGTTTTTGTTTTTCTTGAATCGTTAACGATAAACTTATTTTACATTTTGCTGTTTCTTGATGTTTAAGATTGTTATGTTATGTTCGTGTTTTCTTTGTTGTTTTTCTACCGTTACTCGTATCTTTAGAACATAGGAGTAAAAAACATGTCATCAAGTGCTGCCTACGTCTGATGTTTCTGCAAATGAAATTCGCTCTGTGACGTCATGATAATAACGAAAGCTGTAATGGCGATTTAACTAAGTTGTTTTTTTAGCAGTTTTTTTTCATTTGGAATACCTTTTATACATAAAAAGGTGTTCCTCTAGGATAAATGAAGTATTTCATGCTCAAATTCAGAAAAGAAACTTTAAGGCTTAATTTCCCTTTGACAACAACGTTTGCATGCAATCATAATAGGAAATGATAACTAACTTCAACAGAAAATATCAAAACTAACTCAGCAGAATGCAAACCCTTCACAACCATGACGAATAGCTATCAACAACTTGTCTTTCAAAACGCTTTCACTCGTGTAATAAGGCAGCAACAGTTTGTTGAAACATGTGGATGCACTTGGAAGCTATAAGATAATGACCAATAGATTATAAACAAAAAGCTTAAAGCCAATCCAATAACATCAAAAGAAATTCTAAAGTATATCACAACATTTCACAATTCAAAAGCAGATTTTATAAGTTTTGAAACTTCATTATACCTTTTCTTTATAACATGTAAAACTTATCAACATTTCTGTATTTTTCAAAAATCACAAAAGAGATTCATACTTTATTTTCACCGTTCATTCTGCCTATGGTAAACAAAGTTGGTCCATTTAATCCCTGTAATAACAAAAGCCAGATAAATTAATTGTCAGGAATGTTACAAAATGTTTTAAAACCACTCAGGGCTGAAGCCACTACAAGCAGTGGGGTTACATATTCTGGATGTTCATCCTAGCGTTAATCTCCCCGACTAGCCTTCATTTCCCCCGAAATACATCAGGGAATCCTGCTAGTTGCAGTACCTCCAGGAGTCGTGACTTTGTCAACACCAACCTCAGTGGGGTTTGAAACCTCAATATTGGGTTCCTAAGCTCAACGCTGTAACCACTAAGCATAAATAGCAATTGTTACAAATAATCAAAAATAGTAATAGCATGTGGAAAATCATTCCTCCTGGAAATCACAAGGTAGGCAAAGTAAGAAAAACATTTATATACCATTAAGCAATTGAATCCACCTGCAGGGACAGAAGGTGATCCAGTTGCAAATTTTAAAAGCAATGACTTTTCTTCAGTTTTCAGGGAACACACAATTTTCCAAAACCATTCAATAACAGGAGAGTGAGCAGTCCAGCCAGCATACTTTTTAAAAAATAGAAAAGTAAAACATAAACATCAAAGCAAGTCTGACAAAACATCTATTAACAAATAGGACAAACCTTGGTGTTTCTCTTCCAATCATCTACATCAATGTAACTCACACCATTAAGCAGCAATGAAAATTCATCAGCATTAAAAATACTGATATCAGAAAGTGAAATCGACTATAATGAGAATTCAGAAACGTTTTTATATGACACATGTGAAAATATAACCTTCAGAAATGATGACAAATTTCTTACCGAGTAGAATCCAGACTTAAATTCTGATAATTCCTTTGCCACAGACGTTTCAAACAGAAACACTGAAACATTATACAGATATTCAACCTGAAAATGAGACCAAAACATCACATTAAACATATAGGTTAAGGTTGTTACAACAAAACATGAAGAAAAAAAAAATCAAAATTCTCAGCGTAATAACATTAATCAACTTTTTATTTGTTCAGACCTTATTTTCATCAGTGATCATGGTATCTGTCCCATTCCCTAACATGACTTCCTCCAGATTTCCATTCCAGGGATTAACAACAGAATGTAAAAAAGGAAGTTCCAAGTCCATCATATCATTGTCCATAATGTTAGTGAAAAACTGATGTTCAACTTCCTTCAACTCTTCAGGATGTGCAAGGTGCATCCCAAGAAGCTGAAAAAACATAAGAAATAACATTCAAAAAAATAACACGTCACCTGATCTTTCATTTCCCTGTACCTATGTGTTCCAGTTACTGTGTAACTGCGTAATACACCCTAAAATATCGGATTCCTTTGTTCATCTATATTTAATTGGATTTCACTGATTGGTTCACAAAAAAATAAGCACAGTGCAAAAGTTTCATTTTGTTTGGTATTCT
Source organism: Turritopsis dohrnii (assembly GCA_027922465.2). Taxonomy (NCBI): domain Eukaryota; kingdom Metazoa; phylum Cnidaria; class Hydrozoa; order Anthoathecata; family Oceaniidae; genus Turritopsis; species Turritopsis dohrnii. The sequence goes on from BQMF02000006.1 coordinate 1,210,941, forward strand.
TTCAGTCACTTAGTTTAAAAATTATTTCATCACTGGTATATTATTGAGAAAGTTCTATATGGGGATATAGTAATTTGCAAGATATTTGATGAATATAGATGTTTTGTTTTGAAGTTTAAGCTCTGGATATGGCAGCACTGTCTATTTAGTAGCAACTATGTTAACTGTTGTTGGTGATCAGTTTTCTGCTCCATTCTTGTAATCTACTTTTGCAGTTTAATTTATAAATCTTTTCATGGAAATCATAACCAGCCATAATTTCTTTTTAATTGTTTTAGATAAGATAAGAAATTATCATGTTATTTATTGTGGCATACTGAGCCTACCATCAATGACTGACTATTGATAGATTAACAGTTAGAGGGTAACAGTTACAATAGGGGGGCAACTGATTATATTGGGACTTGAAACTGAGATCCTATCAGTACCATGCCAGTGCTGCAAATAACAGGCGGTCAGCGGTCCATGACAGGCAATTTAAGGCACTTGATCATGTATTTTTCTAATGGTTGATCAACTTGACCGGTCAGAATTAATTTTATTGAAATGAAAGGACCATCAGATTTTGTGAAATACAATGATTGCTTGATAGCAAGGGATACAGATCGCTATAACGCTCCTAGAGTTTAGGCAAGACGCGCTTTAAATCGTGCATGAAGATACTCTTTAAAAACATTCTCAACTATTTATATGAACTAGAACATGCTCAACTTATTATATTAGTTTCCGTGCTCAATTGACAACGAAGGATAACTTAGGTTTTTCCTTCCTTCCTGACTCGTTTTCGTGTTATTCAGTGAAATTAAAAAGCCTCTTAGTTTCCAGCTCTTTTTACAATAACAGTGAAATGGAATGTTTACATTTTTCAAGTTTGACTTGACCAGCAATATAGCCATGTGAACGGCAGATTTTGATTTTTAATGATCACGATAACCAGCTGGTGTAAAAATATTATTTGCAGTGCTGCCATGGTGGTGAAGACTTGATGGTGCTCAACTCAACCTGCTTTAACTCAACCTGAACTTGACACTCAGAAACAGACAGATACAAGGAAAGTTTGAGTTGATATAAACGGAACGTGAGAAAGGGAAATTTCATCAATATCATATTAACAGATTTAATCGAAAGAAGGCTATTCATCTGGTAGTTGTATTCTAGATTACCCTTGCTATTTTTTCTTCCAACAGATATACTTTTGATATGTCTTCAATATCACCAGCAAATAAACTCTGGTTTCATGACTTTTCTGTTCTTTTACAATACTCTATTCTGGGTTCTCAGTTGAATTCTAACCACATAGTCACACAAACATCACATTTATAAGAAATAATAAAAAAAATACACACACTTGTTTAATGAGGGGCTTGCTCAATTGCATTGTTATATTTATCTCATCAGACAGAATAACTTCTGAAGTAAGTTTGCCAATAAATCGAATGTTTTTCAAATATCGTTTATATTCCATGTGGTAATCTTCCAAAATCTAAAATAAAATACAAATGATATAGATAAAAGTAAAGATGAAAAGAAACGACATGTTGGCATGTTTGGGACAAACTGCTAATCTGGATTTAACTTCAATTCATTACTACTGTACATTCACTAAGTGATACTTTGCCAGACCAGGCTAGGATTTCTAGAACTTAAAGATTTTCCCATTATATTTTTCCCAACATAATTTTGTATAACTTCATTAAACATTCAGTATTGTGAGTACATTTTCTACAAGATAGAACTCAAATAATGAAAGTGTTATGGATCAATAGAGATGGTAGCAATGTTCGGAATTCTGATGGATTGGGGAAGAGGTTGCAATCATATGACTGTGCAAGCAGTAATTGGTTTGTTTGATATCATGAATTCAAATATGAAGGAAAATCAAACAAGGAAGAGACAGTTGTGTGAACAGTAGTCTGTTAGCTCAATAACTATCTATTAGAAGTAGCTTAGGAATTTACCATCTAATAAAACATAGACCTCAAAAATTTTGAAAATTCCTTTTCTTGTCCAAAGGGCAATTTATATTGTTCAAACACTTATGTGAAAAACGGGGAGATTAGGTAAGAGCTTTCAATCGGGCTGGCCCCTTTTCCGGGATGAAATTGCATACACGGTGCATGCGTAAAGTTGAAAGATGTAACACATGATCAATTCTTCAGCCCGTTTCAGCGGGCTGATACTTTTCCATGTGATCATAAAAATTTATCAGCCAGCCAGGTTTACAAGTGTAATGTGATAATGAACTAAATCAAATAGAATTTCAGAGAATTTTAACAATTTTCATAAATTCATTACTAACCTTCGGTTTGACCACATCTTGTTTCTTAATTCCCCCAAGAAGTTTTTCATCAACTAATTCTAAGAAGGTGTCAGTGTGTTTTTCGGGTTGAAAATATTGACATTCTTCAGTGGATTCCTTCAATTGATCCATCTCTATTACAGCTGCAACAAGGTCTGCATCAGAAATTTCATCAATGTTACTGTTACTAAAGCATCGACCAGTAGAAGACTCTGACAATTCCTGTTTACTGCTTTTGGTTTTCTTTGAGTCTTTTGTTAATTGCTTAATGTCATTTTCCACGTGTTCAAGAAAATATGACATTGGTAGTAGACTAAATAGAAGGTGGTGATGTAACGATAAAATAGAAGCCAGGTGACTTTAACCAGTTTCCGCTAAACGTTTCAAATCTTTGATAGATTTACCAATGCTACATATTACTCGACTTTAATTGTGTCCATGTTAAGAATTAGGCCGCCTTTTTTTGCGTTAGTAAAATTTTGCGAAAATGGATGAACACGGATTAATGCAATCTAATTTTAGCAAATGACCACTTAATTAGTGAGTATGAAATTATGGAGAATTACCAGAAGATAAAAAAACAAACAAACATGATTTTCAAAAAACTTCACAGAGTTATATTATTCTTATAAATCTTTGTGTATGCAAATGGATCCTATTTCAGTTTTGTTTAGTACTCCCATTATTATTCAATGAGCAGTAAGATGATGAAGTCATGTTATAGATGAGAAGTAAAATATACATCATTAATTTTTTTCTATTCTTATACCCTGTAAGAATGATCCACTCTGTCAAGTTGCTTTCGTGCATAAAACGAAGCAATGAATTCGGTCTGGGGAAAAGTTTTGCAAAATTTAAATTTTGCGCAACTTTTATTTAGCGAAAATATGCTTATTCGCTAAAATACGGCGATGCAAAAAAAAGTCGGTCTAAATTGTTCTGCTCATATAATGGCAAACACATAGCCGTTAACTAAAAGTAGCACTAAATGTAGTTGTCACACAAATACCTACAAAAGTTTATCTAAATTGAGAAAAGAGCATGAACGATAAGTTCATCAAATGATAAATTTGTTTTAAAATGATGTGTTAGTGTAAATTTTTTATACACGCATGAAAAGAAAAACACAAAAACATAAAAAATAATAAATGTTTTTAGTGAAGATATCATGAAACCCAAAATCCATTCAAAATAACTGTTTTTTTAACTAGTCTTCATACATAAAAACAGTGTAGGTAGTCAACAAATGAAGAAGGTAACAAAAACACATAACTTCAATAATATCCATTCCTTCATGAAGTAAGTGTCAAAAGATTTAAGAGAACATAAATTTTTTTTTAAGAGATAGGAATGTTGGAACCAGACAGGATACTATAAAATTGAATACCAGCCAGATAAACTTTGATCGTATGATAACTTAGTCTTTGAGCTATCGAGACTACGTGACGCTGCAAAAGTTCATCTGCCAATGGCCACATGTGGATGTGTGACCACTGACAAAATAACTGGAATGAATCTGCTGATCACGCCATTGCCCCCATCTTGAAAGCATCTAGATAATGCAATGTAATGTAAGGGATACCTCCCACCATAACTAAAATCCATAGCAACAGATCCGCAAAAGAATTAAAAATAAAAGGAGAAGCAATAAGCGAGTATCTACAAAAAAAACTTATCTTCCCCAGAAAAACCTAGTAAACATCATTGGTCTGGTCAAACTGGACACAACCTAAAGGCATGCTTAATATCCAATTTAGCCACGAATGTACCAGGACCTAAAGACCGCACAGGTTAACTGCCTCACAAAACCTGTATACTTAACAGCGAATGGATCAATGCCATTTTGTAAACCTTCTCTCCATCTATCAATCTCTTCTTCTGGTGTATCTTCGGAAATCATTTATTCAATAACAACGTACTTCATCGCAAGGATATCTTCTAACGGCTTTTCAAGGATTTTCAGTTTATCTTGTTTTTTGTTTTGTTTTAAGGGATTGTCTATATCCTTTGTTGCATAATAGAACAACCTCATGTTTTAGAAGATAAAAATATGTTTGTAGAAACCGCCTTTTCAGCACATAAAGGACACCTGGTTGATCAAAGTGTCTTTCTGATTATCTCACATATAATTCAATTTGAATATGTGATGCGGAGTGTGAGTTTGCAGAAAGAATAAAGGAAGTTTTCCCAATTATATTGAAAACAGTATAAAAAACAATGAAATATGAAGAAACGAAAATCGTTTGAAAATCTTTACGTTGATTGCGTGTAATTCTTCAATAGCCAGATTCAAATCCACTCCAAACTGCTTTCAAAACAATCAAAAGTAAAATGTCACAATTCTCTCCAAGTATAATGTGTGTATGTTGTAATGCAACACTCCAGATAAATAATGCTGTTGCAAAGCAAATCTCCGAAATCACAATATCAATTTTTCCGAGGACTCCACTTTGTGGGAAATTCTAACATTGTCACCACAAATAAAACTCACTAGTAACGTTTTAGTAATATCTGCAACCAAATTAAATAAGACACATATAGAAGTCACAAAATACGTCTTAACTTGACAAGTGTTAACAGAGAAGGCCACATGGTAGGTGACCTTGTGGTTAACTAGAACCGGCAGCCAAATGACAACGATACTGGTGTAACCGCTGACTCAATTATTAAAATGGCAGCCTGACCGCCAGTTAACTTGAGCTAAGCAAGCTTAGCTTCCATATTTTTTCAGTATTTTGTGCTCCAAAATTTCTGCTACAATAGTTATACAACAACCTTTGATTACAAAGGCATTATTTTGAAAAATGCATGACACTGATGGAATAAACTAATTCAAACTGTATGCTGAAGTATTTCTCAACCCACCTGTAATGATTAGTGTCATTTCTTTTCAATAGTTTTTTTTCATCATGAGTTATTTCCTTTACCAAACAATCAAAAAACTCTCGTTTTGGTCCGAAACAACTTCCTAAAAATACATTGAAGATTTAATGTTTATTATATATCTATATGAAAAAATAAGGATAAAGATAAGGAAATAATGGTAATACCTGCCTCTTTACTGAATTTCACATTCAGACCATTAATCTGTAGATTTGGCAGTTGAGTGATGGCACACTCAAGTACATTATCCCGATCAACGTTGATGTACGAGGCATGCCATTTGGTATGTCTGAATTATAAGTGTATAAGTATAACAAGATGCAATATAGGGAAATTAAAAGAAAAGGTAGTGCAGTAACCTACTTGCTTCGTAACCATTTCACTTTGTTTTTAAAACTCAAAATCATTCTCCATGTTTTTGTAAACACACCTACATTATTTTTATCTAGTAGCGATAAATGGTCTCCAATGAAATCGTTGAACAATGTGTAATATGCATCAATATGTGAAATGGACATTAAAGTATCTTGAATCACCTAAAAGAATGGAACCAAAATAATGTAACAAAGAAAGCAAGGCTTTTCTTATGTGAAGACTTAAAGATTTTCTCCTGTGAAGTTATCCTAAAATGTCTTGAAGATCATTCAAGAAGTAGAATTAAACATCTATTTAAGTTAATAAACATCTGGTACTGAATAATGAACATTTTCTGTATTGTTTAATTCCATTAATATGCTCAAAAGATCGCCATTTTGTTTTGAATTTCAAAACGCTAAGCGAAGCTCGTGACGTCAGAGAGTAGATCGAAAGACCAGAGTTAATATTTAACAAGAGGCCCTTGGTCCTAAGGTCAGCGCAAAAGAAAACTAAGAAATTAAAAGCAATGGCGATATTCTTTCGATTATTATATATAATTGAAGGCTTATTATTCAAGAACTAATGCTAGGAATCTAAGTTTCAGATTTTGAACTAAAAATTTTAAAGATAACAAAAAAGGGAGTTAAAGATGGTGCACATAACTGCAAACTGATTACACACAGAATGACTAGTGACCAGTGATGGGAAACGAAAGATCAGTAACATTAACCAAAGGGAGGAATAAACACTAGAATTCCTTTCAAACATGTACAAATTTCAAGGAGGCTAATATTTGTCATCATGGAGTTCAAATCCAAAAATAGTATCAAATTTTCAGGTACACATTTCGAAGATGAATTTTGCTAATGCTCGTGAAATGCACATAAATTTCCTGATTACCATACATTATAACATAATCAGAAACTATTGACAAATTGTTTATAAAAAGCGCTGGGATCAGATCTTAGTATTAAAACAATTATATGCGAAATCATTGTGTTGATGTGAATTTTTAGATTAATAATATAAATTTAAGTTTAAATTTAAGTGCTGTACCCACTATTCTCATACATACTTTTTCTTAAAGTTTCTCAATCTTATAATCCTCTAGTAGTAACCTGTTCTTACATGCTACTTAATACTGTAATAATGACAGTTCTTTAAAACAATAGCATCAAAAAAATAATAAAGCATTGGGTAAAACTATGAATTTCCTGTTAATCGAAACACAATTTGCCTTTTGAACCATGGAAACTCACAAATCAGTTTCCGCTCTATCTTTTCACTAAAGAAAAGGAATACACTTTCATAAAATTACAAACAAACTTTTTATGATAATCATACCAACCAATAACAACATATGACTGTGGAAGAGCACCTATAGCAGGAATGTTATTGAAACATGTTTGAATCCACCAATCATATCAATATGAACAAGATGCCCGTATGGGCAGAAAGATTTCTGCAAAATCTGTTGAAGCATAAAAAATGATAAATGTTATGACAATTATGAAATTCGACAAAAAATGTTACACGATCAAAGTGGGCTCGAACCACCGACTTTTCGGTTAGCAGCCAAGTAACTGCGCCACAGTATGAAGTTAATTCGGCGCCAAAATCTCGTTTGTCAAGTCGTCGAATCGTTTTAGAAGTTAACGCGGTGTTCACAATAAGTCGACATTCAAGTCGTCGAGTCGTTTTAGATGTTAACGCGGTTCGCAATAAGTCGACATTCAAGTCATCGAGTCGTTTTAGATGAACACTCGCTTTTCAAATGAAGGCGTTTTAGAAGTTTGTTCGTTTCAGATGATGACGCGTTGTTCAAAATTTGTCGGTCTTTCATGTCAAAAACTACTAAAATTTCATGATCTCTTTATTCAAAATGACACTATTCGTGAGCCCCTTACTTGACATCAGGCGATAAGGGTGTTCCACACTAACTGAACATGAACATATTAATGTGAGGTATATATTTCATTATAATAAAGATAAAGAGAAGGGATCTCTTTCAGAATTCTAACAAACAATCAAATGTATCTGAAAGAAAAGGGAATTCTTCACAGTTTGGTCATTTTCTCATTCATAACCATGCAATGCTCCATGTTTCATGCAACTACTAGAAAACAGATTTCCCATTGTCAAATTAATGGGGCTTTTTTTGGTGGAAGTATAAGTATTATAGAACAACTGTGCAAAGTTTTAGCTTTATAGTATTTTTTTCCGGGTGTATACCTAATTCTACTCTACTAAAAGTGTTATTCAGCATCAGAGATGAATATAAATACAACAAGCAAAATCAGCTGAAGTATGAAAATGGAAGACTAACAATAAACATTCTTGAAACTTGAAAGATTTTGAATGATTGAACAATACAATACAACATTGACTGCTGCTCAGTGTAGACTGCACACAGCAGGTGGGGATTGTGACACACAAATTAAAATGAGCTTTGCTATTGAAAGTTAAATATGTTCAAACAGCTGGCCAAAGGTGTGCTACCAGTGAAAATTTTTATGAATAAATGATTTGAAATTATATATTGACTCTTTTGAATGTTTGAATGAGAGTGAGAAATGTAAGAAGTACATACATAAACAATACACAAATTACATATAAAAGAAACACATGACAACAATCAACCCAAAATGACCTAATTTAATCAATAGAAGAAAAGTTTATAAAAATTCTTTTAGAAATTGGAAAAGGTTGAATGATGTTTACAAGGCATGCCGAAAGTGTAATTGATACTATGTAAAACTTTATTGCATATATACATCTGAATGACATGAAACATTGTTTATTTTGGGTATACAACATACAATTAAGTTTATATTGATCTTTTCTGATATCACAGTGATTACGTATGAAAATCATGTATATGCTTTAAACATTTGATATGTACTTCCAACCTTCTTAATTACATACAAACGGAATTCCCAATGTTGCAAATGCAACAAGAGGCCAAGAGGCCTGAAGGTCAGCGCTTTCGCCAAAGTTGAAAAAAGTTTGACTGTGAAGCAGAATGGAATAAACACTTTTTTGTTCCAGGAAGGTCAAAATAGGAATTCATGAGTGATAACTGAAGTAATAGTAATGTAATAGTGGGAATAAGACATTCAATGATAATTCAATTCAATGTGCTCTCAAAATTGTGTCCATGTACCAGTGTCATTGTAACAAAACTTAATTCAATAAAATATTTATCTAGAAATTAAAGATACAAAGCATATCAAACACTTATCAATGTCTTGTTTGACTTTTGTGTACAGTTTCATGTATGCTATATGAGGGACGTAGCAAGACATTTTGAGTTGGGGAGGCTCAATAAATCTTTATTGTCGAAAGAGGCCTGATGCGCCAAGAAAATTTTTGAAAAATACTACCTCTAGATTGCCTATATAAAAGCACTCAAAATCTATAATTTCAACATGATTTTCAATTATTAGGAAAGGCAAAACAAATTTCTCATAATTGACAAAAAAGTTGGGGGGGGGGGGGGGTGAATTGAATAAAATCGGATTGCAAATAAAACAGGCTTGCATTAAAATCAAAAGAAGTAACCAATTCCTTAAAAAAGCTTAGAGTATACTTCTGAAGTAAATTTCATGCAGACCTTTATTCTAATGATAACAAAGAGTTCAAAAGCAAACGTCTCACACACATTACAAAGATGGATTTCGCAAAAGAATAACTAAAAATAAAAATGCTTGTATGGGTGGTAATGCCATTCATACGTTTTTGCCCTTCATTGAAAATGAAAAAAAAGCATGCAAAAACAACTGCCGATTATTTAAAGATTAAAAAATCAAAAGAGACTGCTGGGTCATGCAGAGAGAGAGAGTGTAAAAAACAATTTAAAAATACGTGACGAAATTGAAAACAAAAATGACAAGACTTTAAATATGTGAAGAGGTTTTCTGCTTAATGACTCCGCATAGGTAATTTGTTCATTAAAATGTTAAATAAGTGATGTAGAGTTTATAAAAACATACCTATATAATTCATTCTTTTGCTTGATAAACACATTACATTACAACAAACACAGAATATCATTGATAAAGTCGTTTCGGATAATAGTACACCACATGCTTACTTGGGTATTTAAATGTTTTACCTTTATAAAGAAACTTAAACCACGCATGACACATGGAAGTTTCGTAACAACGAGTGTAGAACAAAGAGGAACTTCCTACATAGTACTAGTTGTAAACATTTGTAACACGCACATTCTGTAAATAAAACTTTAAATTCATCGAAAAAGGTTCATGGTATTTGTAAACAAAGTCTATAAATTGTTTTATGAAAAAAAATGATCTCAATCATTTCCAAACAAAGTGATCACGAAAAAAGTTTAAAAAATGCTGCTGAAAGTTATAGACGACGACGAAACCCTATTCAAATAGTCAGGTGGGTAAAGCCGCTGACTAATGCAGTTATGAGATTAGTTGGTTTCATCTTTCTTGTTCAAATAGTGGCACATGTTAGTAAAATTAATGAAGTTATTCTGTGTTTTTCAACCGTTTTAGATTGAATTGGAAAAAAAGAATTATATTTTAGTGTACAAAATACTTGGTTTCTATGGATAAGCCAAAGTTGTAAATAGACTGGAGGGAAGGTTTAAACCTTCATCACCTCAGCACTGCAAACACTTTTTTCAGGACACAATGTCCAACATGTATTTGCTCAGAAAAAAGGAAGGTAATGAATGGCAAAATGATCGGCATATTCATCCACATATGTGACAGTTTATGGGAAAAGGATAACAAGCTAAATTTCGATTTAAATCCAAATTTCGATTTTCGATTATTTGAAGCTGAATTTCAATTTTTCAAAATCGAAATTTAGCTTCTAAGAAATCGAAATTTAGCTTCTCAAAATCGAAATCGAAATTTAGCTTCTAAAAATCGAAATCGAAATTTAGATTCTAAAAATATTGATTTTTGGATACTAAATGAATCACTTTTTCGATTCTAGTGTATGTTTTTGGAGTACCGTTATCGCTGTTAAAAAGTTTTGTTTATATTTTTCACATTGGTATGCGCCATTTTTTTTGATCGGGGGACTTTGTTACTTCGCTAAATCGAAATAAAAAGTTTCCGAAAAAAAGTTTTTATTTTGTTCCAACAAGTTTACATTTCTATAACGTTTTGTTTTAATAATCTGGTCATCTGTCGTCAGTGATCTTTTATTGAATCTAATGCTCCCGTTATGGACTTCGTGTCATGATAAAAGACAACAAAAAAATACGTATATAACAGGTTATATACTTTCATTAAAATAAAGGTGAGCATAACAAAAGCTGTTAAAATATTTTCATTTGTCTCTCTCCTCCTTTGAACCATAAAAAAATTACTTGTACGCACGAATGTCCGCTTGGCGCCGCGCGGCCACCTAATTTGAATCTCCAGTTAATAACGAAACTCCAGGTGTTGAGTGTTTCTTTTTTTCGCAATGTTAACAATTTTTTGCAATGTTTGCATTTTTCTTGAAATTTGATTGACTCGCATGCCAGATGGCCACGCGGTAGCCTAAAAAAGTAGAATCAAATCCAACTTCCAAGCCACAATCTGGCCGTCGACAACCAACAAAGTTGAGCAATAGTTGTCACTGAACATGCACAAAACTGTCGGCGTACATACATATGGGCAAAATCGCACAAGTGGAGGTCGGCCTTTAAGTCACCAGAAGATCACGTTAAAAAGGTTTTAATATATTAAACTTTTTCCCCGAAGGAGTTTACCAAAATAGCGATCGAACAACGGAATAAAAAAGAATTACAGCAGACGGTTTCTATTCTGAACAACTTCTTATTTACGTAACACTTATTCTTATGATTAACATTGATTCTGGTTAAGAAAGATATCGATTTTCTGATTTATTAAATCGAATATTTTAGATTCTTTTAAAATCGAATAATTGAGATTCTTTTAAAATCGAAATTAGGTTCTTTTAAAATCGAAATTTAGCTTCTAAAAAATCGAAATTTAGCTTCTAAAAATTGAAATCGAAATCGAAATTTAGATTTCATAAAACCGATTTTTTGCAGCTAAATTTCGATTTTAAAAGAATCAAAATTTAGCTTGTTATCCTTTTCCCATAAACCGTCACATATTTTACTTTACTAAACGTTAGGTGAGTGATTCTGGCTTGTTCTATTTTCATTTTGTGTAAAAGTTACTTTCTGATTCATTCAATTCAAATGATTTGCATCATCCAATTAAAAGCCAGTTTTCTCAGTCGCAGCAATCAAGAAAATGGGATGGAAACCAGATTTAAACCAATCTATTCAATTTATTCTTCTAGCATGTTTCTCTTTGCTTCTCACACTCAGCATTTACTATAAAACTATCAACTTATTTACAGCCTTTTATCTTGGTTTTTAAAACTAAATTCCCAACACACAAAACATTTCCTCTGCAAATTACTACCAATTGACAAAAGACTTCCAAAAGATTTCCAGAACCTTCAGAGATTCATAGCCATGAGCCATAAGCAAGAAATTATCATCAAATTTGTTATTTCATCATGACTTTGAAAACATAATTCACTTATGTCATTGCAATGCAGCGTATCAGGTAATATATTGGAAAATGGATATAAATTTACAATTTTAAAATCACAAAAACTTTACCTTTGTATTTTTTTTTCTTTGAGTGGGATCTTCATTATGGAGCAGTTGACTTAAACAAAATATTTGTAATGGTTCAGCATTAAACAATCTGATGACACAGGTCTGTGTTGCTTGGAAGTTAGCATACAAGAGTGGTGGCCATCCATATTGATCAACACAATCAACTGGATGCCCATGATCCAATAATATTTCTATTGATTTCAAATTACCACTAGCAGCAGCTAAATGCAATGCTGTGGTGCCTTCTTTGTCCTAAAAATACAGGCGCAAAATAAAAAAAGTGAATGCACAAAACTGTCAAACAGTAATGGAAAACCTAGCATTAGCTCTCATGTCTCTCCTGTTCTACAGCATTGTGGGTTCCACATTTGCTTTTGATTTTGATAATTCATCAGTTCTGTAAAATAACGACCCTTAAAAACTTGCAGTTCTAATATTCTACTGAATGCTTGTCTTTCAATATACACCAGGGTTCATGTGCTTTATGGAAATATGCACATGTCTCCTAATCTTGTATCAATAATAAAAAAGAGATTTCTATTTTGAACTTACATTTCAGTTAAAACAGATAGAGTGAAAACACAAATAAAATCCTCATTTACTTGAAGTTTTATCATTCCTATTCTAACCGGTAAAAACAGAAACAACAAAGAACAAAAATATTAAACAAGAATTCATGTCAAAATCATATAATGCTTTTTGTTAAAGAAATTGATTCTAAATTATGAAAGTTGACTTTTGCAAAGTTTTATTCATTTTATACAATTTTACACTATTAGTTCTAAAAATCTTTGAAAGCTCTTTGAAGAGGATCCAACAAAAGCATGGTTTACTCTAGTTTTTTCAATTTTGGAAAGATTCTTTTAAAAAAAATAACTGAAAAGATCTGGTAATGAGTTTGGAGATATGCACATTTTGCCATTTTTCTTCTTATCTGACCTGGTTTCTAAATTTCTAAAAGTATGATCCAGATCTGTTAACTAATTTCCAAAAAAGCAGTGGGGCTTAATAAATGATTCATGTTTCTATCAATTGAAATTACAGATGACTTGAGTTAAGTTTGTTTATGCACTCACTTCATTATTTTCACTCACATCAGAAAATTTCATTGACTTTAGCTTGTCATGTTTTTACTGGCTCTCATATAACCATACATTACATTGCCATCAAAACTTTTACTTGAGCATTCCCAAGAGAAGAGATGAAAGAAAAAGTATATGTATCTGAAGAAGACATGTCGATTTGATTTTCATTTAAAATGAACAAGGCTGACATTTTGTATGAAGAAATTCTTATGCAACTGTGATGTCACAACGAACTTTTTAAATCCTTTGTTAAAAGGGAATGTGGATATAATATTTTGTATTCAATATACATACAATGCTGCTTTTGCATAAAAGAAACTTACTGTTTGTTCCATTGAAGCATTGAAGTTTAAAAGTATTTCTAAACACTCGTCTTTTCCCAATTCAGCAGCATACATCAATGGAGTGAATCCTGAGAATGACACAAACCGAATATTTGGACTCACAAAATCAATTATGATATTAGGGGTAATTTAAGCATGGGTTTTCATCTAGATGAGGAGAGGTACAATAAAATATGGACTTCCAATTACAGATGATCACAAATATACCTAAGGAAGCATGTCAGATCATTTTTTTTCTTTAACTAAAATAAAGTCAATAATTATCAAGATGATGATAACTATAAGTTAATTAAAATTTACCATTAAGGTCTTCTGCATTGATATCATTAATGAAATAGGGTATGATTTCTGCTAAGCAACTGGCAGAATGCTGCACAGCAAAATGTAAAAAAGTTTCTCCTTCATTAATGGGAAATTCAATAAAAGGTGTACCAAATTCTTTTGCAAAAGCCACATCCAAAATGATCTTCAGAACCTACAATTAGAATAGAAACTCTGAAAAACTGTGGAAAATAGTTTCATGATGAAAAAGCAACAAAAATAATATTTTACCATCGGTTGGTCATTCATTATAGCCATTATGAAAGGAGTTAGTCCCTTATCATTAGCTTCAAGTGCATGTCTCCTAAATGTTTTCTTATTATAGTTACAATATATATTTACACACTCCAAGATGTTTGTATGCAATTCTATATTGGAATTTACATCATTTGGTAAAGTCAGCATTAGGTGAAGAAAGTTGGATCCATTACAATGTTTTCTTATGTGTCTGCAAGCATAGGTTATGTTGGTGTGTTTAAGGAGATAATCAAAACAACTTGGAAATTTGTGCAATACTGTATATGTAATCGGAAGTAAATGCAGGCCATCTTTAGTACATGTATTTGCACCATGTTTTACCAAAACTTGAATCATTTCAGAAAAACCATTTATAGCAGCTAAATGCAATGCAGTTAATTTATCTTTGTATAATAGTCTAGTGTAATTACTCAATCCAGAGAACACTTTAACTGCATCAACATTATTCGACAGTACACATTGGAAGAATTCCTTTTCCTTAGCAGTTAAATTCTTAGAGGACTCATCACTGTCAGTATCACTACAATGTAGAATATCACTACAAACGCTTTTAATTCTACGATAAGGTTCGATTTTATCAAAAATGTGGGATTGGTCACTGCCAGATGCTTTGTCAGGAGGATTTGTTAAGATGTCTTGTGCCTTCTTAGTCCAACAATTATCATTGTTACTTTGATTAGGTTCATCAGAATGCTCACCATAACTATCATCATCAATGAATGCTTCATCTGAAGAATTTTCATAACCTTCTTCATAAAAACTTGCACTATGCACCAATGCAATTTCAGTGTCAGTGCTTGATGACTCGCTAGTTTGGTGAACAGGCAAATTTTTGTCAGCTCTTTGACGTTTTAACTGCTTCAATATCTTTGAATTTTTCCTTTTATGATTTTCTCTCCTACTTCGGCATGGAACATAATCATGATTATCACTAAGTTGGTGTCCATCCTCCTCACTACCATTTCTACTGTCTTTGATAGACAATTCATCTTCATCATTTGCATTACTATCCTCACTCTCAATAAACAATTTCCGTTTGGAATTGACTTTTTTCTTTTTATTGGACTTCCTCCTTTTTCTTTTAAACTTTTTTTTACACTTGTGTTTAACACTATTGTCAGATTCTTCATCATCTATGAAATCTTTCTCGTAAACATTATCATAAAGGTTGCAGGAAACATCTTCATTATATTTATTTCGCCTACATTGAAAAAAAACACAATATGTTAGTTATTGATAACTCATTGAACAGAAAGGTCTGTAGTCAATAGAGCTTTTTTATTTATGTAAAAGTTTACTTGAGAACTACTGTTGAACACAGGATTTGCATTAGCGACTAAAATTATCATCAAGTTTGAGGTGCATAATGATAGAAATTTTAATGCGTATTAATTTTTTAGCACAAAAAAAATTTTTGTGGGTACTTAGTTTCAAGCACCTAAAAAAATTTATTATTTCACACATCAATTTTTGCGCACACGGTATTTTAAAAAATATAGAAACCTGTTAAATAAAATAAGAAACTGCAATTTCAAGAGTACGTCCTTTAATAATCTTTTTGTTTGGAATTGTTTGAAGCAATATTGCGGAGCCTCACAAAGTTATAATTATTGCTACATTAAAGAAGGAAGAGAAAGGGCAGGCTACTGCTCAAAATATATAACTATATCAATGTTACATACATGTAATGATACACCATTACAAAATTATTAACTGATACTAAGTGCATATATCAGATTATCCTGGGGGTCAAAAGCACACAGGAATCTAGAAAAATCAGTACTAATTTTCGTGTAAAGCCATTGCTAATTACACTCTAAGGTGTGTGTTTATCTTATGTTTATTTCCTACCTGTCCTTTCAGATCATTAATTTCTGTTCAAAATTGAATTTTACAAACATTTATTTTCATAATTTGGAAGGAAGATTTTGAGATGAAGAATTTGATTGTAACATTTATACATAAATTTTTCATAGGCTATAGAATTTCAAGAATTTCAAAGCATTTGTGAAAATCTAATTTTTTAGAAATGCGTTTTTATTAAGTTAACTGTATTTCTTTTGAAGCGGTTCAAGACTTCATTCTTAAGGCTGGTTCTCACTAGCGTTGTAAAACAAAAAGAAAATGGCGCTGCTCTCATTGAGAAGAAAACGAATTTAGCAACTCTTATGCTCATGGAAGATGAAGAGGAATGTAGACCCAAAACAAAGAAGATTTTGGTAAGGAAAGCTTTTCCAAGAAAGAAGAAGTCATGGTGATTAACATGTTTTGGAATGTTTTTTTCTTACTTTGGACGTTTAAGTTCATTCAAACTCTTAGCATTACGACACAAGATCAAAACTTTTTGATCTTGTGCGTAAAGTTTACGACAGCTGCGTAAGGCTTACGACAGTCAATCCTAAAACAAAAAGTGTTCACACCTATTTGACAAAGCGCTTACGAACTGAAAATTTTTTATATTTGTCGTAAGCTTTAAAACTGTCGTTAGGCTTACGATCGTCGTAACATAAGCCTTACAACGTCTAGTGAAAACCAGCCTTTATCATGCTTATAAACAAAGGTTGAAATAATTTCATGGACCTTTGTTACAAAATGTACTACTTACTCATATATGAAATTGCATCCTTGCCGCTTTTTCTTTGTACTACTTGTTAAATGCATCAATGCTCTTTCATTCTCATCACTTGAAACATCACCACATTGATTTAATATCTCCTTCCTGTCCAACGTAATTGGTGTCCTGTTGCTGGCTTTACATTTCAATCTTAGTGATTCTCTTTTATTTGCAGGCAGTTTTTCCCTTTTGGCACTATCATCTGTTTTGCCACTATTACTATCACTCGATAGACACCTACTTCTCCTTCTTTTAATTCTATTTGTTTGTGGCATATCATTTTCCTCATCCATATCACCATTTCCACTCTTACTATGTGACACTTCATCATTAGACTCGCATTCACTTGTTGATTGGTTCAACTGTTTAGTGGTATAAATGTTTTCCATATTAACTAATGGTTTAACTTGATGTTTTGCATTATTTTCATTTTTTGATAGTCTTTCTTGTAAACGTAAAGATTTACGAATACATTGAATACTCTCTGACACATTAGGATGAAAAGTGTCAGCCTCAGAATCACTTGACATAATTTTGTTGATGGCTGTTTTCTTTTTTCTTGATTTGTGTACTTCATAATCGCTTCCATCATACTTATATAAACTGGGTTTCACATATTTTCTTGCTTCATAGGAGATAGCATCATCTTCAGATGAACCTGATGAAGTTACCATTAACTTTTTGCTTTTTCTCTTTCTGACAACATATTCACAGGACACACTGGATTCACTTTCCATCATAAAGGTTTTATCTAGAAAACAACAAATTACATAATAAATTCAAATGACATTTCTAAGATATTAGCTAACAGGCTTATAATAAAGGGGTTTTAGATTCAAACTACAACACAATAGCTGTATTTGATATTGATGCAGATCTTCAAAGCAAGTTTCTTATCAGACATTTTCAACCTTAGGATCATTCCATGTCAAATCAACAGATATTTTACACATTTTGGACCACTATGTTTCAGATTTGCTTCAGATTTTTTCTACAGAAAGCCTTAGTTGAGAATATGTACTTTGCAAAATTTGAGCCTCCAATTCCTTACCCTTCTCAAGATACAGCCATTTATATTAAGGCCCTGTTTTCAATATTAAGTCTCAGCATGGAGGTATAAAACAGAAGGAGAACGAACTCTTATTTTTCTATTATTCAGATAATGACTATTCTATTCATTGCGGTATCACTTTGATGTCATCCGTGATGCGCTTTCGGCTGGTTGTCGGTGAAACGAATACTTTTTTAAAAATTAACGACAATTTAAAAACCAAATATCATCCATTATAACAACGGATCAACTTGCTGCATAGTGACAAGCAGATTATTAAACCTAAAGCTTCCTTGAGAAACAAATGAAAATTTATGTTTTTATACAGAGTTGAAGATATCGCGTAATTCATGTATAAGTTCCAATCTACATATCTTCTGACTTAAATGCGCCTCGATAGTGCCGCGGTACGTGCAAAAACTTAGGATTATTCTCTCTTCAAAAACTGAAGCTCGGCGAAACTGCTTAAGGGGATCACGAGATATATAGACCTAAAGTTGCAATGTTTTCGTTGCATATTTGTGACGTTTTTGCATAATTCTCCCAATTCCTACAGATTATGCATGCTAAGAACTTTACCCTAACGATCTTTAATCACATTGGAGAATTGATATGAACGAAATTTTCACGCAAGAACGCCAAAATTATAAAAATTATGCAAGATGATAGCAATTATATGTTATTACACACTGAGGACTTAAACAATGCAGCGCATCACGGATAGTACAATAGCAGATTTTGAGTTCGTTCTCCTTCTGTTTTATACCTCCATGGTCTCAGTTTACATTTTGATGAAATTCTTCTGTGTTTTACGGACACACTTAATTGGTACAAAAAAATTAAGTAACTCATCTACAATTAAAATTTCATACAGAAATCAGACTGATAAGGAAGATACAATATCAGAAAACATGCAATTTCAACTGTACCTATTCTTTTCACAATAGTATAATGAAGTAAAGGGTCATTTTATGCACTGTATTGCCAAGATAAGTACTTTCCAAGTATATACATCATTGTCACAGCATTAGCTATGTTTTTTTTCAAATTTTAGATAAATTAAGATTTTTCACATACTTTTTTTTACATTTTTTACATAAATTATGAATATTTAAATAGTTAAAACTTTCTCTATATTTTGTTCTGTATATATTGGTGTAAAGAAAGTCAAAGATACAAAAAATGAAGATGAACCTAATATTTATATAAGTAATTTCACAAAATATAAATTTTAAAACTTATAAAACTAACTTATATCCAGTAAGTTATGTACGGTATTTCCTCTAATAAACCCCGCAGCATTTATTACAAATTCAAGGTTTTGAGCGCGGTGTTTAATAGAAGGCGGCGTTTATTACAAAATGAAAAATTGGACAGAAGCAAACTTAAATATTAATGTTTCCTTATCCTTAAGAAGGTTACAAAAGATTGTGTGATATACACAATAGATATGTTCACAAAAAAATTTCAAAGAGCAATATATCACTATTGCCGTTATCTTATGAGATGGAAGCTTTTTTATAATTCTTGTTTAACCTGTTTTCTAAC
The DNA here is from genome assembly GCA_027922465.2 of Turritopsis dohrnii. Lineage (NCBI taxonomy): Eukaryota > Metazoa > Cnidaria > Hydrozoa > Anthoathecata > Oceaniidae > Turritopsis > Turritopsis dohrnii. Next base: position 1,230,332 of record BQMF02000006.1, read on the forward strand.
AAACACCGCTTTTCAAGAGGCGTTTAATAGAGGGAGGCGTTTATTAGAGGGCGGCGTTTACGACAAGCATTCGGCTATAAGTGCGGCGTTTATCAGAGGGCGGCATTTATGAGAGGAAATACGGTATATCACGATTAACGTTATTAAGAGATTCTAGAAGACCCACACTTTCATGTAGGTTTGGAAGTTTCGTAATATTGTCTTACATTTTAAGGGATAATGACTGAGGCAACAATAGGTAGGAAAATATTCAAATATCTGAGAATTTTTTTTCAATCTGAATAAGATCAGATTCAAATATAGTATATTGTCATACAGTAACGGTTACGGGTGTTGAAATGCTACAAAAAGATTTTTAAAATTACTTTTATTTTCGTATATATTGACCAGCACAACCATCTGAAATGTATTCCAATCGATTGATTTGAGGCAATTCAGCTTTGATTGAATCAGTTATACAAGTTTTTGAATTTCATAAGCCATGTTGACATCATGTGTCATGTCATCAGACAAGATGCAAAAAGATCTATGTGCTAATGAGGCACCAGACTTGAAATAGATAACAACAGGATGAAGAGTACACTGTGAATTTGTCCAATGAAATCCTTGAATTTCATCCTGGACAACAAACTTGAAATTTTCTGCAAAGTCAACTAAGACTAACGCAGTATCCTCTTCAAGTTCAGATTTTGGTTTGCGCAGATATATATATATACTTTGACTTTTCAGTGCACACAATGTTTTTGTAAAGAATCCACCAAAGAATCAATAAACTCTTCGGCAGTGGTAGTAACAGTAAACAAATTATATCTGTCAGTTTGCCACTGCTTGTACGTGACACTATTAGCAGACTGCAATATTTCCATCAAATGCTCCCTAAGTGATGATTTATCAGGACAACCTTCACATCGATGCACCATGCATAAATAGTTTTCATCACTACATACAAGAAGATATACTTCTTGCAATCATGCTGTACTGGCAAACCATCAACAAGAAGTTTAGCATTTTGATGTATTGAACACACACAAACGCTGTGTGTACCTGACGCACCAGCAAGAACACACCAGTTTGGTCTTAGTTTGGAAAAAGTTGAAGAACCAATAATACATTGAGGATATTGCAGCTTGAACTCTTCATACAATTCACATTTGCACAAAATTAGTTGCTTTTGTTCATATCTTTTGTTGCCAAGAGATACACAGTCTTTGATGCCTGGTAAAATACGTGAATACTTGTCATCCTGATAAAAAGAATGCACCAAATTGAGAGTATCATCTGGCAAGAATTTTCCCTTTGTTTGCCTCATTCTTTCAGCAACTGTCTTGACTTTCGAACTTTATATTGTGTGGTATTGAATACCTCGGCCACTTTCGGTATTGTCCAAGTTTCAGGAGCTAAAGTTAATAATTTAATTTACTCTCTGTTTGATGAAATGATCAGCTTATCTTTAACAAGGTGATCGAAACATTGCGCGTTATCTGCAGCATTTTTGTTATTTTTCTCAGGAAACAGGTTATTTGATTCTCAATATCTAAAAATGCTGAAGCATTCTATCGATAATGGCATTGTTCAGTTTGAACATTTCTCTTCACTTCAGATTTCACTGTTGACTTATGTTTTCCATGGCATTTGATAAAATGCCATAGAGCTCTAATGATTTATCCAATAAATCAATTTTCTTGACTGAAGCCTCATCAATGTCAGCATCAGAGCTGTCATCAAAAATCTGCACCATGATCTTGCAAATTCATGAAATGCTTTCGACATGATGGGCACAGTTTCTGTTACTAAATAGTAACTGTATAAACAAAATGATCTGCTCAAGGCTTTTATTTTGAGAACCCTATTTCGTGATTGCTTTTTTTTCATAATCTCGGGCTAGTCTGAACAAGGCTGTGACTGAGCGCAAGATTGAAAATATACACATTTTGTCATTTTGAAATTACATGTTGCAGTCACATCAAAATGTCCATCACATACGATAGATTTGAGATCTGACATAAAAGAAAATGAAATGTCTTCACCACATGGTAATGATTTAATCAAATGGCAAAATTATCAAATGGCGTGTTCGTACTTCATCGCAATTTTAAAAAGAAATTAGTAATTAGAACATAGTTTTTGCTTAATAGATTCAGTCATATTGGGTTTATCACTAACTTTTCTTCTAACTTCCAACATTGTGATTTTTTTTTCGCGCGAGTTCATGCCTTTTTCTTTAGGGCGTAACATATGGGGCGTTAAAATTTTAGGATAACACACCGACCCTCTCAGCGATAACACCACCACCACCTAAAGCGCCACAGTAGACCCTCTTACTCGAACCTCTAAGGGGAAAACAAAATCTTTCAAATTATGGAGAGTTCGTGTAATAGAGAGTGATGCAAGGGACCCACTGATTCAGTTCAAATTATGGGAGTTCGAGTAATGGAAAGTCAAATTTATGGAGATTCCACTGTATTTCTTCCACCACAACCACATTTGATCGAAATTTTTCATATTCAGTTGGCGATTAAAGATACAAAAGTTAGTTCGAAAGCAACCCAAGTAGCCGTCTGTCTATAATTATTTTTTCTAAATTGTTGTTCGACAGGATTGCAAAATATCAGCACATTAGCGGGATTCGGAAAAATCATGTTTACACGAAACTATTTTTCTATAGATTTTGTTCGTGAATTTTCCCTACAAAGTCATTAGAAACTTCACATCAACACTTGAAATAAGCGTGCAAAGTAATGATGTTTCTTTTGATACAACAAAAGGCTTTAAATCTCCGAAGTACTATTTTAGTAGAAACAGTTTAAAAAAAATTCCCACAAGTAATTGATATTTTTTCGTGTAACAAACTCGTCGAGTTTACGAATCTCCCTAATTTTGCACGATTTTGATTGGACGAGTATTTTTTCGAAAAGCAGGAAATATTTAATATAATATTTAATATTTAGTTTTTTTCTCCGTCGAAATATTTCGATCAAAAGTGTTCGTGGAAATATAGCGCTTAAGCAAGATTTCCACTTACAAAATATGAGCGAATCTAACTACGTCATTGTTTATTAGTAGTACGCATGTGCAAACACTTTTCTCAAAAAATTGAGTTTTTCTTCAATATCTTTTCGAAGAACAAATATTTTGGCAAACATTTTATAATAACGGATAAAGCATGAAAAGCTCTTTCTTATGATATAAAATTCACAATATTTTATCAGACAAGTAATGAGATATAAGCCTTGAAAGTTGGTGGATAAATGCGGCAAGATATGCCTCAGTAAACGAGGTCTTAGCCGCCATATTAATACGAAGCATAAAGATGAAAACATCTACAAAAATAAAAGTTCTAAAATAAAAGAAAAAGTGCCTGAAGAAATTCTACCACCCTTCAAGTTCAAAAACATCGTGGAAAAAAGTAAGTAAGCTAGTAAATGAGGAGTGCTATCCAGATACCATTAATGAGCTGAAAAATTACATAGGGGACATGACAAAATCAAGCATACTTTTAATATAATTAAGGATGTTATAACAGCTTTCAATGGTGATTCAGAGAAGTTTTACCCATCATTTTATAAATGTATTCGTGATGCAGAAAATGCTTTTATCGGTCTCAGCAGAAACTGTTCACGTGTTAGCTGTGTTATCAGGCAGCAACTATGAAAACAATTCAAAGACTTTCGATCAAGATGCTATAAACTTTTCAGAGAAAGAAAGGTATATAATTGGCTACCTCAGTGGTTATGTTTTTGGAAAAACATACCGTTCGATACGTTTTTCAAAAACATTAGACCAGAAAAATATTTATTATCAACAGTGTTTATCCTTCCTTCTTGCTGGTCAGTATGTAGAGACAAATGAGTTACCAGAGCATAAGCTTGTTAATACACGAGATCGGATGAGGCTTTGGAAAGTTACATAAGATGCAATCAAAATTTTTTCAATGGCAGAAATAACTTTTCGAACATACAGTAAAAAATGTACCAATATGATTGATAGTAAAGAAATGGTGCATGCCTTGTTGAAACAAACCACAATTCAATCAATGGTTTCAAACATAGATACGAAGCTCAGCAAATACGATTGTCAAAAAAGAAGTAGCCATGAATAAACATATTTTTGTGCTATTGATACTAAATGGGTTTGTATATCTACTATATTTTAGTTTTGAAAATCTGTTTTACTATGACATACATATGTAAAAATCTCCCTTCTTTGATTCTCTTAACAACTATTTTTTCATCAGTTGGCAAATTCCAGGCAAACACACGGATGGTGTACTTCAGTGACTTTTCAACATAGATTTCAAAGTGAGGAATGCTATGAACTTTATCATGACATGTGACTGCTGCAAATTCTGGTCTTTCTTCAATTTTCCAACATTCAGGAAGTTTGAGAGCTTTTATACGTGCAACAAAGTTGTCAAATATAGGATAGAATGGAGATGGTTGTGGTTCAAGAACAGGAGCAACAACCTTCTTCATTTCTATGACATGTGCAGACTTGGTTTGGTAATTGTGCTATAGAAAACATATATTTATATTTATATTCTATATATTACTTTATTTGTGATTTTGTCAAAACAGGAGGGGGCATGTACCTTGTTGAAATAATACTTTTTACTGGAAGATTTAATGTAAGTAATGAACCAGGGATAAGAGTAGTACGCTTTTTATCTGAAAAAAAATCTTTAATGAATAGACATTTGTACTATCACAGTATTAATGTCGGGTCAATTAAAAGCTTTGTATGAACTTACGACGTCTGATGTTACTCTCAACGAAATGGAGTTCACAAACATGAAGACTTTTCTTATCAATTTGTGCTTTCAAAGATTTGTCAATAACACGATCTTTTGTGATAATATGAACGAGATTTTTCCATAAGACATTTTGATACACACTGTACTTTTCAGTCCCCAAATAATTAAATTAAAGGGGCATTGGCCGGCTTAAAACAATAGAATTTGAGTTACTCTTGGTTGTTCAAATCTGCCATGTGATTTGAGGATTAAAAAATTAGAATGATCGAGACAACTTGTAAACATCATGGCGAAGAGGACGGAAGATTTTCATTGCTGTCAGAATTATTTTTTTCAATGTCCTGTCTATGGGCGTGAATGGTAATATGGTACTAAATATTGGTACGAAGTTATCATGAATTTATTAAGGAATATTTCGGTGCTACAGTAGACTCCCGGTTATTCGAAGCTCCAAGGGGGATAAGAATTTACTTCGAATAACCGGGAGTTCGAATAACTGAAAAATTCGTTTTCCCGCCAGATTTTCAACTTAACCTTAATGGGATGGACTTTTCTGAATCGAGCTTTCGAAACGTTCGAAAATTAGATGAAACGTTCGAAAATCAAAGGAAACGTTCGAATTTTGAATGATCCTTTTAAAACGTTCGAATGTTATAAAACGAAACGAAACAACACAACAACAAAGCAGTCACACCACAATTAGGACGAAGAAGTGAAAATTACAATGGATCTTGTTTCAATGATAATCAACGAAACACAGCCGATAGAAATCATTCTTATCAAGTATTATGAGAGTAACTCAACCGTTATGGGATATCATGAGTATCAAAAGAAATGGAACGCTGTTATTGGTGAAGTCCTAGAAGCTAAAATGGAACCAACAAACGACATAGACAAATATGCAGTGGCGGTCTGCAAAAAAGGAGATATTGTTGGTCATTTGCCTAAAGGAAAAACAGGAAAATTTGCCAAAACGATATTTTACTTTCTGAAGTCAGAGATGTTGTGTACTTGCAAAGTAAAAGTGACAGGGAAAAGAACTAACTTTGGAGATGATAAGGGATTGAGGATCCCCTGTTTGCTTCAATTCTCTGGACCGAAGGAGAATATTGAACTTTTGAAGAAATTGCTTGAAGAGTGTAAATAGCCATGAATATTGAAACCTGATTTTTTGAAGAAAAAAAGTGTTTTAATCGCAGAAAATCAATGTTCTCACTCGACGATCTCCCAATAAGAAAAATTCGAATAACTGAGGGTGACTTAGCCTATAATTGGCCCCAAGGGGAATAGAAATCACTTCGAATAACCGAATTATTCGAATAACTGAAGTTCGAATAACCGAGAGTGTTTTTGCCTGAGTTGGGTAAGCAGATCCAAGGGGAACGCCATCTCACTTCGAATAACCGAATTATTCGAATAAGTGCAGGTTCGAATAACCGGGAGTCTACTGTAGTTATTGAATGAGAGTATTTGTTATTTTAAAGATATACACGGATTCGTGAGTGCCGGGTGAAACCTCTTAACATCAATACATAGTTTATACAAAATAAGTTTAAATTTGCTATTGTATATAACTTGCATTACTGCTTTTGATTTTGCTGAGTCCTACCCCACAGATAATTTAGAGGAAGACGGAGAAGTCGTTTGGATTGCTTTCTTGGGTAGCATTTTTTGTTGTGTAGCTTGCTAGGTATTCCTACCTGAAAGATCATAAAGATTCTTGAAATTACTTTCATTTATGTGGCATGTTTTGTGGCCATGGTCCATTAGTTTTGATTTTGAGTTTATTCATGAGAACTTATTTTGCTTTTCCTCTCTAGAAAACAAAAACAAAATGTAAAAGAAAATCCATTTTGCTTTTTGGCAATCACAGAAAAATATATCCTAGTGAATAAGAACATTACTGGCATGGATTCAATTGCAAGCTATACAATTTTTGAATCTACTTTGACATATTCGTATACTGTAGCTGGAATAAGTTTCAACATTTAACACTGTATAAGGAAACAATTTGCTTTTAAATAGTTTTTCTCTCCTAAATTTTCATTACGCTTACTTTTTTTCTGTTTCCAAAATTTTAATAAAAACACAAATCTTGATTTTGTCAGAATGACATATCCGTTATTTCTGCCTCCTGGAGTCACTTCTGTGGCTGATCAATTTTTTGTGTTTATACATTATTGCATCTGGACAATCATTGCTAATAACTTTTGTTTTTTATGAAATTGTATTTGTTTGTTTTTTTGTCATTTTTGGGCATTTGATTGCTTACTGGATACGACTTATGCATGGTTTAGTTTATATACATCTGTCTTTTCAATTCATTCACATGTATGATTTCTAATATGGCCATGGCATCATGAAGAAAGAAGAACACTGATTCAATCTGAGAAAAAAACATTATTTGGCAAATTGAACTGTTGTTGTTATCTTGTCGCTTCCCGTCCCTACACTGCTGCATTCTTATAGGAAGGAACAGAATTTAAAAAATCGAAGTTTAATGCTTGTGTAAAATATTATTTCTGTCTTCACATTGAATCATATGTCACAAGATACATGTGTCAGGTGTATTTCTATTATTAAAAGCCATGTGTTTCTATTATTTTATTTTCTCACTTCACGCTTCAGTAAACGATGTTCAAAGCGAGGGCTTGAACCCCCCAACTTTTTTGTCAAGCATAGTTGATTTTTTTTTTTTATATATTTCTTTTTTCTACTCACAACTCATCAAAAGATCTCCAACGGCAATGACATTAGCACTCCCATCCTTTCGTAATAACAAGTATGTGATAAAACAAAGAAACTGGAGCTACTGCCATCAGTTTTTAAAGAACCTTTAACAATGCATAGTGTGTTTAAACAAGCAAGGGAAATGAGCTCAAGTAAGAGGAACCTTATCAGTCATGTGGTTATCCTCATGAAACTTATCATGCAACAGCAACAAATGCCGAGAGCGAAAGAATCTTTTCTGCCATGAAACGAGTTAAGACATATTTACGTAATAAGATGACGAACGAACGGATGAACAATTTAATGATCATGCACGTTCACAAAGATCGACTAAATGATCTGGATTTTGTTGAAATCAGCAACAACTTTTTGAGTGCCAATCAAAGGAGGAGAAACAAATTCGGTATTTTTAACAATTTAGATTACGGTAAAGTCCCTGAAATTACATCTACAAGAGAATGTACAACGCAAACCGATGTTTGAATCACAGCCTAACATAATATATGTATTGTAATTTTTATTTTATGGTCAAAGTGAATACATACAAAAAATAAAACATTTTTCTAGTCCTTTACCTGTCAAATTAGCGAAAGTAGCTCCGAATTCCGGTGAAAATAAGTTCAAACAAGATGCCCTTATGGGCAGAAAGATTTCTGCAAAATCAGTTGAAAACTAAAAATATGAAAAATGAAATACTATAATAGCATTCTTGAAACTTGAATGATTTGGAATCATTGAATGGTTGAATAATTTCTACAATACATTACATTCCTAATTACCTGCTTCTCAGGACTTTTTGAAGGCATAATTGACACAATGAGAAACTTTATTTGAATATATATACTGCCAATAAACTGAACAACATGTTTGTTGATACAAAATAATATAAACGATACATGGATCTTTTCAGATATCTTAATGAGTATGATCATAACTCGTAAACTCAAAACATTTTTCCAAGAACATATAAATTTTAACAATATTAATTATATTAAATTAGATTAACAATATGGCAAGCACTTACATTCTTCATCTAAAGGCTGAAATACACAATCAGTTTAAATGGATCAATTTAAACTATATAACAGTTTTTTTTCATCAGTGAAACTGTTGAAACGCACTTGTCTACACGTTCAGTTTAAACTGAAAAAAACTTTCATGTTTCTTTTTGTTTTACCATGGACAACGCAGTTTAAGGTACAGTAATTGCAGCGTTTGTGGCTGTTATTGTAATAAAAAAAGTACAAGAAAGAAACAAAGAATTTTGGTGAAGCCATGGTTACAAGATTTATTGGGTGCATACGACACGTTCCTAAATGAATTTAAGTGGAAAGATCATTTGTAGAACAAAAAGTTTTTGCGTATTGAACCTGATACTTTTGATGAATTACTACTCCCTATTGAATATATATTCAATATGGAAATATGGAAAAGAATTCTACCTTTTATTCAATTTTTCATTTTGTTTGCCATTTTCGATGTTCAAATAACTGCTCGCTTCACTTTCACACAAAGTTGCTACAAAATCATTCGGAATTATTCGCCACGTGTTGAAAACAAAAGAAACATGTAGTTTATCTCATGATTTCAATAGAATATTTTCATCAGTTTAACTGAAGAAGATGAACACGTCCATCTTTTAAAAAACTTTTAAAAACAGTTTCAAAGGATCATGAAAAATTCACCAGTTTTTTCTGTTTACATGATCAGTTTCCCCTATCATCAGTTTAATCGTGTATTTCAGCCTTAAGTTGCAATTCATGATCAGTTTAAAAAAAATCTTAAGGAAATTTAAGAAAAGTTGAATGATTTTTACAACATAACATTACATTTCTGATTACATATGTAACCAAAGGCATTGCAAAACTGTAATTGACACTATGCGAAACTTCATTGCATATACGTATACACCACCGATAAACTTAATTACATCTGAATGACATTCACCCCTTCTTTTGGGAGTACAAAATCAGCTTATGTTTTTATTGATATTTTCAGATATCACACAGTGACTACGTACGTAAATCATAAACTTTAAACAGTTGATATGTACTATCAATCTTCTTAATTACAAACGTAATTCCCAATGTTGCAAACACAAACACCAAAGAAAGATTTTAATCATTTGAAAATATACCTATGCTCTAAACGTACCTACTAAGTCACCAAACACACATATTTATATAACTGAAAGGAAAATTTTGGGTTTTTACATGATTTGTTGATTATTGAATTTACAGGCAATTGGAAGATGTTTACATATAACTTAAAAACAAATCAAACATAAACATTAAAAAATTATATATATATCATCAACTTTAAAACATTACATTAAAACATCCACAGACCCACATTTTTGATGTTGGAGCTGAGGAGGACTCTAAGCTGAGCTTCAGTATCCACAGCTTAAAAAGAAAAACATCCCATACATGAAACCAACGAAAATGTTTTGTGTTTTCACTAAAAACAAACAAATATATATATATACCTTTTTGACTCTTTTGTTTACAAAACTTTGAAATCTTCTTTAGAAAAGAATGATCACAGATAGTTCGAAGTTTCTTCTATAGATTTTTTTTTTCATACTAAAATATGTATATGCTCTTAAAAATCCATTTAATTTGACCAAAGAAACTTGTAAATCTAAAAGGGTTTCTTTGCTGGGTGACATGCGTTGGCACGGCGTTTTGGTTTCATGTAAAGGCACGCATGAATTTTCAAAAAACCGCTAGGTTTGGACGTCAGAAAAAAAAGAAAAACAGAGCCGGTTGTAATAGCTTTCTTGCTTTCGCAGAAATCTAAAAACATAGGTTAAAGTATGAAAACTCCTGATTTTCAGTGCTCAAATAAGCAATTTCATAAATAAAAGGTTTTTTACTACAAGGTTTTCAATCAAAATATTCAGTAAAACTACATACTTGGTTGGTCGAGTAAGCACAAAAAGGTTTTGCTTATCTTTCATTATAATTACAACTGATTCTTTTTCGGTTAGGGTTGAACGATCGACAATGTTTACAAAGCTTCCTTTCGTTTTATGTTTAGGGAAAAAGGGTTGGGAACACACATCGCCATCACACGTGTCCTTGTATGTTTCTCCACCAGTTTCCACAACACAGTCTCTCTGTAATGATCGCCATACATGGTATTCATACGAATGAATGAAGACTCCACTTATCCGAAATGCCGAAAATACAAGTTCTTTCACGCAAGGTCTTTCTGATGTATATGTCGTTCGCACTTTTCATTTCTTAATGATTTTGTTAGTTCGTTGATTTATTATGATGTTCTTTGTGTGGTGGATATCTGAAGGTTTTATAATCAGCAAATACTTTTCACGCTCTTTGTGATAAAATGCTAAAGACAAAAATCCTCCGAGAAAACTTAGAATTGTCGATGCTACTGTAACATACATCGGCCATCCATATTCAACATCGGAATTTTTTATAGATTTATGTGCTAGCAATGAGTATAAGATACTTTCAATACCAGTTAAAACACCTGTAAAATAAGCAGAAAAAAACTTGAAAAAATTTAATTAATGACGTCATCATCAGCAAAATGGCTCAACCTCAAACCCAGGGACTAGTCTCTATGATCTATTCACTTGTCTTTTCCAGACTAAAAAGATTTATAAGCATATGAAAGAAAGAAATTTCCATACCTGTAGTAAAGTACATAACAGAGAGGATGTAAAGTTTAGCTCGTATAAGTTTGCGCAGGAGAACAGCTCCGAAGCAATATGCGAGACCACATGTTGCAGAGATACAAGATAAAACGCTTAAGATCTGCAGTACACGGTAGCTGCCTATAATGCAGAGGATAAGCAACCGAATTTCAACATACAAAGATACAACATCTCCTCTCCAATAAAAAACAAAACAAAAAGAAGAACAAGTGTGCATATATTCTATTTATCAGGTCGTCTTTTTTATCAAAAAAGAGCTGGGTTTAAAGTTACTTCTTTATGCGAGTTACTTTGTTTTCACCCGCACATACTCAAATCTCTAGAAATAGAATTTTTTTTTAGAATTTCGTTATGTGGTCATTATCAATTGAGTTGAATAAATAAGATGATGGAGACAACTAACAAAAACTAACATTTTGCAACATTGAAAAACTGCTTTTCAGGTATTTGGTTCGCTAGAAGATTATATTTCTACTAACCTGACTTCTGATGATGGCAGAAGTGGATGCATTCTTTGAATAACCCTTTGTAGCTATTTGTTTTTGTGACGGACCATTCATCACTTATTGTTGACATAAACAAACAAACAAATAAAATTGCGCACAAACAGAAGTGTATATACAACAGCTTTCTTCTCTTTTGATGTTTTGACATTTTTCAATATTTTTGTATTGGTTTATCAGTTAATAATTTCTCCTTAACTTTTATGGTCTGACGTAAAGTAGAAGAAAGCTTTGAAGTTAAGAAAAATACACTCCTCCACAACGATAAAATAAACGTAAATATTTTTTACTTCAAACGTTCATGAAAACTTAAAAAGAACAACGATGGATTTCACTTAAACTTTTTACATTTTTCATCTAAATATTTTCAAAATAAGATTGTAAATATTGTGATAAAATACATAGAAGCCTGACTGGATGTCACGTTTGAAATGAAAGAATTAAAAAGAACTGTTTTTTGACTTTATTTTTCAAAAAAAGCTTAGCACCTTTGTTATGAAAACATGATAGTGATAATGTACAGATTAACTTTCTCCAACTCTATTATTTCTTCATGATATTTGAGTTGAATGAATGGTAGGGTTTCTGCGTTCCATACACGAGCTTCTTCACAAGTGTTTCATTATGATAGAGGAGCATATCATACATCATCAAGAGATATTATCTCTGATCATCTCACGATTGAGTAGCAAATGATTGAAACGATTTTCTAAATTAGACGTGCGTTCTAAACGAGAATGTTTTTTCTTCTTTTCTTTGGTCAGTTTTATCTATCTTACACTTTGTCATAACAGCCCTGAAAGTTTTCCACTTCGTACCCAGTGTCCAAGAGAGCCTGGTAAGTATCTTTCTTATTGACTTGCCTAAGCTCTTCCTCCAAGCATAGTTAATAGAAGATATTAACTATGCTCCAAGTAAAACTCCTCCACAGTGTCAAAACCAACCAAGTGTGAAGAAGTGGAGTCTCCTTTCAATTTTGAAAATTGAGAAGTTTTCTTTACAAAATCATTCAAACAATTTCCACTTCAAAGAAAAAACAAAAAAGTAGTATACCATGAGAGAGAGGCTTTCGTTGCTGTACAAATCCTTTCGAGAATGACGTCACAGCAGTCTCATATCTGATTTCAACAGTAGTACTAATGAAAAAAATTTTTCCACAGATGTCATTCACTTTTTTGTAAGCAACAAGAAAACGAAAGTGGTTTATTTTGAAGGCGAGGCAAACCCTGTTGTTGACATTTTCCATAAAATTTATTCTTTTTGTGTAAAGATTTTTTGCAATCAATGCCACAAATTCAAAACCTCTCTTTGATGGAAGAAGACTATGGGGACAAAAGGCACTGACTATTGCAAGCTGAAATTCTAATCAATAGCAAAGACTTGACGGTATTCAATGAAATGAGTTGATCCGAGGCTCGTCACATTCAAAACAAAAGAAAACAGATGAACGTGGATCCGAGGTTGATACTTCCTCGTCATATCATACGTCTTTCATTTAAATAAATTACATCAGTATTCATTTATCCAATGTAGATCATTATGTCATGTGACATGACGTGTCATATGGCCCTAAGTACACGCAACCGTCTGAAAACCGAACAATCGTGGCCTCATGCTTCACTATCTCAAATCTCTTTCTTCTCAACCTTTCAGCCGATTTGCAAATTAATCAAGTTTTTATGGAAAGATGAAAATCTATAAAAGCAGCTTGTTGGAAAATTTTGATTTTTTAACTTTTAGTCAAAAGAACTTCAATTTATAGTATATAATACCTTCAAAAACTACTTTATTGTTCTGAAGTTTTAGTCATACGCGTTTAACACGCGGGAGGATTTATTGCTTGCAAAGTTTCCTTTTTTGTATGCGAACTTCATGGCAAAATTTTTCCTGTTCTAGATCACCGTCGCATATGCAATTTTCAAATCTCCGTCCAAATCTGTGATCGTATAATTTCTGTTCGGCTGCCGTACACGAGTCTTTACATCCTCTTCCGTAAAACAAACCATTGCAACTATCGAAGTAGGATATGTACAGCTTCAGACACCTTTGTTTCTCCAAGCACCTGGTATATGTTTCACTACAACTTTGTTTTTTGGGGATGACCACACTATTTAAGCACCAATCAAATCTTGCACGGTATAGATGACAGGTGGCATCGTCATGGCAATCACAAGTTGAAATCATGTTTCCATAGTTACTTTTCCGAAAAAGAACGATAGCTTGTCTGCAGGTTGCACTACATGTCTTGTATGTGGTCAACAAAATCTCCTGACATTTGTTGTAGACAGTTCGCACAGCTTTGGAGCAATTTGTCATGACGGCACATTCGTTTTTCATGAAACTTTTGCATGTTCTTGTTGTCGATGACGCATTTATGATAACTAAACTAATGACGAATCCGAGTAAGGAATGCATTATTTTTGTCTTCTTTCAAGCAAGTAATTCGTTGAAGTCAGTTTACCGTTTGTTCATTGAAGTCAGTTTACCGTTTGTTCGTTGAAGTCAGTTTACCGTTTGTTCAATATTGTTTTTCCTGCACAATACGAGAGACTACTGTCTTCCTCAAGTATCTGTTGTGTTATGTGCCCAACTTCTTTCAGATGTGCATCAAAATAACATGGGAACTTTGAAGTGGTTGGTGGGGCAAAATGAGTACTACTATAAATCTATGGTCACGTTTCAAATTTATCTGTACGCAAACATCCAAGGAATTCGCTCCAGCTTTTGTGAAATCAAGTGTGGGTTGTCCGTTTTTAAAATCAGCCAAACCTAAAATACTTGATTTGCTTTGATTAGTAAGTGGATACTCATTGAAGGAAACTATTTTCTTTTTATTATTTGCTTCTTCTGTGCAGTTGTTGTTTCCTGTTTACCTGTATTACTTTCAGGTACAGACAGAACTGTTACGTTTTTGTTACGTTTTTTCTGGGTTGAAACTTACTGTGATAATCAGTGAATCATGTTAGTACAGAAGGAGTTAATGCATAACAAATTTATTTTTCGTGAACGTTTTCCAGAAAATTTTGAAAACATCGTAAGAGCGTTCCGGAAATTGTTATCATGATCACATCCTACATTTTTCTGGGGTACAATAACAAAGTACATAAAAATGAAATACCAATTTTACACAGCGTCAAAGAAAACCCTTTTTTAAAAACTAAGTTCTATGAACCCCCGTGTATATGGTACGTTTTGAGACTTCGCGACTCCTCATTACACTTGTTACTTTGGTCAGTATAATACAAAACAAAAAACGCAACAAAATCATGATACTAATAGATATCTTTGTTAGATATTTAATTCTATTGATAACTACTCTTTCTTGCCAATTCTTTTTTTATTCAACAGAATAACTTTTCCCCTCTTGCAGTGTCTACAATCTCTTAAACAATTTCTTACTATCTTAACAATAGCATTACTGCGCACAAAGACTTAAAAGGAATAATATCTCGGAAGTCTTTTGTTCCTTACTGGTTTAGGGATCGATACTTGCGTCATCATACTTCATTCTTCCAGCAAAAACATTTGCCACCCTTTTGTTTTCGTTAAGTTTGTTGATCGTCAGAACACAGCAAACAAAAATATATTTACTTAAAATGCAAAGATTTTTTCGCTTATTAATCTTTCATTTATATTATTTCTTTAGTCCTTGATTTATATATGAATGTTATTAACGCTAAGGTCATGAAGGCATTGAGCGTTTCATATCGACCTTGGAACAAGAAAGATTCAACCAACCAAACCCCTTGACGTAAATCCAACCCTCAAATTGAGTGTTTAGCTGAGTGCATCGATTCATAGACAGTAATTGTTGTCAACTGAAACAATAAGGCTGCTATCCACTTAGATGTATAATAAAAGGGTGCATAGAGAACAATGTCTCGCGTCGCCTGAGCAATGAGTCGAAAGAGTAACAATTATAGACGAACAGTATCGAATTAAATCAACAACAAAAAGCCTATCGCTCTGTTAACAAACGTTCTACTACCAGTATTAATTGATGGTTCACACTGAATAAAGAAGAAAAACTATCGAAGATGACGTATTTCAAAAAAAGTAATTCCTTTTATTAACTTGTGGTATTTTGTATCCAAGTGGTTTATTTATAAGCTCCAGATATTCCCATGCTTGTTGTTATTTTGACTCGATTTGACAGACAGTTATGTTACTCTTTCCTACGCAGTCAATCAACCAGTCTTACCAACCTCCTGCATCTCATTGCTTTATTTACTTTGATGATACGATACTGATAGAAAGGGTGTTGCTTTAACAGTCAAAAACCAACTAATAAATGCAAGATAATGAATATAAACATATATATTATAACATAAAATGAAGCAAGCACAAAAAATGATATTGTCAATTTCTATACAAGTTCTTTTTTAGTTCATTAACAGCAATTTGAGGATGTTGCAACAAGCTGTAAAAGTTCACGAGAACTAATCTTCCTCTTCATCTTGACGCACAACAGGAACACCTGAAACAACATCTTGTCGTCAATCGTTTGTATGTTTAAAGTGTAATGCAAAACTCTACGATGATTCCTAATGTTCATATCACTATTTGAGTACTTAACGATTCAATCAATCTGTAAGATTGGTTGTCATTGGTTACTACCCAATGCGAAATATTCTCCTCGTTTTTTAAGAACTGAGAAATTTGATTTGATTTTTGAGATAAACTTAACCTTCTCCCATCATCGAGATAAACTTTTCTCATCACCATCACAAGTAAGATGTTTAAAAAACACAATTTCATGAATTATATAAGCTTTTTGGCTTACGGCATCTTCGGTATAAAAACAAATTTGTTATCAAACATAGGAAATAATTTTAAGTTATAAAGAAGATTTTTCTTATACATGATCACAATAGGATCGAAATTCAGATTTTTCCATCTTTTCTAAATTAGTGCTCATATTTTATTATTGACACTATCATGTCTGACATGAAACAGATTGAAGGACTTTGTGTTTGCAGTTTAGGTTTGACGGAGTTTATATGAACACTACACGGACATTCCATTGATTATTTTCAACAGATATTCAATATTCACTTCAGAAAGGTTAATAAAAACAATCTTACCATCCAACTTTTTAAGCTTTGGAAGTTTCGTAGTTGCTATATCTCGCCAATCGCCTTCCGTAGAATGTTTTTCCTCTAACGGGTTACCTAATAGCAACAGTAGAGGATTTCATTTATAAATAAAATATATTGATATTTTATCAAAACACATATGAGTAATTTTACCAACGAATAACAGATCGGCAAGCGCGGGAAGGTCAGCCTAAATTGAAACGATTATTTTATAAGAACTGAAATGAAATTTGATTAACCCGAAGATTTTTGTTTGCAGTAATTCCTGATATAATACAATAGAGGTACATTGTCCAGAGAAATTTAGAAGCCGTTCAATCTATATTCAATTCAACTGATAGCCTTACCATTGTGTCAAAAGTTCACCTTTCACATAAAATTACAGATTCTCCTTATTATCACATATTTATATAAGAATAAAACGGTTACCAGCTTCTGAAATTCATCCCATGCCTTCACTTGGTTGTTGGCCATGTATAAAACCTGAAGAAAATATCTAATAATTTTAGAATAAAAAGAGCCATATGGCACAAAACAGTAGCAGCATTTCAACTCGCAATGTACAAAACGAAATAGATTCTAAATTTATTCGTCTGAAATGCGCATGAAGCTTTGTCGACCTTTGATTATCTCCTAGGCTTAAATTAATGCATAGTCACAAGAAAAAAACTAGTCTGGAATCAGGGCCGTTTTCGGGCCGTTTCTTATGAATAAGTTTTTTTTTTTTTAAGTTGATTAAAAGCATGTATTTCATAAAAATTTAATGACTTATGAATGACTTATGACTTATGAATAAGTCGGGTTCCGTGAAAAACTAGAACCCATGCTTTTTTATGGTGCAAAAAATCTTTAAATCAGGCTGGAAGCTTTAGATTTTTTGAATTATTTTTCACTTTCTCTGGTCTTCCAGGGGCAAGTTTCACCATTTTTGGCTGTTAAATAAACTCAAGGTATCCCTATATTTCGTCTTCCTCGAGGAGACGAAGAGTATAGCGAGAATTAGCGATCGAAATGGGTGGATGTTGTGACACAGAGAGACAGGATGGTTCGTTGATAACCCTCGAGCAAATTAAGAAAATGAATATACACAATATGTTATGTGAATGTTATTTCGAAGAACAACAATTGGGAAGGGGAGTAGGTTCTATCATATGAAATTTTCTTTACTATTTTTATGCATATAGCCAGCTACAGCTAGAAGTATATGTATACAATATATTGTGTTTATAAAGTCTCTTGTTACAAAATATGCTATTTCAACAATGTAAGTAATAAATGAAATTAAAATAAATAAAATTATGAAATTCTATTGCAAAGAAATCTTCGTCTGCTAAAAAATATTAAACTGAAAAATTTATTATATTAAACTTATTATATATATTTATTAAACTTCTTATATATAACAGCCAATTTCTAGACAAGGCCCTTAGATAATCAGGTAACTCTATTTCTACAAATACAAAGATAATGACCATTATCCATTGATCATTCTCGTATTTGTTTAGGTGCTCTACTTATAAAATTTTACGAAAAGCTTTCTGCAATATACTTTTATAGAATTTTATCATTTTTACGGTAGCAGCGAAAGCGAATACCGTATTAAAACACC
The DNA here is from genome assembly GCA_027922465.2 of Turritopsis dohrnii. Classification (NCBI taxonomy): domain Eukaryota; kingdom Metazoa; phylum Cnidaria; class Hydrozoa; order Anthoathecata; family Oceaniidae; genus Turritopsis; species Turritopsis dohrnii. The sequence goes on from BQMF02000006.1 coordinate 1,248,705, forward strand.
CTTGGACTCCTACTACTACTCCTACTACTACTACTCCGGCCGAAACGGCAGTTTTTAGCCTACGATTTAGAGTATGCGAGTCCCTACTAAAAACTCAATATACATTCTAATGAACGAACGCAGCCTTTTTGAATTTTCGAAGGTTTTCAATCACATACATTTAAAATACGTTTTCTTTGATATTTTATCACTTAATTGATGAAGGAATGGATATTAATCAAATAGGTCTACATAAAACTGGGACTTTTAGTTACTTTTATGGTACTGTATCAATGAACTTTGGCACTTGAAAATAGATATGTTTTTCGTGTCAGTAAAGCACAGATCAGACTTTCTTATTACTTTCTACGTTTGTTAGCTATCTGTTCTGTCTTTGAACATCAAGGTTTTCAAAAATCGAGTTAAAAAAAGGCAGTTATCTGTTTGAATTCATTTTCGGTTTCAAAAAATTATAATTCAAAACATACATTTTTTTTTCGAAGAAACGCGTTTTTTTTTCTACATAAGCTCTTATAAAAAAAACGTACGTTATAAACAGCTCATGCATGTATAATTCTTTTGTCTTCTAATAAATTAAATTGCTGGTGTGTTGCGATTAGACCCTATTTACACGAGTTAGTAATTTTAAACATTATAATATCGTTTATGCCTGTTTTCCACCAGTAAGATATCTCAAGAAATAACATTTACAGAACGTTTAAGAACTTTAAGTAAAATTTCAAATTTAAAAGTATTCTTGTGGCAAGTACTTTTGCTGCTACCGTTTTGCGCCATCTGGCTCTTGTTTATAATTTGATTCACAAGTGTCATTTATTACTTACAAAGTCTTTTGAATAAAATTGTTACAAAATTTTTTAAAAAATATCTAACAAAAATGTATTCCTTTACAAAGTATATATCTATGATAAGCCAATTTCTTCCTGTTTCCCCATATGTAACTTTGATTTCAGGATATATCCCTACTTTAAACCTACCAGTCAAAATTATTGCACAACCACATCAAGTTCTCATATTACTCAGTCATAAACGTCAAGGTAGCACCAAAGTTTTTAGTTAGTGAGTCAAGTTCTTCGAGGTTGTGGTCTATTAGATGCATTAGGCACAGTTGCAATTTGTTTGTTGATGTTATGACATACGTAATAACATTGAATGTGTCCATAGGTCAAAGCCATTTTTTATGTCTATTTTCTAACATGTTTATATCCAAGCAAATCTAAAAAAGGGATCAGAATCAGCATGCATTCAGTGATTGAATTCGTCAAATATTTGGTATCTATACGATATGTACTCTGAAGTCCTCAATAATAAGAGGGGTGCAATAATAGGAGATTGGACGTTGCAATAGATATTAATAATAGGTAGGGAGGGGTAGAATAATTGGCGACAATTTGCAGGAGTCAGCACACTTGAAAATTACTTTGAGTGTAAGAAAGTGCATTTTCCTCCCTTCCCCATCTTCATCAGAAACTAATTGAAATACTTAAAGCAAATAAATACCTTAAATCCATAAATTATTCTGTTCACAAGGAACTTTATTGATAGCAAAGCTAGAATCCAAACTGCTATGTCTTTTGTAGATGCAATTTCTTTATTTGTTTTGGAATGTTTTGGTTTTAAGACAAGCTAGTCATGATGGAGATAATTACATAAAAAAAAAACACTTTGGGAGTACTTCTGCCTAGAGAAACTTTTATCTCAGCCATTTTTATTATCTCTCAGTAATATGGCACATAGGTTGAGATATAGGTTTAATTTAACCACTAAAACAGACTTTTGAGGGGTGTAGGGGATGAGAACAATGAAAACACAGGGTCTTACATGAAAGTGTATCCAATTAATGCTTTTATGATATGTATATAGCTATAAAATAAGCTGTTTTCAGAGGCTGCTTCAGTGTCCTTGAATATCCAAGTTCAATGATTTCGTTTCAATATAAGTCCGCAACAATTTCGTTCTAGTTTTGTCAGATTTCATCTGACTGTTGAGGCTGTTGTTTATCTTTCTTAAAAGAAAAGGTTCTTGTGCAAATGTACAGCATGAGCAAATTTTCAAGTAAATTCATTGAAGGTTCTTTCTTCATAACATGGTCATCTCTGGTCCTTATTTTAGAAATAAGTCAAGGATGTAGGAATCTTTCACCAAGTGCTTTCCTTGTTGTCAACAGCAGTAAAAATATATTAGGAGGTACATTCCAAAATCCATTTTAATCATGAACGTCAACCAGTTTGTGCTCCAGAACATGCAGTGATATCGTCAAATTTTCCAGCAAGAGAACTGATAAACAATGTCGATTATTAAGCTTTCTTGAAACGTATTCATTGATATATATTCCCAAATATATATCCATTCAAATAAGCAATAATTGAAAATCTTTCAGTATCTTTGCAGTTAAAATTCTTCTTGAAAGCTTCTAACATCAGTTAAGTGAGCCAAAATATGATTTACAATTTAAAAGCCCACAACTACAGAACACTTCTTACTGATCCCTTGAAACAAATCTTCAGTCTTGTTCGATGCACATGTATAAATTTTTGAATAAAACTTATCAGCATCTCCATGATGATCTTTGAAAGTATAAAGCCAAACAACATCACATTTTATTAACTGTAGGTCAGGATAACAACCCTCTTCGACCAGTTTTTTCCATGATTTTCCTTTCAAAATCGTGTGAAGCATTTTTTCTGCAATTTTAGAGGACGTAGAATTTATCATGTTTGGAAATTAAACCAGGAGTTAGAACATGTTCTACCAGGCAAACCTTTCTTGAAATGTTTACAAGTAAACGATGCCCAACAAGAAGAGTCATGAGGCATATCACCAACAACTGAAATACATCCCTCATCTGACTGACCACTTACTGATTTCAGATCGTGATCAATAGCCGCAAAAATTGCATCAAGGAGCATCTCCAGAAAAGAAATCTTCCTGTCTTGCTGCTACTCATCCTTCTTGTTTTGCACCATAATTGTACGGGCCGTATCAATTTGAGGTTCATGCTGCAAATCGGTCGTTTAGGGCCGCATCTTCCAGACTATTTTTCTTGTGACTATGATTAATGGCAATTTTCAGTTGAAAAAGTGTAAACAGGGCTTAACTAAAACCACCAGAAAACTATTTGATACAAACAAAAGAAATATGCACAATGCGTGAAACTGTGTTTTTTTATATTATCAGAGTTTTTTTTGTAAAAAGAAAGGTATGCTAAGACCGAAAAAAAAAAAAATAATAAACGTCTTCTAAAAAGTATAAGAAACAAAGTAAAACCGTTTCAAACTTTTAATCCAAGACATTTTTGTAGACAAGCAAACAAAATACTCACGTACAAAACAAGAAAATGTAAAATGCTTTTAAAAAGTTTAAGTTCGATGAATTTCGATGAATCTTTGTAACTGCAAGAAGCACAAAGCTTAAGTTTATTTTAACCGTGTTTTAAATTAGGTGCAACTAAAGTTCCCCACCGTGTTTTTAATAGGGGTAATGTTTTTTTTAAGGGCGAGTCTATCGTTAAATACTAAAATAACTTATATAAAGAATGTTTTGCTAGCCTCCGTTCTTAAGTTGCAATTTACGCAGTTTCGGAAGCGACATTCGTACACTGCACAGGCTAATGTCATTTCGGCCGGTAGTAGTAGTAGGATGAGGAGGAGGAGGAGGAGGAGTAGTCTAAGGGTGTTTTAATACGGTATTCGCTTCGCTACTACCGAAAAAAAAAGATGTGTTAAGTACGATTTAGAAATTATAAAGTTTGTAAAAAAAACAAAAAAAAAAACAAAAAAAAAACAAAAAAAAAACACACTAGTTTCAAAGAAACCAATTTCACAATTTCTGTAAACAAATAAGATAAATAAGGAAACCTGCAACTTTTTGAGTACACCTATTCCTTTCAACTTTTCAATGTTATTATATGATATCCAAAGCTCAAGTAGAGTATCTGCAACTGCTTCCTGAAAAACCAAGAAAAAATTCAAAGATTTCATTGACCACCAAACTTGACATACTATACCACTATAGTGGCGTTTTTGAGAAATATTTAGGATCACATTGTTTTTTTTTCAAAAAACTGATTGTTTAGGTGCTTCTTATCGTTTTTCATGTGATTTGAAAAAACAACAAAATAAGTATGAACTCTTTAAGAAGACTAATGGAAAGACAGAGAAAAATCTCAGGATAGAATCTTAGAATGGGGCATTCCTGGGAATCAGGAATTGAGTTTTTTTTAAAGGAATATTATTCCAAATGTCTGATTCCTGGATTCTGTTAAGTTTGCACTCTGAGATCAAAAGTCTATTCAGCTTCAACAAATTTCATCAGAGAAAAAATACAATAAAAATAAAGCAACAAGAGCAAGAGAAATTAGAGGTGCAATGAGGTGAAAAATCAAGAAAACCTATTTTATGCATCATACATACCAGTCCATTTAGATTTTTAATGTTATTTCTGCCCAATGAAAGAATAGTTAGATTTTCTAAATAGATTTAGACAAAATGGTTATTCTGAAAAATATATCCGAATACAAAATAGATAAAAATTTAGCTATAGAAGCAAGAATTTGTGTCATCACATATTGTTGGGATTCTTGATTTTCCTGATAGAACAAAAACACATATCTATTTCTTTCTTTATGATACTCATACTTACTCAAACCATTTAAGTTAGCAATTTTTTCAATGGAATTTGTTGATAATGAAAGTCGACTAGCAATAAAAGAAGAAGTTAATTACATGTTTGTTACCTAAAGTAATAGAATGATAAAAACAAAACTAACGTGCAAGCTGCTAAAGTTGAAAGGGAAGCATCCATTTTTTCAATTGGTGGGACTTGCGCAAACAACTTGACACGATCAGCTTCAGATGCTTTTGTGCCATTTTCAGATTCCTAAAACAAAACTCGTTGTATTTGCATAAGTTGTATTTCCTTTCAGTGATTGGAGATTTGTGTCCCATCAAGGGTGTGGGTTCTCTTTTTCAGACAAGAGATGGATTGAATATACTAAACTATACCTTAGTCCAAACAGAGGCACACCTGCAAGTACTTTATTAACACTCAGTGATGGTGTCACTGCCAAAATATACCCAGTCCAGTCTGTGAAGGGTTGGCATTAGGAAGGGTATGGTAGGGATGAATGTTATGACGATTTGGTAGCAGTTATATCAAAATTCAGAGACAAGGAGTTGTGGTATGTTAAGAAATCATCTGTAGGTTTTATAGTGGTGAGCATGGTGGTTATGTTTTTGGATGTAAGTAAGTAACTCTGTATGCCAAAATGAAAATTCATAAATAACTACAAAACTAAAAATTAAAGCAAGGAGACCACCACAATAGTAAATACTAGACAGAGATGGTGGCTACCCTAATGTAGATGCACAGAAGATGAGAGACTGCTAAACTTTGGAACAGCAACAAACATAAAACATAAAACATAAAACATAAAACATGGTCATGCAAGTGCAAGCTATGAACATTAACAAGAGTTGTATTTATGTTAATATCTCATGATCAACTGTAGGGAAGCCAAGACTATTCTAGAAGTCAGAAAGAGACCTTGTGGGGTCTGCGGGAGAGAAGTTGGAGTAACTCATTTTGTTGTAAGGCCTGTAAGCATTGGTTCCACAAGAAGTTGAGAGGTGACACTCAGTTTATGTGCAAGCACTTCAAAGGTGAGATAGCTGAAAACCCAATATCTTTCCAACTATCATACACACATAATGTACCTTTCCAATTGCAGTGTAAAGTTTTGGATTGAGTGGGACTCGAACTCACAACGTCTCACTTGCAGGGCAATTACTCCAACCTATAAGCTACCACCCCATGTGATCACGCTAGTTCATTAACAGGGGGAGGGGAGTGAATAGTTGAATTGAACCTGCCTGAAACTAAGTTTTATGAATCAGTGCAATCCCATTACTATCCCAATATTTCTAACAATGATGTACAACAGTAGTTCATTGGAGCAACATTGAGAACTTTTGCTATTTAGGTGATTAGGTTGGAAAGTGAAATGTTTGTAGCTACTTAGGTGACATGTTGGAAAGTGAAGTGCTTGTAGCTACTTAGGTGATATGTTGGAAAGTGAAGTGTTTGTAGCTACTTAGGTTATTAGGTTGGAAAGTGAAATGTTTATAGCTACTTAGGTGATATAGCAGATGGTTATTGTTTCAGATCAGTGGTAAGTTGTATATATGCAGAATGTGTGAGAAGTGTTATGTTTTATAGAAGCAAAACATGGACAAGACCAAATGGGAAGAAATGACACAAACATGGCCACATAAACCTTCCGAGAAGTTTAAATGAGTTGAGAAGCAACTCAGGAGGTTGTAAGGGCAGAAGAAATTTGAATGTAGATCTAACACAGTCAATCTGAAATTATATAAATTTGAACCTTATATACGTTATCATGTTTATTATATTTCAAAGATTTTTATATATAATCTTTCTGATAAATACAAAAATAACTAAACTTAATGAAGAAAAAGTTGGAAGTTACCCATTTTGCTAATGCATCTTTAATAGTTGTTCCTTTTGACTAAAAACGGATAACAGATATAGTTTACACCATAAAACATATTCAAACAGTGCGAAAAAAGTGAACAAAAAAAATCAGTTAAATTTTTCAAAAAAACTCATGAAGCAAAACATCCTTACCATTTCTCTATCAGCTTTTATGTCCTTCTAACATTTAATAATATCCTAAAATTACAAGAAATCGTTTAATAAAACGACTCTGAGAATGTATTTTATAAACAATATTTTATAAATATAATTCACTTTTCTCTGCTACTATCTATAACTAAACGGCAACATTGACATAAGTCACTCAAAACTACTACTTTAATCGGATTTAATTTTTGCGAGATTAATTTTCGCGACTTTTTGGCTTTTTCGCAAAAGTTTATATTGCGAAAACACATGAAATCCTTTGATCCCGAAAATTAATCCACGCAAAATTTCTCAAAGTAACCATTCACGAAAATAAATCCAGTTAGGTTGCTGACTCAGCAAAAAAGGGCCAAAAACGTTGAAAAATGCTGAGTCAGCAAATTTTCAAACTCAAATATCTCACGATCTAGCCATGGAAACCTTACAAACTATACCTCTAATTGATAGTACTCTTCTAGAAGCGTCTGACTAAGGTGTTTTTTTTCACTCAAAGTTTTCTCAAAAATGCTGACATCTTTCAATAAAAAAAATGTTTTTCAGAAACTTTTTATTTTCATTTGGCAAAATAATAGTAGATATATACCCCCGGTTATATTCCAACTTCGAAAAATGGCGCATGGGAATATGAAAAATATAAACATACGTAGACATTGAATGAAATGAAATGTAATAAGTAGACAGGGTCTAATCTAGAATGGATGGGTAGCGTCTGGCGGAAGGGAAAAGGGCACATTATGAATATCCAAAGGGCACTTTTTTCAGGTTGCCACCTGAGCTTTCTTTCAGTGGGTTAAACCTGTGACCCACCTATACAAGCTTCTAAAGTGAAATAAATTTTTAAAAAAATGCAGAGGGCAGCGTCCGATAAACAGACGCTCTTTTGGACTAGATTAGACCCTGGTTACTTTTTACTTTATTATTTCATTTATATCGTTAGTTATCAAAATCCCGGTCACATATATGAATCATAGAACCTATGGTGATAGCAACGATTTTTAGCTTTTATTTATTTACATTTTTTTTCTCTCTAGGGTGCATTGTCTTTAAAATATATTTTGCATATTTTCTTTTGTTATAAATTCTGGCTATTAATTAAGCTATGTTTACATTAGCGAAAGATCCAATCATGTTCTTTCTCTAGCATTTTTCCATTTCTTTTTGTGGTAAATTTTCCCAGAAGTGGTGGAAAACCAGCCTTTTTAGTCTATCTAAAAAAAATAAAAACCTATTTCAGATGAATGGTGTTTCGTATCATTTAATTCATGTTGCACCAGTTAGTTTTATAAGACCGTGTTCCACCATATGATTCTTGTTTATGAATAATTTATTCTTATAACATTCATTGATTCTGACAAAGAAATCTTTCATGAAATCAAAATTCAAACTGTACCTTTAAATCGATTTTCCGATTATTTGACGCTAAAAATCGATTTGAAAGATCAATTTTTTTGAATCGTTGAAGCTCAATGAAAAAGGTACGCATAAAGTAAAAACTTGAATTTCAATGCCTGGCCAAAAATAGAAAGCACACGCATCACAGAATACACAATTATGAACGTTCACTTAAAAAAGAACAGTTCCAGAGGATACCATCTTTTATCTCGTTTACCACAAGCAAAACAAAAAAATAAGCAAGTCTTATGTCTTGGAAACGAGCAGCGCGCACGGGCCGATAGAGAAAACAGGGACCCGAGACCCCAACACCCTAAAACGGTATCTGAGACCCTAACATCCAATGTTACCGATGATCCCCCGGAGGTCAGAGGTTATTCAAATTTTCAGCAAACATTTTCTCTCAAACAAAAACGCGAAGTAAGCAGTAGATGATGCAGCTAAAATATCATGAAACGAGACAACACACACAACAACAAGAAGATTTGCCAATGAGAAAAACGTATCCGATTGATTACGGCAGCAAGTCGGCGGCATTTTTGTTAATCTTATCACTTGCACGAATAGTACTGACCAGAGATAATCTTAAAAAACATAGTTCAGGGACCGCCGAGCAGAATTTTGTTTTCAAAAAGCCTCCATTATATGCAAAATTACTGTTTACAACTGTAAGATTATTTGTCAGCCATTTTGTTTTATGTTTTGTTTTGATTTGGTAGCCACTTTATTTTGCAACCATTACATTTTTGATGACACCATAATGTGCCATGCATGCTATTTAAGCTGCACACTCACTGCGATACCAGTCAGCTGACATCTGACTCTGGTCTAGTTAGGATGTTAAGTCAAACTTTTTATACTTCAACCACTTATCTCAATATCTCAAGATCTGGCAGTTGGTAAGTCTTTTGCCTTTGTTTTGTCTTTTGTTTGTAGGCGTGTCCTTTTTTTTTGTTTTTGTAGTATCACACTAGGCTAAGGTTTGATTTTTTTTATTTTGAACTTGGGCTTTGTCATTTTTTTAAATTTTGACTTTTGGACTTATTATTATTTCAAATATTTATTAGTCACTCACTCGTACTTTCAGTTAGTAGTAGTATTTCTTCTTCTTTTATTCTTCAGTTTGAACCTACAAGAGTTACAAACACTGCCAAAGCTTCACTGCCCCACACCCTCAATTCGACCACAACGACAAAATTAGTAAGTTCTTCTAAAGCATTTGCTTTTTCATTTATTTTGAACTTCTAGATGAAAACCTAATCATGCGAAGCAACAGCATGCATGCTAGCTATGCTCAGATAGACTCAGATAGACTTGTCACTAACAAACAAAGAAAAAGGATGAAACGAATTTTACCGAAATTTTATATATCGAAAGAATAGTTCGACATATTTGATGTTGATTTTCGTACAAAAATACATAAACGCACTATATACTTTGCGAAACAACGTTTAAGAAAAGGTTCAACAGTCAAAATACATCGTTCCGCTTGGAAAAATACAAAAACAACAACACGGCACTTTCAACAGAAGTTTGGGTTATAAAAGAAAAGAACGGAACACCAGAATCGAAATAATGTTTACTTTCTTGATCGCCAATTACCCAGAAAAAAACCTCCTCAACAAAAGGTCAGAAATTATCGCCAAATGGCAGAGACCGTCGAAAACATCAGCTGATATTTACGTTCATCAGCTGATATTTACCATTATGGTCTGTAAAATACACGCTCGAATTTTACAGACCAGAAAATTGATGCTGACGTCAGCAGTTTTGATAACTCGTGGATCACGGTTGAATTGATGACAGCATCTCTCAGAAACTCCTTAAAATAGAAGGTGAGTCAGGGAAATCCCCTGACTCAGTTCTGTCCACCACTCGTAAAAAATTCCCAAGTTGAAAAACTGTATATAATAAAGGATGATCGATAGGTTTAACTCAGCAATGAGTAAAGCAGCTTCCAAGGGTGACATCGAGAGCGTCAAGCTGTTAAAGACATATGGTGCGACTGATGCTAAGGATGGTCACATCGAGATGCAAGAAGGAGGGGGCGCGACTGATTTTTATTGGGCAATGCTAGCGGCAGCTTCCAAAGGTGATATTGAGATCGTTAAACTCTGCAAGGAGTGACACCATCTGACATGTTTTTGAGGTACCTCCCTGCACCATGTAGAGTGTTGTCGGCAACACTTCGAAAGTCGATAAAAAGACAGTAATTAGAATCGAAGAAGTTAGCAGGACTAATGGCCGTCTCCTTACCGAAACTGAAATACTTCCATGCAGGGGCATACATGTCTTCCGGAAGTAAGCCGTGTGTAAAGAGCTGATTAGGCTCTCCTTCGATGGTAATATCTACCTTGCTGATTTTCGGGTTGTAGTAATGGATATTATCCATAGCGTATGTTTTTCGTTTGTCAGGATCAAGAAAGAATAGAACAGGAGCTTTTAGACACTCGCTGGGCACATTTATCTGTATATTCCAGGCGGTATCTTTCTTGTCCAAAGGGATTATTCTATGGCTATGCACACGCGTGCAGGGTAGGCGTTTATTGGCAAGTTCGTTGTAGACTTTTAGTTTGAACTCAGAGTCTTCTACCTTGTCGAATTCTAGAGCAATGTTGGAGGTAGTGTAGGTGCCATCAGGAGCTTTCTTCGAAGCACCTGATCCTGATCCTGCATCTTTGATGACCTTTCCGTACTCTGCAAATTAATTTGAAGCTTAAGCGATCATCAAGCTGTAGATAGGGGAGATGCTTAATGACTTCAAAAAATTCCCATAGAGGAATGGCAAAACAGTTACCATAGACAGCTGCCAGGGCGGACTTACTCGTTGGGTATGACTCTGAGCTTGTTCACATCACCCTCTGAATCTTTCCCTTGTTCACTGTGTTGCAGCTGGCTTTTTTCAGATAGCCATCTGTCCTTGTAAATTTCCATCACATCCGCGTTTTGAGTGTCTTGGATGAGATTTCCTTCGTAACTGATAATCAACTGTTCAATCAACGCCTTTCCTAAGTTGTTGACGATGTAGCGTCCTGTATCGGTGGAGTTTAGCTTGATGTCAAACGTGAGCTTCAGAGATTCTGGTAGAATGACATCATTAGCACCTAGATTCGGAAGCCTCACATCTAGAATTAGAGTTTGGTCAATGGTACTTGGTGTATGTGAGATCTTAACGTGGTGACGTGACGTGACGTGGTGCGTTGAAGGCAAAGCGAGTCATATATTCCTTATGAGGGTTTGCAATACCATACATATTTATTATAAGAGAAATGGATCCATTTGATTATGAAACTCCTATTCGTAATTTTGAAGATGAAGAAGATGTCTATGATGAGAATACACCGCTTATATCCAACACAGTCGATTCCTCTGAAATACCAAGCACATCAAGTGCACAGTGAATGGAAATTAAAAGACAGACAACAGGAAGTTTATACGAATATCTCGGTATAAAAGGAGATCCTAATTTTGATCAGTTTCGACTATCTTCAACGGACACACCAGGTATGATGAACGTTGAATTTTATAAAAATGGTAAATGGGAGCGATTAACAAAAAAAAAAGAGGATTTTTAGCTCAAGATAGTATTTCAAAGGTGAGGATGCTATAAAAACACGGTTAAATGTTGATAATACACCAGAGTGGATGAATAAGGGAAGACGTAAACTAGCGAAACAACTAAAAAATATTGAAATGGATAGCTTGGATAACAGGCAGGTCATCGACAATATCTCAAATGCGACGCAGGTATTGGGTAAAATGCTCGAGCAAGGCACCCAAAAAAATTCAGAGGTGAAGGAGTTCTCACATGAACAAGGAATTAAATTTAGTTTGCGTGAACTTAGAGGCTTAGACGATGCACTAAGACGAATACGTGGGAAGCTGGAAAACAACTTAGCAAAATTAGGCGAACTCGATAGTCAAATAGCAAAAGAAGAACGTAAACTAGGTGAAACAAGTGATCCTGAAATGGAGATTAAGCGACGACTCTCCAATTTGAAAGTGGAGCAGGCAGATTGAGTAGAGGTGCTCAGTGATAACCGAAAGGTGTTGTCTAGCCAATGGTCGCGCATCAAAGAGACGGTGTTCAAAGTCCTCGACAAGGATAGAACACTAGGGGAGAAACTTCGCATTCTCCTTCAAGAGCAAGGGATCACAATCGTTTCAATCTTAACAGCGTTTTCGCTGGTAACATCAACGATAGCAACCTCTCGCACAGGTGGTGGTGCTCTTACTCCAGGAAGTCCTCCTCCTGCTGCTTCTGGAAGAGCTGGTGTGCAGCAATGGGTGAAGAAGCAGCTCGAAGCACTTGGACGCCTTCTTGGAAAACTTGCAAGTAAATTGGAGCTGCATTGCCGGGGATCATTGGAAGTGTTGTAAGCTGGCTTTTAAACTTTCTGAAGAAAGGTGTCATAACTCTAGCGAGCAATGCATGTCTAGTCGTAGTTTTAGGGTTTGGTCTGATAGGCAACTGGCTATGGTTTGAAATACAAAAGAAGCGCAATTAATCCACCACCTACCCACATGAGAGCCTGTTTTTCTTCTTCATGTTGCTTAGCAGCGGAAGACGTTGGAAGAGGCTTATGATGATGCTGACGACAAGGGTATGAAGAAACCGTTCCACGACCCTGAAAGCCTCCCAAGGAGTGTTGTTTAGGTGGCGGTGGTGGTAGTTTACCGATGTGCGTCGCAACAGTAAGCTTTGTCGAAAAATCAGAGATGTTGTCGCTGGGTATCAGGTATGTACCGACCGCAACGCCAAAATCAGGTTCCGATCTAGCGTAACTTAAGGCTTTCTAGAACTTACCAATCTCTTCTGCAAAAGAGGTGTCTTTCAAGATCGCTTGTTCTACGGCCGTCATGAAGATCGCCCAGTATCACCCGCTATAACGGAACGTGCACTCGCTTGACTTTCTAAAAGTATTCGCGCGTACATCCGCGTACTCTGAAACAGGCGTTGTATGCCAGCTCTACTTAAGCCGGCATTAACATTGTCTTGAACACAGAATTCCCAACTCTTACCAATTCTGCGCATGCAAGCGGGGTATCGCCAGAAGAACTTGTCAGCTGGTATGTCAAACTCTGCAGAGAGCGTCTTGAACGCACTTGAATTGTATTTGTTATCTCGCGGGTTGAAGCTTAATTCACTTGGTAGAGCAATTTCAAGTTGCTTCAAGATGTGACGTATCTGAAGATAGACGTGGAATCGGTAGATCTCGCAATCATAGGGTTCTTATGGTGTAGATGTTGCGTGGATATACTGCAACCAGTCGTGGCTAACTAGGAAGCAAAAGATAACTGTTCTGGGTACATATCGATATCAAGTCATACGTCATTCTCCATGAGTACGAAGGGAAATGAGAAAATATCGCGAAACTTAGCGATGAAAAAGTTACCCTGTTGATCCACAACGATCCTTTTCTCCCAGAGTTCCTTAGCAGCTAAGAGTGTACTGAGTTGCCCAAAGTTTGGCATATACTTTATCTTGTAGTTTATTTTTTTATAATAATTGCAGCAGCAGCGTGAAATATATCTCAACGTAACTCATCTTGGAGAAATCAAGTTACCAACAGAGTTAAAAGAAGGCACAAAGATTGCGATAAAAGAAGCAGTGTTTATGTGGGGTGGCTCTACCCGGAGAAGCATCAAACGATAACCATCTCAAAATATCAAGTAGCAACAGACCCCAAGCTAATCAGAATTGACTTCACACTTGGGTTATACACGTCAAAGAATATTCACGATAATATAAATGCAAGATCACTTGGAAGCGTATATCTAGATCAGATATGTGATGGTAGGCTTCAGTTATCAGTATCCAAAGGATACCGGGTAATAATTACGGAAGGTCTTCTACACTTGCTAGGTCTAAAAACTCCGAAACATAGATTTTTCATAGAAGGCCTCTGCAAGTCTTTTTCAAACTTTTCTCCGTTCAAGTCTATACGTCCATATTGTGAGCAATTCGAAAACAGCTATATTCTGCTGAACGGGACAACTACGAAAATCGTACACATTTTTAGACTTCAGAAGCCAGAGTACGAGTATGGCGACATCATGTCGTATCACTATGAACGCCCTATGTTCACCAACAAATTGAGGTTGTCAACGCGAACGTTGCGTTTTTACGTCACCGATCAAAACAGGATCAAAACAGGATCAAAACAGGAAACTTGATTTACAATTTATAAGGTAAAAACATTGTGACCAAACAATTTGATATCAGGCATAAACCAACAATGTAATTTTATTGAATAATATATTTCGAAACACTAGGTTCCATCATCAGATTCTTTCTAATTTACAAGCTATCAATATGCTCGTCGTCTTCAAATAAACAGATAGCCATGTACGACGTGAATACGGAGATGCTATATTCTGTTTTATCAGACCCTGAGGATAGATACGCACAAAACTTCAGAGTTCAAACGGTTAAGGAGACGGAAGCATACCTATCTCGGAAACTAGAATACCGAACATCTTTAGAGCGCAAATTTTCACACTACTCAACAGTTGCAAAATATATATCTTACTTTCTGATCGCGGTGAATGTTGTACTCTCTGGTGATGAGACTACATGCTTGGTATCAGGAATGGATACTTCGATGAGCATCGCTCTGTGTGTAAAAGCTCTCGTTGTGGGTCTAAAAAAGTGGCTCTATTTTCGATGTAAAAAGACAAAAAAATCATGATATCGCATTCGCTGCACAGACCACTCTAGACAGCTTGCGTGTACTAATACCAAAAGTCTACGAAGACGGTACCATCGATCATCCTGAATTTACTCAAATTATAGCGGAGAAACAGCGTTACACAGGTATGAAGCGATATCTGCGAAAACTGTCAAGGAAGGTGATCAAACATCTTTATGAACATCAGAAGGAAGAGCTTTTGGAACGTGGAAGGAAAGAAGGTCGTGAAGAAATCGCAAAACAGCTCGTGAGCAGTTCAGATACCCCGAGTGCACCTGCTATAAGATGTATGAGGCACCTCCTCCTGATGTTTTGTAGCTTTACCAACCTACAAAACGACATCAGATGGGATCCCTCTTCAATATTCAAGGGCAGCGACACCCAAGTACTATAGATCATCACGAATTAATTCGATCAATCTAAAGTGACACTGGAAACGTTCCACATGCCCATCCTCTTCGAATCTATTAAACGCGTGTATACCGTTAGGATTATCGATGACAACGATCTCCTCACTACTCGGAAACTGGTTGAGTAACCATCGTCTCTTACTTTTGATTGCACGTCTCTGTATCCGTGCGACGTAGTAAGGCAAGTTGTAATGTTTATCATCTTCAGAGGTAGAGTGCTTGCGTGCAATCAGGATAGCATTATCCTTGCGCAGGTCTTCGGCGTGTTTTTCGCTTCGCGTTGAAATGCAGAGAGCAAGCTCTAAGAAAAGGAACACATCGTGGGGGTTTCGCGACGTTCCAACCGTTAGAACCCCTCTTTAAGTTCTGCTCTAGTGATTTGCTTATGCTTTCAGTATCTGGAACAGATGTATCTATGCGTTTCAACCCTAAGAACCTACCGAATTGGGCTCTGTGAATGAATGGTTGGTTTTGTCCATCAAAAAGTACTCCGACTGCTAATCCGTTGAATAAAGATAAGGTCATTTTTTTTTTATTTATAGAAAAAGAACTCTCAACCTTGGACGCCAAGTAAGTGGAAACACTTACTTGAACTAATACTTGCTACAGCCAACCTCATATCCTACGATCTCTCCCGTTTAAGCATCAATCTCCTCACATTCTGGTGATGTATAGATCTTTCTTTGCTTTCTTTGAGAGTGTACAAAAAAGTCATGTTGACATTCGGGGAACTCTGTCTGCACTCCTATAGAGTGCTGGTTTTGCTTGTACCTTATTTCACCACTGAAGACCATCTTAAGTTCATTTAGGTTCATCGTAGAATAGCCTCGAAGACCTTCTTTCGCTTTCAGCCTTAGTTGTTTCAGTTTAGCCATTTTCTTTTCAAAGTTAGAACATTAACATTGAAGTAGTCTCTACTCACCGTCATCACTGCTGATGAGAAGGCTCTCATACATTTCTATTTGATGGTAATTGCACTCCTTCAAATGGACTTGGAGGTAGTGTTTGTGATGGCTCTGTGTGTACACGCTTCCGATCTTCAACACACCAGTTGCCCTGCAGGATTGGTTATATGGTGTGAATCATCATTAAACATTGTTTTAATGTCACCATCCCAGACAATGAGCTTTGGGTTAATCCAGCCTGTAGTACTTATCACAGTACTTGTCAAGGTATTGAAGATAAGCTCTTGCACGCAATCAGCAATGGCGTTGTAGGCATCACACCAAGCTTTATCATCGGACACGTCGAATCCCGTCTTCCAGGCAGATGTCTCGTTATACCTCGAAAACCTGAAGAAAGGCAATTCTTTGGGGTCTTGATCAAGAGAGGAACAAATTTACTCGGTTCCTTCTCATAGCCGATGTAGTACCTCGTATCGTTCTTGTTTGCTACAATAGGTTTTGCTATAGTGATCTTTGACATGTCGATAGTGTAAATGTCGGTAAGTTCAGCTACACTAGAGTTAAAATCCTTCCTTGAAACTTCGATTTGTCCAAAACGTAACATCTTTATTATATACAACAAAAACCCAACCTCGAAAAATATTAATTTACCACTTTTTTACGTATTCTGGAGGTAATTCCGTATCCTCAGGAATAGCCATAAGTTCTTCACGTATAAAACCTCTCTCCGGCCCATCTTCTAGGTAGCACAAAACACGCTGACCTGGGTATTGCAATATGTTATTGAACCGATACGTTTTCCGACTCCAGTTATTGTCCGTCGCGTGTCTGTCTCGTCATTTTCCTTACCCGGTGCTAGCAAATAGCGGTATAATCCCGCTTCAGGTAAAGTTTCTTCCTTAGGGTAAAACTCAACTTTTAACGGAACTTCTTCGAGTTTAACGGCCTTTGAGGTCTTCATGCCAGTTCTGGCAAGAACATTGTTGTTCAGTTGACTCACACATTTCTGGTAGTGTTTTACCCACGTGGTACTGATTTTCTGTGAATCTTCCAACTCCTGTGCATCTTGTATAGGGAACAGCTTCTCTGCGAGGAGTTTGTTAAAGTTTTCCACAAAGGCTTGCTTTCTGTTATTATGCTTTGTTGTAGTTCTCACCACCTCGACATCGTGCTCCTGGAAGAGCTTAGCTGTTTCCGACTTGAACTCTGAGCCGTTATCTACATAGAGCTTCTCAGGCCACTTTAGTGGACCCTTTTTGTAAATGTCAGCAAACATCTCTGTTAAATCGCTCGCCTCGTTCTCAGAGGTTTTATTGCTTTATAGCCTGAAGCAATACCGATCACATTCAAAGCGTACTTGTATGTATTCTGATAGACCTTGTCATGAGAAAGATACAAAAGATCGGCCTGGTGTATCTTGTTCACTTTGGCCACGAAAAAGAATAGAAAAAGAATAGTCGATGTGCTTAGGCCTTGGTAGATGTATCTGCCATAAGGCTTGACGAGTTAGCCACTCTAAAACTAATTTCCTAGTGAATCCAGTCTTCTAAAGCTCTTTAATGGCTTTCTTCCCTTTCCACAGATTCTCTGGTTGATAGTAGATGTCATGCAACTTTTCAGTCATTTATTACATACGGTAGAGCAGAAATCCAACAATACCTAAAGTTCCAGCGATTGCTACTAATTCACCAGTCTTTTGAGCTTCAGAAGGGTTATAAAAATCCGTTAATTCAGGTTTAGGTGGTAAAGTTGGGAGATGCTGTTGTGTGGCCTTGTAGTACTCGTGCATACCTCGATCAAGATCAAAGATGTACGCAGAGGCGTTATTTTCTTGTCGAAGTTTGTTGTTGATAAAGTCAAGGCGTGTCGCACGCTCTCGATCCCATTCCATTTGTGCTTGTCTCGTTTTTTCGGCTGCCATAGCGCGTTCTTCTCTCTCTGCTGCTTCCTCATCACCAAAAAGAGCCCTCTCTGCATAGTTTCCAAACGTGAAAAGTGCTGCACTTACTGCCCCTCCTATTAAGATGCTAATGGTTTATCTAAGACGAAATCTTATCCTTGTACCACCCTTGCTTGAGTGCGTAATCATCTGACAAAATTGCCATCTCAAGGTATACTCCAAGCTTTCCCACATCATTTAAATCTAGCTCTGCGGATGGAGCTCCTACACTGAACAATTTCTTTCCTGCGTACGCGTACAAGCTGGTGTAGCCTAGTAAACGTACCGTCTGCGACATACTATCGATGAATTCTTTCTTCATTTATATTAAGCAAAAACGATCCCTTTTTTGTGCTTGCACCTTTACGTCAGTGTCAGTGGAAGGCTTAGCAGAAGATCGTGTGTTGTAGTAGTAGTAGACTAACAACCTCACTGCTAGAACAGCTATTGCACCACCAGCTCCTCCAATCATATAGGTCTTAGTATACTTAGGTACTTGACTAGGTACTTGACTAGGTACTTGCGTAGGTACTTGTGTAGGTACTTGCGTAGGCACTTGTGTATGTAATTCTGTAGGTACTTGTAACATTGTCTTTTTATTCTTTCGGTTCCACTCTGCTAGCTTCTTCCCACTCGCAACTCTTCCTGGGTCCTTCGATTTTACTATCTTCTTCTGGTCGTCGTACATTTATTTGACGCTCTTCAGCGATTTTTGTGTACTTATTCCAATCAACATTAGTAAAAATGATCGTAAGCAGCGCGAAAGGACCGAGAAAACACTTGCAATTCGAGTAGATAGTAGACCCTATCACATCCATCAGTGAAACGTTAGGCTTAGATGCCGCCATATAACTAGTGATGGAGTTAGTGATGAGTGGATTTCCGTTGATCTCCCTCATCATCTTTGAAACATCTCTTACACCTACTAAATTAGATATCAGAGCGTTGAAATTAGGCGTTTCTTGCTGCTGCTGTTGTGGATTTGTGTATGTTTTGTATAGCTATTCGATGGTCTTGTCACTCATCTTATTCAGTCTTTCAACTGTCCAAGGTTTTTTACCACCGAGATGTCGACCATTTTGTACGGCACGTATAAGTTCTGCTCTTTTTGTAGCTTCTGCTGGAGAATCAACTACGTCTAGAAATTCCTCGATATTCATGATTAGTTTTATTATATGACGCCACTTGCAGAAAACAAACATCAAAAGTCCTGTTTGAACGCAGAAATAGACTACTACTTCAAACATTTTTTATTTCATGTAGTGGTGATGAGCTACATGAAACCAATATTATATTACATCGCCTTCTTCCACTCGCTGCATAATTTAACAATCTCGACATGACCTCCCATTGCTGCATTTTCCATTGTCTCCTCAAAATCTGTCGCACCCCATTCCTTGCAGAGTTTAACAATCTCAACATGACCATTGGAAGCTGCTTTACTCATTGCCTCGTTATAATCTGTCGCGCCCCATTCCTTGGAGAGTTTAACTATATCAATGTAACCATGACAAGCTGGTGAAGCAATTGGATAGTCAAAATCTGTCGCACCCCACTTCTTGCACAGTTTCATAGTATCGATGTCACAATTCATAGCTGCGTTTCACATTGTCTTGTTTAATTCCATCGCACACCATTCCTTGCACAGCTTCACAATCTTAGTGTCAACATTTGCATCTATTATTTCCCTCCACTTCATAAAACGTTCGATCTCCCACTTCTGAAAACTATTTTTAAAAGCATCTACGATTTCCTGCTGATCTATCTCCTTTTATTATAGTTTTGTGTTACTCCAACCATGAACTTATTATTGTTGGAAACAAAACTCCCTTAAGAGAACCCCCTAGAGTTTTTGTTATTGTTGTTGTTGTTGTGATACCCTAGAGGGTTTTTAATTCATTGTCTTCGATCTAACCGGAACTCCACCCTGGCTTCTCGAATCCACCAGCTCTGAGCTCTACCCCTAGATCTTAGACTATTTGTGTGTGACTACTTACGAACTCCGACTACACGCAATGGCTGTTCATGTTCTGCTCGAGTGTATTACATTTAGTCACACAGTTTTCCCCGACAACTTATGGCACATTTTGTGGTGAATACCGGGAGCGGACGGCACCATCCAGTTCCACTCATGCAAGTTTTTCAACCAGGACTTGCATGAGTGCGCACTTCCCCGCAGTTGCGTTGGATATATCGCGGTTTGGGTAGACTTCGGTCTGAGTGATTAATCACTGTCAGGTTTCACTGGTCCAGACATTGAAGTTACCGTCAAATCGATCGAAATTCAGCAAAACGTCAGGTCTTGAAGGTGTAAGCATGAACCTAAACTACTATCACATGTGGCTGTCCGAGAGACCGAGTTTAGATCGAACTAGCGATCTCATGATTACAAGATTACAAGTTTTACGTTGTAACCACACTACACATCACATTAATAAAACATGATTTCAGCTCATTTATGATAGCTTAAAATCACTCAAGTGTATAATTTGCGTTATGATTTCATGAGAAAACCTCTCGTGAATTACTCACTATTCAGCATGATTTTTTTTAGGATGATAGCGGTCGTGTATGAATACGGTCCTCCTCAACCCAACGCTTGTCATAAAAGGCGGATAAACCTAGCTTGTTTTGTTCATAAGTCACTATACCTTGTTCGTGGACTCGAAAGCCTCTATTTTGCGCAGTGTCTAGCTCCCCTTTTAAATTTCTCATGTAGCGCTTCCACGTGAGTTCGTTCTCATTTTTCGACATGCCTTTACACGAGTACTTACTAGCTTTTTTTCCTTCCCCAAAATAACATTTAGCTGTCAGAGCAACCATTCGATAACCTATAAATTCCGGTTTGAAAAGATCTCCTGTTCGACTAGAATACTCGTCGGTTACCAGCCAGTCTTTTACATTATTTTTGTACTCATCGAGTAACTCTGGTCTCACGACATCCTCCAAAGTCTCTCCAGATATTACGAAATAGGCACTGTCGGTATCCATGTAAATGTACTCAAAATCACGGCGATCTATCTACTTATCCAGGAAATCGTAGTAAAATTCCAACATACGAACCTTTGCTAGTTGGTAAACCGCGATGCCACACTGATACGCTCTACTGATGGTGACCTTTTGCTTACGCTTGCAAATCTCAAACGCATTGCCTATCTCCTCAAAATCCTCGAAGAACGGTGATCGCATCGCTTCATCAACTTTCTTTTCATCTCTCGTGAACGTTGTGTTGTAGTGCCTACTCAAGTTCTCAATCATCTTCCCGTAGAAGGAATTGGCTTTGAGTTTTGCAGTGTCACCAATAATGCGTTTGTCAGCATCTTTATCAGCTTCTCGTCGTGCGTCTGCAACTTCCTGTGGAAACCAAGCAAATGGTTTACCACGCTTATACCGGATCAAGCTGTGGAATGCTGTGACTGACAATCCATGATCCAGCTACCATTTCAGCAATGGAGTATACAGCAAGATCTTCTTCGCTTTCATCACGCCACAAAGTTTACGTGTACCTGGAATGTGCTTGCGACCTGTAGTCTGCAGGTACTCGTGCATATTTTCTGGGATTTGCCTGTCTTCTATCTCTTTCACCACAAAAAGCGGACACATCTTATTAAATGTCTCATACAACTCCGCCGGTACCTCGATATCCACTTGTGCAAACCCGAAGAACAACCCATTTTGTACATTAGACTTATTCTCATCCGTAGGATTGTTGATCTCAATCACCTTTTCTTTACCACAGGGAAAGTCATACTCCAACGTATTAGGATACAACATATTCGCATCAAGACCCAAGACTGTCTTGCACAGCTTTGCATTCTCATGTTTATGCGATCTTATCCTGGTCACGTCTCGCTCATGATACCTGCAAAACACAATGGCGGGACCACCTACCATACCTGTTTGCAACAGCTCATACGCTTGATTCTTCGTGCATTCTTCACAGACTTCTTGCACTTCTTTACAAGCACCACAGCTCTTTTTGTAACAACTGTCTGCGCATTTGTGATTACAAGGCTCCCCGGGTGCGTACAGGTCTGTTTTCGGGTTTAAATTCAGCGACTTGTTTAATACGTACCGCATCGATACACCCGGGATACTGACAGCATCCTTCAAGATGTCTATTTCATCATCGTAGTATTGTTGTCTCGTTTTATCCACCGCTTCGAAAAATGGCTCTACATCACCCAGGTTGTACTCGCGCAACCAATCCATCATCGTAGCACATCCACGCTTGTAGAACTCCTTACAAAATTCCTCATACTCCTTGAGAGATAACTTATTTCTTCCGCTAAGACTGCTAAGCCTCGAAGTCTGTAGGCCCTACCTGACTAAGTTTGTCATAGCTTTTTAGCCACTCGCAAGCTTCTTCAGCTTGCATTCCAGAGAACTGCACCATTTTTCGTAACTCATGTCTGGGGCGAGAAAGTTTTTGATGTCGAGAAATTTGAATTTTTTGTGGTCAAGTACATGTAGTTATTATCCTTCTTCGCCACCATGACCGACTTGTCTTCAATCTTTGCGACTTTTTCGACAAAATACCGCTTGACCAAGTTGAGATCGTATTTGCCACTGTTGAAGCCAATGACTGCGACTTGGTTGACCCATTCATCCTACTTATCTTGCGTCGTTTTCGGTAGCATATCAAAATCTTCAGGTCTCGGGTACATTCTCTCTACCTCGGCTACAATGAGCGCTTGTCTCCTTTCCACCTCTGTCACAAACCGCTCGATCAATACATTGCGATCTTCATGCACAAGAAACGTCGCCGGTTCTACATTCAAACTATCGTGAATCGCAACACTTACTGGTATGTGTCTCGAAGTGTACTTCAGATCATCTGTTTGCTGCTGGTTTAAGCCTACCAATAGAGCTTCAAAGTCAAACACTATGTAGTGGGGATATGATGTAAACTTTTTCTTGAAGTACTGGTTGACCTTTGCATTCCCATACTGACACGAAGTTGTAGCCAAGCTCTCTTATGCGTGCTTCTTTGGTTTTTGTTTGCTCGTACCTATGTTGTTTTCCACCTACTTGACAGGAGCAGCCATGCCATTTACAGCCGTTGTACTCGTAGACCGTCTTGGAGATAGGTTTGTAACCATCCACCTTCCATTTTTTTTACCTCTATCCCGTATCACGCGTTCTCCACCATGGCCGCAGAATGCGTGATGTATGTGTCTCCCCGTTTTTCGTGACATATACTCTATCCAATGACACGCATCATAGCTAAAGCCACCTCTCCCGTTAAACATCAGCTCTGACTTGCTTGGTAACCGTGTCACTTTCTTCCCTTTGCAGATGATCTTCGTCTTTGCTCCCTCACATTCTTCTTCTTTATGTCGGGTGAGGTTATCGACTCTTGTAAACACCTGGTTGCAACCTTCGCATTCCCAGCTTTGGGTGAGGACATCTAAATACTTGATGTAGAAGCAATGTCCATGTAGCATTCCAAGATTGATGATATCTAGTCCTTGCTTGTGTTGCTTCTGCCCATACACGAGTCTCCAAGGTGTCTTGTCAGCGTTTGCCTTTGGTTCATACACTCTAAGATTTAGGCTGAAATGCTTCGCGATACCTTCGATGTCCATCAGTTTTGTTGCACGCACATCCTTTAGCTTTAGCTTCGGTTGCTCATAGTAGTCTCTAGCCAATCTGAGGGTTTCCTTTGTAAGAAATTCACTGCCTCTTGCTTTATTACGATTGCTAAGCATCACCACATGCACAAGTTGTCGATTCTTTCGTCTTTACTGTCTACAGCGAAGATGCAACGCTTCTTTCGTAGCCAATCAGGTAATGGTCCACAACCTAACAACGCCTCTCTAGTAGCTATGATCTTGATCTGCACGTGACCAAACACAACCTTCCCTTCATACGCTTCAGGTGACTCAATAGTTCTCTCTTCTGGCAAGTAAGCGTTGCTCCAAAATTCATAATCGCCAAGATCAAGACGTTGGTTCTCACATCGCTCTATGAATGCTTCGATCTCTGCTAGGCTTGTATGTGAAATTTTAGATCCTTTCGTTTTTGGATAGGGCCTAACACCACCATCATATGTATCGTAGATAAAACTGTAGACGACCTTGACTCTCATGTCTATATGCCGCGTGATTTTCCGCATAATAACATCTGCCAAGGGTCGGTTAAGATTCTTGGTAAACCGCCATGTCTTGACCCGATTTCCATATTCTAACACTTGTGTGTCGAGCTCGTCAAAAAGTTCCTGAACATCTTCGAGTGCAGCGTCATCAGGCTGATCCCGAGGAGCGGTAAACAGATGCTTAATATCTTGCATGCTCGCCTCCTCTTCTCTCATAGCTTGGCGTTCAACAGCTGAAATCAGTGGTGACTGTCCATACCCTAGTCTCTCCTTAGTCTGATTATATAAAGAAGTAATAGACTCGCGAATCTTCTGCAATCGATCTGCGCGTGCATCATGAGTTGTTGTTACAGGCGCTGAAACAGCGTTGTATAATTTAGATACTGCATTTCTGAAATAACTCAACATCCTTTATTATATACAGTTTTTCAACTTGGGAATTTTTTACGAGGAGTGGACAGAACTGAGTCAGGGGATTTCCCTGACTCACCTTCTATTTAAAGGCCGGCCTCCACTCAACAAATATTGTACGCGCGGACGAACGAAGCCGGTGTATGCACCAGCGTGAGTGGATATTGAATATCTGCAAATAATCCTTAGATTATAAAAAATAATAGCAAACATGACTGTCAAACTGAAAAGAAGAAAATACTACTACTACAATACTACAGTTAAAATGTTTAGCAGCATTTGATTGGTTTTAAATGTTTTGATTACATCATTTTTTTTTCTGCGCACGTATGCTGTCGCTTGGTAGTAGACCACTGGTCTACTTACTTGCGAACGAAATGTGTTCGCAGCGTTTTCTTGCACGCATGCGTATTGAATTGTCGTGTACAAAATTTGTTGAGTGGAGGTCGGCCTTAAAGGAGTTTCTGAGAGATGCTGTCATCAATTCAACCGTGACCCACGAGTTATCAAAACTGCTGAAATCAGCATTAATTTTCTGGTCTGTAAAATTCGAGCGTGTTCGAGCGTGTATTTTACGTAAAGCCGTTAGGACCGAAACTGGGGAGCTGGTTATGGATTAGAGTTACCATACCATGTATATTCCACGTAAGTGGGCAAGAAAAGGCTGTCATTTGGCTAACTAAACCTTGTATGATAATATTAAAACAGGTGTTTACAATAAGAAAAAGAAATAAAATACTGAATTTTGATGTTCTTGTCGAATTTTTTCGTTGTCCGCTTTGTAGAGAAATTTTAGGGGGAATTGTCGTGCTGGACCTGTCCGCTTTTGGGGAGGTTTCTTTATAAGAGTTTATTAACGATTCATCCGGGAAATATATTTTGTCCGTCTTAAGGTGTCCGCTTTAAGGTGATATAAATACAATTTTTATATATTTCCCCATAGGGCGAAATATATGTTAAAACCGGCATTTTCCTTCTTCATCATCTTCTCCGTTCACTTTTATAGTCGCGGTTCGGTATTGAATTTTCGCCTAGCCAAAGTAGATAAGAACAGAGGCTAGCCTACAGCACGCCATTTTTTTCATTCAGTGCAGAGCAGATGAACAGTGGAAGATTTTTGTTTTTTTCTGCTAGCTTTTAAAATGATTCAATAATAGATGAAACGTTAAATGATGGAAATGGATCGTTTTAGTTCAGTGTTGCCTTAAAAAGCTTTGTAAAAACTTTTGAATGAACGTGTAAAAACCAGAAAAAATTGATGTAATGATGATGATGTTTTGTTTTTGTTGACAACAAACAATGTTATGGTGACTGGTTATTAAATGCTTGGAGCAGTAAACCATTGAAGCTGTGATTTCAGTGAAAGGGTGAAAATTCACTATTAAAAGCCACGCTGAAGATTTATTTTTATGCTGCATCCTGGATAAATGTGGCCCAAACTGAACAACACTGAAAAAGCACATGATGTATACAGCCATTAAAGGAAATCCTTTTTATATGGAGCACATCCAGTTCAATCAGTTTCTTTGATTCATAGATTACATCACAAAAACTGCAAGTACAAACGTGACTGGTTATTAAATGCTTGGAACAGTAAACCATCGAAGCTGTGGTTTCAGTGCAAAGGTGAAAATTCATTATCAATAGCCAGGCTGAAGATTTATTTTAATTTTACATCCTGATATAATGTAGCCCAACTGAACTGAAAGCACGATGCACCAGCCACAATAAAGGAAACCCTTTTCATGTGGAGAACAACCAGTGTGTTAATTCAAAAAGTACATACAAGAGCAGCAAGTAATAAGAAGCAAAATAAGAAGTCAGAAACTAATTGCGTATAATATTTTAAAACACAGGATTGAGACACATAATAACTTGACAGAATCTGGTCGAGTGTGCTTCCTTGGATAGTCATTTAATCCAACAACAGAAACGTAGTTTGCTATGGATGAATTCCATGGTCACGTATACTGTTTTGATACTGTATATATCGTATATTTTATTTTGCAAAATTTAATATACTGTCAATTTTCCTGTACGAACAACGAACGTAAATCAAAACACAATACAAATGACAGTCTGTAAATTAAATCAAGCTGGAACACGAACTTCTACTTTGAGCTATGTATTATAGTGATTTGGTTATGGATACCTTAAAGGTATTAAATTTTGCGGGTAGAAAATTTCGTGATTTTTACCCAAAATCGCGAAATGAAGTACCCGCGAAAAAATGTCCGAAACCAAAAATCGCGAAATTAAATACCCGCGAAATTTTCTACCCGAAATTTTAAATTCGCCAAATTTTGCATTCGAAAATTTTTCTTAGCTTTTCCCATGCATTCTTAGCAGAACTAATGCATTCTTGTGAAGGGGAGAGTAAAATAAACAAGTTAATTCAAGTTTTTTACTGTTTCAGTCTATTTCTGCTGTTTGTTATTGTTTTAGTTTCCCTTTATCGAAAAAAAAAACACGAATTAGAATACCCTGAAAATTTTCGTAAAACCGAAAATCGCGAAATTAAATACCCGCGAAAAATTTCCAAAGCCGAAAATCGCGAAATTAAATACCCGCGAAAAGTAAAAATTTTGCAAACGCGAAATTAAGTACCCACGAAATTTAATACCTTTAAGGTATGTATTTTCACTACCAAAGTTTTTTTTTCCATTTGGGATTTATATACCTTATCGGGGAAAAAAAAGTCGGGATTTATTTTAGTCGGGGAAAATTTTGGTCGGGGAAAAATTTAGTCACCTCGAGAAATTTTAGTCACTTTTCCCCGACCAAAATTTCGAAATTAGTCGCTTTTCCCCGACTAAAATTTCTAAATTAGTCGCTTTTCCCCGACTAAAATTTCTAAATAAGTCACTTTTCCCTGACCAAAATTTGCAATACAAGTAGAAAATGGAACACAATTTTTGTCGACACTTTCAATTTGAACTAAAAATTATATTACAAAATAACTAATTAAGAGTTCAATCTAATACAATAACAGTTTTTGAGGTTTGATCGTCATTATTTTCATCACTGGCATCCATATTGCTTTCACAAACATCAATTATATCTTCACTGACATCCATTTTATTTTCACTGACATCAATTTTGTTTCCCTTAATCGTAACAGAAAAATCTGTATCGTCCTCATTGACTGATTCAACTTCATTCGATTCCCCTTCCTTTGCTTGACCGTCATAATTCCAGTCGAAAATCGATAGATAGACTCTACTTGAGATTATCAAAAATCGGGGAAAAGTTTCGGTCGGGGACTAAAAAATCGGGGAAATGTTTTGGGCGGGAGTAAAAAAACCGGGGAAAATTTTTGGACGGGGAAATGAAAAATCGGGTGAAATTTTTGGACGGGTGTTGAAAAGTCGGGGGAAAATTTGGTCGGGGAAAATTTTAGTCACTAGCCCAAAAAATTAGTCACTTACCCCCGACTTTTTTTTCCCCGATAAGGTATATGGTCATTTTTAGCACAAAATAAACAATGAGGTGAACATATTTTTTTGAAGAGAGATGTTTATTCTGAATATATATATACTTGAACTATTCTGTCCTAATTTGAAATGTTACACGTAATATTTGTTACTCAGAGATTTTGATTGCTTTTGATAGTTATTTGCTTACCGTATTCTCTGTAATAAGTGCGGCGCTTACAATTTTTTTTTGGAAATTAGGGGGGGGGGGGGGGGGGGGGCACTTATTAGAGAGGGGTGCTAATTGGAGAGGGGCGCTTATAAAAACATTTTGAAATGGTCATGCTAGCTGTGAACGAGGCATTGTAATTGTAACAACTGTATAATATTTTCATGGCAACGAAATAAGATTTTTTACTTATATACGATGGCCCAGAAGGGTCAAACTGCGCGCTTCTCCCTTTTACTGCGCGCTCTTGTGTAAACTTACACTGCGCGCTGTCATCGACCTTTCTGCGCGCTCTTCGTAATACTGCGCGCTCTTCGTAACGCTGCGCGCTCTTCGTATTACTGCGCGCTTCTCTTATCCCAAGAGCCAATTTATTGCATAATACCTTAAGTGGATGAAATTTCGAGTGAATTTAATTTCGCGGATAGAAAAAAGGTAATTTTGAAAAAATTCAAACTTTGAGCACAATTTGGAGATGGTCTACTTCTTTATCTTCTCAAAACAACTATTTATGTTATATAAAATCAAAAATATTTCCGTCATTTTCCCTTGCCTTCCTAATCCTCATTTTCTCTATTGCCTCAACAAATGTGAAGGTACATTTAACCAAGGAGATAATACAATAGAAATTGATTAAAAATTGTATTTATCAACAGAGAAAGACTTACTATTGATAAATACAATTTCTAAATTTCGCATACGTATTATGCTTAAATATTTCGAAAAAGACAGTTTTTTAGGAAGCCTCAAAACTGCTCAACACTCTCTTTTAAAAATTGTTTTAAAACTGCCTTGCATTATGATCAAAGTCACGAGACAAGTAGCATTGAGGCTCCAGTCATAACACTTGTAACTTTCATGAAAACAAAAAACGATGTTTTAGAGAAACTGAAAATAACTAAAAATACTTTCTTTGACTGTAAAAAAACAAAGCGTGTTTCACTCTATGTCTTGTGATTGCTAGTATAAAACACACAAGTCAAACTTAGCTCGTTTTGTAAATGGAGCTACGTTTTTACAACAAAGTTCAATTTCTAGAACTCATTTTGAATATTTAAAATTTTTGCTTTATATCATACTTGATGTAAACATATTTCTGTCAAATGGATTAATTAAAAAATCACACATTTTTCCTTTAATCACACCATTCGAAAACACAAATTTTGATATGGTCGTAGTAGTGTGGTCGTAGGGAAGCGCGCAGTATTATGAAGAGCGCGCAGAATAGTCGATGAGAGCGCGCAGTGTAAGGTTACACAAGAGCGCGCAGTATTTCTTGACGTGCGCGCAGTTTGACCCTTCTGGGCCATCGTACTTATAACTTAAATTTAGACATTTAGTCTTCTGTTTCTATTATATACAGAATTTTCGCTTTTTGTTCAAAGTTCTAATTACCACCCGGGCGCTTATAAATTTCTGAGTCTAGTCTAATTTCTGTCTAGTCACTCTACAAGCGCCCGGGAGAGGGGCGCTTATAAAAATATTTTTGACTAGAAGAAGGGATGCTTATTAGAACTCCACGGCAAAAAATTTTAAGAGAAACCTTATCATTTGACCGTGAACAACTTCATTTCATAATAAGTTCAAAGTAAGTTTTTCTGTGGTATTAAATTCAATCTTAGTATCAGGTTGATGGTAGTTATACTGTACCTATTTAATGATACATTTTTTCTCATGGTTATCAATGTACACATAATAATTGATAAAATGTTTGCAACTTTGGGGAAATATATAGTCGCATTTTTGCGAATCTTGTTGTACTTATAAAATCATGGAAGACTTTAACACACAGTCTTCACAGACTTCCTATTTTTTTGCAAAACTACTTAGTTTCCAGTGCTCACCACAGACATGATAGTAAACCGTACTTTATTTTTTCAAAAAGCTTTGTTTCCATTTCATTTTTCCTGAAACGTTTTGTCCAAACTTTATAGCAATATCTTAAGGGCAATTTACACAATTTATTATCGTGCACAACGCCAAAAAATGTTCAACATTCATACGATATCGTATGAAATTAACCAGTCATATTGCAAGTTAGGTTGTGAAAAATAGATTGAGATCAAACATTGAAAAGATATTGTGTGGTGTGCTGTATACTACTTTTTCAAAGAATATCTAACTGGTGGTAAACAGATGGTGGACTGGACGGACAGAACAGAATATCAGGGGTAAAACGTTGAATAATAAAGAGTTGGCATAGAAAATTGTGCAAAATTGACTTTCACTCAACTTCTTCATGGTAGGTCTTGGCTTCAATCCTTTGTCTGTAAAAATACTTATATCTCTCCTCATATTTTCCGAACATTTTAAAGCTAACAAACATCTATAAAGATACAAACACAATGGTTGTTTCGATAAATTAAGTATGATAAACACACCCTAAAATTACAAAATTAAGAAATTCATAACTGAAAACTAAATAAAATTTAAGTGCTATTTTAGTGCTATGTCATATTTGTACATAAAATTATTGCCGAGTGATATTGCATGATACGGGAACAGTCACAATATCCCAGTAAAATTTAAATGATATTAAGTCTATCTTTTCTTCTTTTCTTCCTTTTTCTTTTTCTTTTCTAATTTTTCCAATTCCTTCTGCTTGTAGTTATTCAATAAACGGTAGATCAGGTATACTAAAAAGAAATAAAAAACTTTCATTTATCCATAATGCTTGGAAAACGGTTTAAAATGCTAAATAAAAGTAGGGTTGTTAAAACTAAGGTGTTATTGCACTTTCATACCCCAATGAATCTGATGCAAAATTGCACACTGATTTTTTATATCAAACCCTAATCATAACCTTAACCCTAACCTGTTGATTTTGAGATTCTTATGTAATTATTAATCAGCCTGAAAAAGTTATCAATAATACTAGGGGGTATGAAAGTTCAATAGCGCCAAAACTAAACACAGACATGGAATTTTCTACGTTTTCACCAAGTGTAATTATTTTGCTTGTTACCTTATTATGCTTGTTACAAACTTAAAAACAAACATACACGAAATGAACAACTATTCTTGAAATACAGCTGTCACATTGTGACGTCATAAAATTGCGCATTCAAAAAACTTTAAACTCTTATTACTCTGCAATTATTAATGAAAATAAACTAAAAATTTTCATCAAAAGTGAAGCAAATAACAAAATTTTATGGAATTTAGTGTTCATAACAACAGTTTAATCCTTTTTCTCTCAATTTAAGTGCTTTCCTACTTTGCTTGTGCAGATAAAAGACAACCACAGGCTTAAATGCATGCCTTTACTGTTTACAAATCAAAGGCAGCCATATTTTTATCAGTGAAATTTTTTAGAAAACAATAGTGTTGTCTCGATAAGTCAACTTTTGGTCGCAAAAAAAATATAGCCATGCGTCAGGAATTGCACTATTGTGAGCGTGCAGAGAGAGAGAGAGAGAGAGAGAGAGTTATGAAAAAGTAATTATTGCAGCACAATCATCACTAAATTCTTTTAAGTAATGATTATGATCGCCTTCTATTATATATAACATTTTTCAGATCAAAGCCAGACTTTGATAAATGATTCACTCACATCTATGCATTACATAAATCAAATTCTAAGATCTTGTAAATGGGATATCTCAAGAAAACAACAAAGAATTATAAAAACTGCAAAAAAGACTCGTTAATCAACTTTTAGAGCTCTATGATGTCTCAAAATAGCATTTTTCATCACAAGATTGCATAAAGATTGATTGAAGTACATACTAAATAAAAAATAAGTAAGTAAGTAATCTAATTTATTCAGAAGCTATAGCACATTTACAACAGTTGCAGTATAATGAATGGAGACCACCAAATAGTAAAAACGAATCTAGTGATGGCCACAAAGGAAAAATAATACAACAAATTGTATATGGAAACTAGTATATAGAAAAATAGTACAAGTTGGAAAGACACAAAAAAGCAATCAAACAAACAAAAACAAAAACAAACTAAAAAATAACAAAAACAAACTAAAGATGACCAAAACTTTTCAATCAAGGAAAATATTGATTCAAGAGAACTTCCTTACAATAGGATTTAAATTTACCAAGGCTGAGTAGGATCATGTTGTAACAACTGGTGTTGCATGTTATTCCAAGAAATAATGCATTAGTAATGAATTGAATGCAAACCAAATATGGATGTATATAATAGTAGTAGTAGTATTTATTCTTCATTCAAACAGATACATACAATAGAAGTATAATAAAACAAGGAAAATCATGTACATATCTGAAAAAATGAAAGGAGACACACCTAATAGTCAATGGTCTGCCAAGGAGGCGAATAGAAGAGCCACGGGTGTTGTGAGCTGTTGGAAGAAAATGTAGACCGAAAAGATTCCAAATGTCAATAGGAGCAAGAGAGTTCAAAATTTCATCTATATATACAAGAATTAAATTGGAAAAATAAATATAAATATAAACCCTGTGAATTTTTAAAGAATAAAGGAGTGGTTTTGAAGAATGTCTAAAATGAGAAAAAGAGATTAAGCGAAGAGCAGATTTTTGAAGTTTAATATAATGCGATGTTGTTTTGGTAGGGCTTAATCCCAGACTTGACAAGCATAATTTGTATGTGAGGAAAATAGACCATGATACACATTAAATTAATGCTGGGTAAAAAGGCTAGAGTAAATAAAGAAGGCTCATCATATATCAAAATATATATCAGCAAAATGTAAAACAGTTGAATGAAGGATTGAGTTAGCAAGATCATTGATATATATTAGAAATAATAGTGGCCCAAGTACAGAGGTACACCATGTTTGATTAAGGAGTAGGATGAGAACAAGTTGGAAACTGATACAGATTGATAGCTATTTGATAGGTGGGATTTGAACCAGGGAGTTAGCAATTCCTCTAATTCCATAGTGACTTAATTTGCTCAAGAGCATTTCATGAACTAACAAGGCAATATTATATATACCGTTGTATGCGAATTTACAAAAGTTAGAACTTCGTTCACGTAACTGACTGAAGAAGGTACTACTTACCTACTAGAAGAACTATTAGAAAACCTGGAATTAATAGAAATTGCGCTTCCACATTAAAGTTATTCGGATTTTTCGGATTAAAGTTACTCTCAGCACCATCAGCCATTTTCTGTGTGTAAACCTAAATTCTATGCTTTCCACCAAACTGAGAATAATCTTTTGGTGTACAAATACAAAATAGTAAAGTGAAAACGTGTTCTTTTCTCAAGTAACTAGTCATTTCCTCGTTTCGGTACCGTCAATTCTTAACATTTATCAAAAATGGTACCGATACAGTAGAGCCATTCTAAAATTTCAATATCTGTTCTAGCCTTAATTACCAACATTTACTTTCCAATTTGTGATTAAAAGATTCAATGGAATGTTTTTAAGTAGCTGGGAGCTATATTATAGGGTTTTTTCTTCCTCTCTCTACTGCTCACACAAATGTCCAATGGAATAAATTTATATAATGGCCCGAGAAAAAAAAAGAACAGTCTGATTTTATTAGTTCTTAAGAAACCATGTTCGCTGTTCTTATTCTTCGAGCCTTTTTCAACCTGAATTGTTCTCGTTTTGTTTTCTAAGCTTTGAAGGATTCTGTGATAGGCAATTAAATTACTAATTCAGAGATGCCAACTTTTAAAACTAAAATGCGTGTGAGTGATTCACCTGGACTGGATTATTAGTGTCACCTGGAGGCGCCACCTCCTTGGTTGGTGCCGCAAGGAAAATTTTGAAATCGGGCATGCTGTATCGCTGGAAAATGCACTTCACAAAAGAAATTTTTCGCTTGAAAAGCAGAAAATATTTAGTGCGCATGGTCATTTTTTTTTCTGTCGAAATATTTCAATCAAATCGTGGAAATAGCGCTTAAGTGGTTGTTTCAGTTTGTTTGCCTCCTTTTTTCTCCGATAGTTGCTCACTCACAACCATCTGGATTCCTTTTCTTGTTTGCTTTGCCGCGTTCGTATTTGAATTTTACGGAAAACGAAAGCAAGGGTAATATTGTGTCCATAGAAAAAAGGAATGCGATACTTAACGTATTATTAGACGTGTAAGGAGCAGAAAACTAATATTTTTTAAACATATTATGCAAAATTTTTATTTGAGATAATAAATTTTAAAAAAAAATCTGCATGTCTGATAACCAAAATGCGTGTGTCACACACTCAAAGCGTGTGAGTTGATATAATAACTGCTAATTGTTCTCTATTATTGGTATTGCTCTGTTTCATTGAGGCCGCTCGTAAGAAAATGTCTGGCTCCCGTTCTCCGACCGACCTTAAAAAATGTCTTACTTTGAGAGTCCGAGAGTCGGACACGCATTTTTCTTTTGTGCAGTGCATGCGTAAAAGTAAAGCGGATTTGGGATTGTTTCCCGAATTTATGACCCGGTTTTCTTTCAAATCGCGCTTTTTCAAAATGGCGGAAAAGAGTACATGAAAGAAATGTCATTTGCTTATATTGTAAGCAATTCTGTTCCTGAAATCCCCGAACGAGTGGTTTTTAGAACGATGGCTGCCAAATAGACATAACTTTTTTTATGGAAAAATACAGAAACAAAATTTTTCCCAACTGACCGACTTACAACAACGGGAACCAAACTATTTTCTACAAACGGCCTGAGTTGTTATATGTTGTTGTTTGGTGAACTTGATAAGAATGAATGTATATTTTTGTGACAAGAATCTTTGTTTATATACTCTTTGTGTCCGAAATTAGGAACATTGTCAGTATTACATCTTTTCTGTACACATACACTTTTTTTACAAGAGAACCAGTATATATATATATATAAATATCAGGGGTTGACAAATTTTTACGGCATTCGTGCTTTGACGTACAAAATATGCTTTCTTGTGTACGTCAAAAATTCTTACACGTTCACATTTCAAATAAAATATGTATGTCAAGGAAAAAACGTTAATGCAACAAAAAGTTTATTAACGGTGTTTCATCATTCATTTTTAGGTTTTTTCGCTGTTGCAATATTTTTAGACGTTGTCCAATTTCAACTTGTATTTATTTGGTATTGTTTTTACGTGGCTAGCCTCACTCAGTTGCTACTGCATCTGCTTTCCAGGAGGGGCCACGGCTTAGGTTGGAGGCTCCGAAGTATTTGACACTCTCATGAGTGACACTAACCCAATCAAGGGCCTGTGCTCTTCTGGATGACCTCCTGCAACACCCGATGTATCATCTACCCAATTTCCCTCACATGGCATGGGTTGACCCGGCGCTATGGTACATTCACTCACGCATTGTGAATCGCCGCCAAGGGGAATTGAACCCCGATCTCCCGCATGAAATACGAGAGTGATAACCACTATACTACGGCGCCACTAATAGCACGCGCACGCGCACACACGCGTAAAAAAATTTGCGCGTGTGATACATCGCACGCGTAAAACTTGATACGGTACTTGTCATTTTTTCATTATTATTTGTTAGGGTTCATGTGCTGAAATGTTATTCCTTGTGGTTGTCCTTTAACTTATTTTTATGACAAGTAACAATTCTTCTTCTGATCTGAATTTATAATTTTCTAATCTTGCATAGGTAGTACGTGCTTCGCGCACGCAAGTAACATTAAGGCGGTTTTCCACTAGGCGAATAATGTTGCGTTGAAAAATTTCTTTGCAATCTCATTGGTTCACCAAACCGAGAGAATATTACTGCACCAATCAAATTGCAGAAATCTTTCCTCATCAACATTCTTCTTCTAGTGGAAAACCGCCTTTAACAAGTAAATGTCCACCCTTTCTGTGATGTAATTTCAATAAAGTGGCTTATAAAATGTTTGGTCAGTGAAACTCTTCTAAGACGTTTGTTATTATCAGATTTCAGCTGGTCATTACAATGACGTCAAAGTTTTTGAAAGAAATTTAAATAGATTAACGGGTAATGTACATTACATTTTTGCTTACTTACTTTAGGCACATTTTCATTTGTAAAGAATTTTATTATTAACAAAATATAACAGCTGTATAATCTGTACATCTGTACGGTGGAGTACTATCCTCAAAGTCAACAAAACAACATTTTTGAGTTTTATCGACCAAAGCTAAAAGATAGCAAAAACAAAAAACACATTCTTGATTAACAGCTTGAAGAATTTACGAAACAATATCTTCAAAGTCTATATCGAAATCAGAGACAACCTAATCTGTAATCGACTTTAAATAATGTAACAAACAAGCACACAAGAGTCACTTTTTTCTTCTTTTTCGTTCAATTGAACATCGTTAATCTTTCGTTTTTCGTCACCACAAGCATTGTTATCATATTTTTATACAGGACACTTAACTTTTAATTTATTTTGTGAAGTGCAAAGATAAACGGCAATCAGTCTCTAGTGTTTGGGGTTCACTAGTTAAATCGTATCCCCGCGACTTCACTCATTGTAAACAAACTCATTGAATCTGCTGAGTAAGCTAAACTCAACTGTATAATTCAATCTGAGCACCCCAAGAACTTCGTCTGATTAAGTGCTGTAAAGTTAAGAAAAATACTATTTCATGGAAATTAAAATTGCACGCGCAAATCAGTAAAATCAAGTTTTTTCTCACGGAAGTGCCTGTTTATGTTTCTTATAACACAACTTCTTCTGATGTACAGACTGACTGTGATGTGCTGATTCTTAACATGTTCAGACTCATAAAAAGAAAAAAACATGAAAACAAAGAACTTCTAGAAAAAAATAAACAATAGAACACGCTACATTCTATAATGAAAGAAACCAAGGCACTTTGAGCTCAATACAGGCTTTAGGTCATACGAGTCACTTATACAAAACCAAAATATTCTTTTGGCCTATTATCAACATTTTCAACGGTCTGATTTTAATTCATTAAAATTTTTCTTGTTCACATATTTTTTTGTTGATATATTGCACTTACACCACTTCAACTGACTTAAAAGTATGCAATGGCGAAATTTGCTATTTGCCGAACATGTAACTTTGAAAACCAGAAATAAGTAGATACTTTGACGTTGAAAAAGGCCTAATATTTGTACGTCACG
Organism: Turritopsis dohrnii; assembly: GCA_027922465.2. NCBI lineage: Eukaryota > Metazoa > Cnidaria > Hydrozoa > Anthoathecata > Oceaniidae > Turritopsis > Turritopsis dohrnii. The sequence goes on from BQMF02000006.1 coordinate 1,285,857, forward strand.
TACGCACGTACACGATTTGTCAACCCCTGATATATAAAATTTGCTACAAGTCTTTTTCTTTTTTTTGACAATTTTTATTTATTTATTTTTTAAATGGGTTGCTCCCTGCAAGGCCGAATTTGCTACTATCCTGAACAGATAGATGCTTTAAAAGCATGTAAACAAACTCCTTTTCTGCAATAAATAATGACGAGAAGTTGAAACAACATATTATATTTATATTTACGGATATTTCGTCCAACCTCTGTGGACACTATCAACATATGAAAATTTACAGCGCAAAATTCACTGTTATATGCCTAAATCTATACAAATTACATACACATAATGACATTACCATGACAACTATAATATATAGACACATAAAGAAATAATTACGGTAATAATTCTCTTACCAATCGCAAAGTACGTAACACAAAAAACAAACTACATAATATAAATCACGTCACAACTTAGTCACCAGGAACGGCCTAAATGACTAGTAAGGGTAACGTAGTTGCTGGAGATACAAATATCTCTTGCCTTGCTGCTGATAGTTAATTAAATGAAGCCAATTTCACAGATTGTTCTTGATTGTTCTTGTTGATTATGCGTTCAGAGAGTTGTCTTCCAGTTTCACCGATTAACGTTCAGTACAATTCTTATCTGGACACTGATACTTGTAGACAATATCGTTTTTGTGATGTTTGTCAGATTTGTCTTTCAACGAAAATTTAGATGAAAGTTTGGTACATCTATACAGTGTTCTTATTTAACATTATTTATTGTTCTTATTTGACATTATTTGGTATAATACTGTCTATTTTTCGGTTCAATCTAGGAACTAAATTTACTCTTTGTCTTCCCCTGTATAGAAGAACCATTACGGGAGATATCACTTGGGGTGTCTCTTCAGATTCTTGCACAGTTGGTTGTTGCAGTTGTGTTTTAACTTTTTGTTGTTCTTCCATCATGACTTGTTTTACAACTTTGTAAGGATATCCATTAATCTGAGTAAACATGTTTTTTGGATGATTCAATTCAATTTCTAGAACATTCTTATTAGAGCTTACAGTATAGGCTCGCTGTATCAAGCATCGCAATGTGCCGTTTTTCCACATTTTTGGAGCAAACAAGCGCCAATGTATGTATATATCATTACTGGTTGATATATTTCTGTTTTAAAGTCCCCATCAGTTAGTCGTTTTATTTTAACATCCAGAAACGGCATGGTAAAATCTGTTTCCATCTCCATCATGAACTTAATGTTTTGATGAAAGTTATTAAGTTCAGAAAGAACACTCTGTACTTCATGTGATTTTACAAATGCAAACGTATCATCTACATATCGTTTCCAAAGTGAGATCTTGTCGGACATTGTGGGTATAACACATTCTTCTAAGTAAACCATGAAAATGTTTGCCAAAACAGGACCAAGCGGTGAGCCCATTGCTACTCCATCTGTTTGTAGATATATAATGTCATTGAATGTAAAATGCACATTTTTTGTACAAAGAGTGAGTAAATTACGTAGATCTTTTTTAGGTATTTTGATTTCAATAATTTTATCGACATACATATTGACATTAATGATAATGTCCGATGTTTCTTCAAGACGTACATTTGTGAATAGACTTGTTACATCAAATGAAACTATTATGTGATCTTGTGGGAATCTCATTGACTTCAGTTGGTTCACAAAATCTTTTGTACTATGAATGTTGTACTGTGATTTTGTAAGGGGTGTCAAAAGTTTTGGTAGATATTTTGATGTTTCATACATGGCGATACCAATATTGGAGAAAATAGGTCGTAACGGTAACATATTGACATCTTTTGACATTGAAGGTACTTTATGAACCTTAAAATTTAGCTGTTTTCGTTCCCTGGGGGTACAAATCACGGTATTCTTTCTGGCTCAAATGCATCTTGATTTTTCTCAAACCTCGTTGTACTTGACCTTCTAGGTAAGCAGTAGGATCACTAAATAAAACTTTGAATTTATCTGACGATAGTAAGCTTTCACATTTTCGAATGTATGAGGATTTATCTATAATCACAACACCTCTACCTTTATTCTGTTTTAGAATACAAATACTTTCATTCTTGGAAAAACTTTTTATCACTTCATTATCTTTATTAGGCAACTTGATGTTGTTATACTGTGTAAAAATGTTGAGCGTTTTCAATTTTTTCACATTCACTAAGCTCTGTCGTGTATTGTGAAATCTGTTGGAAAATTGACTCAAGTTCAGTTTCCAGCTGTCGAGTATCATTTATCATCGGAATTGCATGATCAATATTGTACAAAAATACTTCTGTTTCACGAGGAGATAATATATGTAAGAAGAGAAGTTAGGCAAGAACTTTTTGGACTCCTTTTCTATTTTTAAATATAATATTTTAATTTTGTGTAAAAACATTAAAACGTTTCAATGTAAAAATTATTTCAATTTAAGTTGTCACTTGAATTACAATCAATCACTTAAAAATTCAAGATGTCACTAAAAGAATTGATTTCAATTCATTGTTGTTCTGAGTTCAAAATGTTTAACATTGTTTTCAATCATTATCGATAATCTCAAGTTTTGTTAGGGATCATTCAAAGTTGACATTCATTGACACTGCAAGCAAGTTCCTTGTCTTGAAACGGTGTCCATAATTCCAAAGAAATAAAAAGTTTAAGCCAGGTTTTAACTCATAATTGAGTTTAGGACTACTTATTGATTGTACGTAAATATGTATATCCACGTATGTAGATACAAAAATAACTTTAATTTATTAATAGAGAGTAGCTTATAAGTAAGATTTAACAACGCTTGTTAAATGACTCCGTCTCCATTGTAAAGTGTAAGCGTTGAGACATGATGCTCCTTGGATGAAAATTTGAGTTTGTTCTGTCTCTTGTTGTCTATTTTACCCGTGGTGAAGAGTCTACGTAATTTATATCATGTTGCCTGGGACAATAAGTCTGCATGAGTCATTTTTTCAAGGTTTTTTTTGGTATATTTGAATGAGAAAGTGGCTGGTGTGAAAATAAGATTTTCTTGCTTTGTTAAACAGAAAAAAAAAGAAAAAGAGTTACTTATTCCCTTTACAAGAATTGTAAACTGTTTTTTTTTTTGTTGAGAAATTTGTATATGGAGTCACAAATTAGTCCTTTTTTGTTTTGTTCAGGTGAATTGTATGCTTATGAATTTTGATAGCAAATCATTGGTTGAAAGAATAAATTTGCGTTGTAATCCAGATCATCAATCGCTTGTGACGTTGTTGTTGTAAGATCTGGAGTATGCATTCCTAATAGAATCTTCAAAACTACTAACTTTTATAATGTTAACAAGATATAAATACCTTGTTTGTATTGCATTAAATTGTTAGAAGATTAGTATTTAGAGTGATAAAAAATTGTTATGATCAATTAGAATAAAAAATAAAAAAAGTGATGTAAAAATAAAGCAAAAGTTTTTCGGTTTAAAAGCACTATCGTCAGTGCTATTTCATTAGTTACACAGTCACATAACTGTATTTTACCACTAACACCATCTCAACTGAAAACCTTTTGCTTATCACTTTTTTATTTGATTTGTTTTATATAGTATTAAGAATTTGCAATGTGATTGCAATGGAATTAAATAGGATGCTAGTATAGTCTAATATAGTCTTATTTAGTTTTTCTATTGATTAAACTGAAAGTCTTTTAAAAGAACTTTTATGCTTCTGTCTATCAAATTAAGAGATATTGTGGTTTGTGTTGAATTCCATAAAGTGTAAAGAAATGTTTTAGCTCATTATATGATTTGGATGATAATATCAGTTTCGATTTCAGTGAGTGATGTAAAGCTCATAATTGAAAAAAAACAAAAACAATGGGTTCTGGTAATCGATTGAGCAATGAGTTGAATCCTGAAGAAATAAATTTTTCAATGAATCTTTTTGGAAAAGATGGTCTGGACACTGTTTATCAACTATGTCTTGCTGAATTTAAATTGCTTGAACATATGGAATTCTATACAGAAAGGAGGGCCAAGATTGATCAAGAATATGCAGAAAAATTATCTAAATTGCATGCAAGAGTGAAACATCCTGAAACTAGCGAATACACTGGAGGAAGTTCCATTGATAAGGTATGAACAAATAAGTCCATGATGGCAGTCAACAACAACTGTTCATCAAGAGGTTTAGCAGGCTGCTGCTGTTTAGTTACATACTCTTTCGACAACTTATTGATATTTTTTGTTTATTTCAGGCTTGGCGTACTTTTTTGACGGAGTCTGAGAACAAAGCAATAACTGTATCTACTTTGGCAAAAACAGTGACTCAGCAAGTATTGCCCCGTATCAAAACTTTACACAGTCGCAAAAAAGACATTGTTGAAAATCTAAAACTTATCCGCCATCAAGCTGATAAAGCCTTTGGTGATACTTTTGATGAAAAAATACGCTTGGAAAATATATATAAAGATGTATTGAAGGATTGTATAAAATGGAGAGACAAGATAGATGAGTCATACACTAAAAGTAAAAGTAAGAAAAACAAACTGTTTGATAATATTAGTTCTTGCAATCCATGTCTGTAAAAATTTGTAAAATGTGTTGTGCATAAGACCTGGTGTTGGGATGCACGTAGTAAAACATGTATTGAAGTCTCAGTTAAATAGTCTTTAGTTGCTATGGCAATGTTTGCTTGAAAGGATTTTGATGATAATTTTTGTGGTGATGGTGATTCAACTTTATGTTGTAAGAAGGAGAAATTTTGTGTTGTCGAGTTTAATACTTTCCTTTTTCAAAATACTATAGATCAAAAAGATTGGCAAAAACTGAAGGGCAACTTAGATCAAGCATCTCGTAAGCTTCACATAAATCATAATGATTATATCTTATCGATAGTTTCATTGAATGAACACCACAAACAGTGTCATGAGAACATATACCCATACATGTTACAAGCCATGCAAGAACTTCTAGAACGTTATGTCGAACCGTGGTAAGTTGCACTGACATCTGCTTTTGTTTTGTGTTCATTCAACGTTCATTCAACGTAGATTTTGTTTTGTGTTCATTCAACGTAGATATTGTTTTGTGTTCATTCAGCGTAGATTTTGTTTTGTGTTCATTCAACGTAGCTTTTGTTTTGTGTTCATTCAACGTAGCTTTCGTTTTGTGTTCATTCAACGTAGATTTTGTTTTGTGTTCATTCAACGTAGATTTTGTTTTGTGTTCATTCAACGTAGATTTTGTTTTGTGTTCATTCAACGTAGCTTTTGTTTTGTGTTCATTCAACGTAGCTTTTGTTTTGTGTTCATTCAACGTAGATTTTGTTTTGTGTCCATTCAAGGTAGATTTTTGTCTTAATTTCTTTAGGAAAGATATAATTTCAGACCTTCAAAAAAATACATCATGGTGTCGAGAAGAATTTTTTACATCTGAGAAAGAACTTGAGCAATCTATAAAATTCATCAGTTCTTCCAATGAATATCAGGGGTTTTTAAGGGCAAACAAGTAAGTGACCATTCTTTATTCTCATTGATCATTTTCATACTCAAGGTTTTCCAAAACAGCTTAATTAGAGATGTTCAGCTGGTCTTCTTTTGTTATTTGCCAGGAAGTAGTACAATGACTTCCACTGTAATCTTGCATTCAGTTCTTATTTAGTTAATCTTGTAATGCAATTTGAAAGTTTTGTCTTCCAAAAGGACAATCAGTTGCACAAGGTTTCAGTTTTGAATAGAGAATGGACGTCAAAATTTATATATCTTTGCTAAGATACATAAGCGGAGCTTGAACTAGACCTATGATAACGATATAACGATGCAGATAACATCATTTTCCCCATCAAGTCTAATCACATACAACTTCCCAATTACCTTATTAGACGAAAATAACGAAGGAAGTATTTAACGATCCCATAATTAATGCAATCAAAAATTAAAGTGAATTTCCGATTTGGATTTCAAAGTGTGTGGTAATTAAGGCGAATCGATGAATTTCAAACTTTCATATGGTATTTAATTAATGCAAATTCTCAAACAGGTAGACACTTCTTTATAGGTTCAAACTGAGAGATGAAAAAAGAAATGTCATCATATGTATTTTATCTTTTTGTCTAAAATGCTTAAAGGGAAATTAAGCCTTTATCAAAAACTTTTTATATTAGCTGCAGAAAGGTGTCATTGATCTTCTGTGACCATTAAAAATTATTTTAAATGATAACTATACTCAGTTTTTCGTTATTTAGTATCTAACAACGGACGCCATTGCAGTGCTCTGCGATGGAAATTTTGACGTCACAGCGCGATCGCTCTTTTTGTAAGGATTACATAACTACAATATTTTGTTTTTGTTGATGAAAGTTCTTGTGTGCTTTGTGATATAAAACCTTTATTAAAAAGTATTTCGTTTTAGATTTATAACAGGTATATGTGCGTAGGTGAGTTTTTGAACAAATGTGTATATTTTAGATGTATAAAAAATGAAATCTTTAGTATGACTGTTTTTGTTTTTCTCGATAAACTTATTTTTCTACCGTTTCTCGTATCTTTAGAAGGTAGGCGTAAAAAACATGTCATCATGTGCTGCCTACGTCTGATGTTTCTGCAAATGAAATTCGCTCTGTGACGTCATGATATTTATAACGAAAGCTGTAATGGCGATTTAACTAAGTTGTTTTTTTAGCAGTTTTTTTCATTTGGAATACCTTTTATACATAAAAAGGTGTTCCTCTAGAATAAATGAAGTATTTCATGCTCAAATTCAGAAAAGAAATTTTAAGGCTTAATTTCCCTTTAAAAACAGATTTCTGATCAAAGTTTCCATTACATTGTATGATAGATTATCTATCTTACTCAGTAAACTTGCTATTTATGCTGACAACACTACTCTTTACTCCTCTCTTGAAAGGACTAAGGACTTGTTTGATAAGATTGAAATGGCTGCTGAGTTGGAGGTCGATCTTAGGACAGTAGTTGAATTTTTTAGGTTTAACCTTCACAAAGAACTTCACATGGAATTCTTACATTGAGTCCATTGCTAAATATGCTGCTATGAAGGTTGGCTCACTTTTTTGGGTCCGTCACTTACTTTTGGCTAAATCTATCAATTTCAATGTTTTAGGCCACTATTCGCCCTTGTCTTGAGTATTGCTGCCACCTTTGGGCTGGAGCCTCTGCTCATTGTCCTCATCTTCTCGATGGTATTCAGAAGTGCTTAGTTAACTTAGTTGGCCCTGATCTTTATGCTCATCTTCACCCCCTATCACATCGGAGAAACGTTGCTTTCCTGTCTCTTTTCTATAAATACTTTCATGGGCATTGTTCGGATGACTTGCATCAACTGACCCCTTCTCCTAAGACTTTCTCTCGGAACACTTGTCTCTTTTTTAATTCTCCCCCTTTGACTGTTCAGGTCCCAACATGCCATAAGAACTTTTATTCATTTAACATTTTCCCTGGGACTGCTCGCCTCTGGAATTCTCTCCCTCATAGTTGTTTTCCTGCTGAGTATGATCTGCAATCTTTTAAAGCCAAGGTTAACTTCCACCTTGCTCAGTCTTTGTAACTCTTCTTCCTTTTCTCATCTTGTAGCTCTCTGCCTAGTAGTGGCTTCAGCCTTGCAGGGAGCAACCCATTAAAAAAAAAAGAGTAAAAGAAGTAGAGTTTCCTACAATTAGTGAATATTCAAAAGAGATTTTACATGATCTTGGGGTAGATGATTAAGAAAGTGGAGATGACAAAGCATAGAAAATTTTGTAGCAATATGTGATTGTCATTCAGAGGAGAAGATTGAAAAGATCTTAAAAATTTCAGCATGTTTGTTCTCTTTCTCTTTCTATTGATCAAAACTGTATAATCACGAGTTATTTTGAAGACCTTTAAAAATATTTTTAAGAATTAAGGTTGATTGAAATTACAGGTTTGTTTTTAGTGGTAGACATTAATTAATAGAGGGGAAATTTATGCGATGAATAAATTAACAGGATTTTAATTGGCACAAATTTTGAAAATTTGCATTAATTAATTGCTTCGTTATTTTCGTGTTAATCGGCTAGGGGCATCAGCGAAGTAAAAATACATGTTTTGGCAGTTGAGGGATATCCGGAGGTGCATGATGGCTAAACTGAACCTGAGAAACCAGCAACCAGGATGGCTTCTTAGTCTGATTGGCTGTCAACAAGGACAACACCTCTTAGTCTGATATGTCTGTCAACCAGGACAGTGAGTAATCATAATTTTCTGTCAACAAGGACAGTAAGTAATCATAATTTTCTGTCAACAAGGACAGAGCCTAATTTGATCTATCTGACAAACCATCAAGAAGGATGGCTTCTTAACTATGGTACTGTCAACAAGGACAGAAAATATGACAAAATCTTTATCCTGGCAAACCGTCTACAAGAACCTGCTTCTTAACTAGGCCAGCAGAACAATGCACTCCCAAATTCCCCCAAACGCCGCAACAAATTTGCTGAAGCTGCTACATTTGAGTTGCAAACAGCAGTCACACACTAGACAGACCTACGCATGGCGATAGGGAGCGAACAGAGACATCTGTCAAACACAAGCAATGATGGTTAAGTATCACTGACAACACCCTAAATATAATATGACACTGTCTGACACAACAGAACAAACACCCCTCATATCCTGAAATGTGGGTGATGCCTGGAACTTCGGACCAACACTGACAAAAGACGATTGTATAAACCTAAGAAGTCCAATGTGCAGCCAACCAGATCTGACAGAACCCCCATGGCAGAAAGCGATGGTGTAGTGGTTAGTATCTTTGAGTGCGATCGCTGCGACCCATGTTCAAGTCCAGTCATGTCGTATGTCAATACACAACTCCGGTGCGCTTTAAAAGCAGCGTGCCAGCCCATTAGGAGCCATCGACTGACTGCACAATGGCCTTCGGGCAAGTCAGAGCAATGATATACATATCTCTGGCGGTAAGTCAACTACTAGTTGCAAGTCGACGGGCAGAAGAACCAACCATTACGGATGGAAGCCCAAGGACTAAAAACTCCTGGTTACTTACTTACTTGTAGATTATTTACCCAGACCAAAAAACTTAAGTAATATGTGCCATATCCTAATGAAACACTATACTACCATCAGTGTTCGTTTTGTTACTCCAAATATGTGAAGAGTGCTATAAGACTCGAAGGATCAGCATATCCTGACGTACCAGGACTTGTGAATAGCCATAATTACAGCACAAAAGCTGGCAAATGCTACTGACATATACCAGGCCTTGACATAAAGGAATCTCTCTCATGCAACTAATGGTGCTCCTAAATTGACAACAACTAATTGGCCTGCATAATTCCAAATTTCGTTACAATGATGGAAATTTACTTATTGAAGTCAGGGGACGATTTAACCAGTGAACCCCAAACACTGGAGGCATTGCAGCCTTATCTTTGACTTCAGTGCATATCAATGCTTTCTTTTTTTAACTATAAGTTCTTCATGTTTTATTGATGTAACACATGAAAATTCAATTAACAAAACAAATCTTAAAGTTACTATGATTTTTGAACATTATTTCCTATTTATCAAAATGAAGTAAGAATATTTTTTTCTATATATTTTCCTATAATCCAATTGTTGTAATTTCAATAACGTAAATCTTGTGCAATATCTTTTCGATCATCAAAAGATCTGTTAATAAAGTTGCTTTTAAGTTTTCGTTTCGTGGGCGTTATGAAATTAACAAAGCTATTCATGACGTTTTTGTTATGTATGTTTTTTGAGAAAGAAGACCAGCAATTTGATGGATATTAACTATAAATCGCTCAGATAAATTTAAATTCTTGTTTGTCAAAGCTGGGCGAGTGAATCATCGCTCCGGTGATGCAAGGAATATTGAACTTGGGTGTGTGTTTGCGTGCGCGTGAGCAATCGCACGCCTGTATGACAAGGCCTGATATAATATTCAACGAGAGAACATAACCACAGACCTAATTCAGGGCGTTAGGCAGAAATTTTGGGAACATAACGTTTTAACTCAATTGGGAATTTGACGAGCGAAGCGAGTCTCTCTTAAGCTGGGGGTCCTAGGGGGGAAAACATGGCCGAATCGAATTTTTTTGGGTGATCAAAATATTGCAAAGCTAATAGTTTGTTGTAATAACCTTTGTCACAAGGACAGTTAAAAAAGCAAGTTTCGAAAATAAAAAGATACTACTACGATTATACTCGTAGTTTGCCACTGTGCGAGGAATTTCTTCTCGCAGCACTACGAGTATGTTTGATATTTTACAGAACAGAATCAAAAAAATGTTTTCTCACTAAATAAGCCAATTAAATACAAGTTTACTTCAAATGTTTCCTTAACGACGAGCTCGTAGATGGCAGTGAATGTGTTAAAAACATTACGTCCTCACCACGATAGCTTCACCACGCCATGTTATTTTGAGAATAATAAGTTACCGAATAAAAAAGAAGTGTGATATTTACTAGACCCAACTCTGAAATTTACTTTGTATAATGAGAAAAGTAGACACCTTCGTTATGTAGCAAGTGATGTTTCGTTGGTTTGAACAAAATTATCACACAGTTGTCAAATTCTAATAAAGTATTTACGCGTTGATAAACAATGAATATAAACACCAGCTGTCACCTAACATGATCAATTTATCATGAAAATGATTAGGTTGGTTGCTACTAAAGAAGAACTAACGCCAAAATATAATCATATAATAAAACAGTTTCAAATTCAAACTTGAAAAATAGATATCGACCGTTTCTTTAACTTTGTCTCCGGGTTTTGAATAGCAAGTTCAAAGTTCTATTCGCATTTTTGGATTTTTGATTTTCAGCAAGTCAACAAAGTGTTCATAAATAGTATCGTCATATCCTTCTCTGGGCGATTCTGTACCGATTCGGAGGAGTTGATCAAGTCTTACTTGGCCTAATGCGTTTCTGAGGCGTGTTTTGATTAATTTCATCTTAGAAAATAACCGTTCCACACAGGCTGCACTTAACGGGAAAATGTTATACAAGTGCAATAAAAAGAACATGCTTGGGTATAATTCCTTTATTGGATCGTCATGTGAAAAGGACTGCCAAAACAAATTTGGATTGAATGAAGCACGCTCTTTCTTTAATTGCTTAACAGTATCTTTGCCTTTTGCGTGTGGGGATTCAACTGCAGCAATTTGTCTGTCGATAGAGTGATAATGCGACTCTCGTTTGTGAAACATCACAGCCTTAAACCCTTGCCACTCTGCCATAGTGGTATCGAAATTGATGTCTGCTTCTGCATGTATGGTATTGCCGTTAAAACTGTCAATTTTATTAGCACCATAATGCGAAAGTAGTTGTGTCAATTCTTCATGCCCATATGATCCTAATTGTTCCTTTGTGACGGGTAACTTTCGTGGATCAAAGATCGCAAAATTAGCCCAGAAATCCAGCTGTTCAAAAGCTTCCTTTATTTCATCAATGAATCTATCGATAAAGGGATAATATATTTGGATCATGAAGGAATCCCACGAAAAATCATCTGTACTTCGCACTCTAGCTGTTACAGGTAAGGTAGCTATTTCCTCTTTAGCCGAATTTACGTGCTCCTGAAACAAAGCTTGTTTCATCCATTTCTGTGATTGTTTAGCAGCCGTCAATTGTGATAAGGTAAGCTCGACGTATGTTGTAATATCGCTAAGGCAAATAGTTCCCCCACCTCTTTGTAAAACTAGACCGAGGGGAGCTGTGCATTCAAAAACTTCTAATAACATGAGGATGGTAGCCAGAATGGTTGGTTTGTGTAACTGCATAAGTAGACCCAAAGCTTCAGGTTCCTTTCTTTCACTGTAGCAGACAACCAGTGATGACACAAATTGTCGGTAACCCTTAATCACTGACTTGCAAGCCCTTTCATGTGCTGTCCAGCGGGTAACACTTGGTGCAATTGGGGTAACAACATTTTCTTCGTACATTTCAGCAGACTTTTCTAGTAAATTCATGGCTAATGGGCGGTATTTAAAAAATTTCCATAATGCTTCCAGGAAAACATCAGCCTCAAAAATGGATGGAAACTCATTTAAAAGATGCTTGAAACATAAAGCCAACTTGTGATTTCCACAGCCAACCCAATTTAAATGAGGAACAGCATGCTTGAGGTATCGCTTTAGCCCACCTCTTTCTCCCGAATTCACGTTGGTCGTATCCATACAAGCAAAGCGAGCTTTTTTCAAATCAACTGATATATCTTCAAAAAACTTTTCTAATGAACGCATTATGTTTGGAGCAGAAAGAGACGTACCAACAACTTTACTCACGGGATAAATACCAACGTAATGTTCTGCAATCCGATTATTATGCTCAAACGTTGCATAAACAGCCATTTGTTCTACCGATGTTATGTCCTGCGATTCGTCGTTATAGAACGTAAAATAACCTTCTCTAAGAGATGCCAATAACGGAAGCTTGATATATTCGTCAATAACATCAATAAATTTCCCAATATATTCCGGAGATGTATATAAGGCATTTTGGGGACCAGAAATCAAATGGCTTTTAATCTCATTTCCTCCACAATCCGCGATAAGCTGTACAATGTCTTTAAAATTGTGTGTGTATGCCCAATTTTTCAGAATCATAAAATGCGTTACTCTAAAAAATGTTTTGATTACAAAACGATTTTGACTAATCTTAGCAGTTGCATTGGCTAGGCTAGCGTCTACTAGTAGTTTATGGACACTGGAGTTTCGTTCGCGAAGCTCATTAAAAGCCTGTTTATTGAGTGAAGACTCTTCATGTCTTTTAGAATTCAAATGAAGGGCGGCTCTGTCGGAGGGATGATCTCCAAAGCCTCCTGGAATTTCAATAAACGGGCGTTCTGTACCAGAAAAGGATGCAAAGTTGGTACATGTTTTACAAAACCACCCATTTAATGACGATGAAAAATAAAAATCTGGAAATTGAAGCTCGTATTTTTTAGTGGATTTATTGCGAAGGTCGACTTTGTTTTTTAACTGTTCAACTAATTGAACCTTCTTCTTAGTTCGATCTGATTTTGTAGTGCGCATGACATCAAATGCATTTTTGATATTGAAATGAACACTCTAGATGAGAAATGTAGAACAAAATGTTTTACAGAAAATTGAAACACTGAGCAGGTCTTCGTCAAATGAAAAACACACCTCATTTTTTTCAGTTACAGCATTGCTGGAACACGCATTAGCTTCTTCAAAATTGATTGGTTGACTGATATCGATATTTACAGTATTTACATTTTCTTCCATATTTACAAAATTGATATTACTACTATTTACATCTTCTTCATCAACATTTTCTTCTATATTTACACTGCTACTATTTATGTTATCTTCATCTCCGTTATCCTTCTTTTTTTTCCACAAATTTCTAAGATCACCTGATTTTACTTCATTTCGTTTTAAGGATTTTTTGTAATATTTTGAGTTATGTGACATTTTGATAACTCGTTGTTAGTAACATTTGAGACGTGGTTTGAAGTCAAAATTAGAATGAAGTGTATTTGATTTTAAATCTTTTAAATTCTTTCAATAAGAAGAATATATTGCATTGAAAACGAATAATATAATCATTAATTTGTTTCTTTTTTTCACGATTACAACAGCTGGCGACAGCTGGCAACACTAGAGCAACCTTGCTTTTTTTCTTTCTTTCTGATTCATCGTGCACGACCTCATTCCCACCCCTTTTCGACCGTTTATGGTTTTATCGCCTAAATAAAAAGAAGAAGCGCTGGAAATGAACAACGCCACTCTGCGAAGAAGAGTGATTATTATTAGCCTAGTCTACAGCCCATAGAGCAAGCTGTTTTGTTATCAAAACTCGCAAATATAATGGCGTGGTGAGCCGTGAAGTTCTTGCGCGTGAAAAGGCATTTTGTTTATGTTCATATTACATTAATGTGGTCTTTTTTAGAAAATGTTTTACATGTAGTTCCACATCAATTTCGCTGTACATTAGAAACTCTAAAACAGAAAAAATCACCTGGACGTAATTGGGAAATTGGGAACTTTAGACTCGATTGGGAAAATGACGTTATACGTCATCTGTGAGGCCTAGCTAAAGCCCTGTAATTAGTGACGTAGATAACACTCTGAGAATTATGGTGCTGGGGCCTCTAAGTAACCACTGCTGTGATAGAGAGTTCCACAATCCACCATGGGAAGCCACCAAGGTAGCTAAATTGATCGTACTGCAAGAAAACGCCAGCTGCAATAGACAGTAAATCCTTACCAAATGTCATTCCAGTTTGTGTACTAATGCAGTTAGCTCTGCTCCTGTACCATGGCATTAAGGTCATCCAACTCATTTGCGGGTAGACACAAATGATGCAAGAGGAGAGGTCAACTACAAGTACCAAGTATGTAAAGATTTAAGATGATCCAACTATTCTTCCGACTGCAAAAGACATCTTGGTTCGCAAAAGTCTACTACCGTATAACTGCTATTTGTCTTCCTCTAACACCTTCCTCTAACACCTCCCCTGCCCAGGTAGGCGTCGTAAAGGGATATAGCATCCATTCGTCACTTACATGGGCCTCAACATCTTTCATGAGTGTTGCAAACCTTGTTCAACTACAGAGTCAAAAAAAGTACCAGTGTTTCACAAGAAATATCTTTAGATTGAATAAATATGAAAGATAATTTTCTTAATTTCTGATTAGAGAAATCTGTTAAGTATATTTTGGTGTATCGTTCTTCTGATTTGGTTGAGTAGAAAAAAAGTTATGGAAAAAGAACTGGAAGCGTTAAAACCTTCGAAAAATAGACAAAAAAGCCGAACAAAATATTCCTGCGTGATTCTTTGATTAAACCCTATGATGTTAATGAAAAGGCTAATCACCCCTTTAGTAATATTTACCCTAGCAAACTGGATGCATACAGAAACTCTTTGTTAAGGTATTTCTCAATATTTTATACAAGACAGTCTTTCTAGAAAGTTTCAGTGAATAAAATTTTAAGAAAATGTTGAAAAAAGTTTGAATTATTTACTTAACTTAATTATTGGGAATAAATAAGAAAAATAGGTACATTTAATTGTGTATGTGATTCATTCCCTTCTGGTTTGCAATAAAAACATAAATTGTTTTGAGACATTTTGCTTGGCTTTTTTGTCCATTTTTCAAACATTTTTACAAGGACCGTTTCCAGTTTTTTGTCTATAAATTTTTTTAACTCAACCAAATTAGAAAAGTGATACACCAAAATATTGGTAAAGGATTCCTCTATTCAGAAATAAAAATAACTATCCTTCATAATTATTCAATCGCAACATTTTTTTTGTGAAACACCGTTACTTTTTTTTGACTCACCCGGTATAGTTACAGAATACCTCAAACAGGGAAGCCGAACCACTATAACACGTTTGCTTTTCTAGCATAATGCGAATTGCCACCTACACCTAAACAGTGACTCAACGGCCCCTACTGAGCAGGACAGCCGAGACACAAGTATAGTGAAGGTGAAATGATTAATGCTCCGTAGAGGACACAAAGCAGGTGGGGGCCTGCGTAGGTCCAGCACAAATGCGTGGGTATTGGGCAATATCTGTCTGCGTTACAAACTCAACCTGATCTAGCTTATGAGGAAGATTGGGCACAGCAGACTGAATGTGACTGCTAGTGTAGTTGAAACCTGAATGAGAAGTGCAACCTGGTGTGTAAGGAAACTACAACAAACACAAATGCTTATCTGATACTATGACCCTCAGGCTGGAAAAGTGAATCGGGTGGTGACAAAACGCTGATGGTGGCCAAATACTGCCACAACTTGCGGGTTAGGGTTAGGTGTTCAGGAAAGAAACGACTTTACACCAAGAATGCATGTTCCAAGCCAGCATTCACGGACAAAGTAAAAATCAGAGACTCTTGGTTGACCAGACTGGTGCAGCACCACCAGAACTATGAAAATACGGTCGTCTGTTTGAGTGCACTGAGAGAAGTAGATGATTGAAATTGATACACTCACTATTCCGTTTCTTTGCGTTTCACATACTGTTTTATGACAGATTTCAACAGTTAAAATACGTTAATCTTAAGTTAATTATCATCGATCACTTTTGTATTATTGGA
Source organism: Turritopsis dohrnii (assembly GCA_027922465.2). NCBI lineage: Eukaryota > Metazoa > Cnidaria > Hydrozoa > Anthoathecata > Oceaniidae > Turritopsis > Turritopsis dohrnii. Next base: position 1,301,901 of record BQMF02000006.1, read on the forward strand.
CCTGATTCACGTTCATGATGTTCCATGATGAATGCCCCATGGCTGGTGCTTCGTGGGAACGGAAGCCAATCCTCTAAAGAAACACTGCTCGGTGTTGTCCGTAACTGTAGAAGACTGCAATGCTAGGATCGGGTTTATATATCGCCAGAACCAACAAAGGGAAAACCAAAAACCAAAACAAAGTGGCATCAATTTGTGTCTTCCACATGATAAAAGTCGTGTACAATGAATAATAAAAACGAACGAATGCTGCCAAAACAAATAAACACACTCTAACCCATAAATCCATAGATATCAACAGATAAAGGATATACAATCTTCAAAATAAAAATGTGACTGGAAGCGGTGATGAGATGATGATGAACTGCTGGTATCCGAGACTACCAATGACTAAATAGATATGGCAGAGCAAAGTTGATAAATGCAAGATTGCTGCGTGCCTATAGGGACTGCATTCAATCGCTCATCGCTAGCACTGATGTCGCCGGTTAACTAGCATTAAGTAAACTTAACAAACATAATCAGGTATATCTAAATTTTTTGACTTCACCCCCTGTATCCCTACATCAGGTCTTACACAACGTCCCCGATCTGTACATCAGGTCTTACACAACATCCCCGATCTGACCTTGGCTCACCAACTTTCCAACACAGTGACAAAATCTCATGTTCCCAAAATTTCTAGCTAATACCCTGATAAAAAGTCATAAAATAACATTAACATTAACATTCCTAAAATGCTTGAAAATGTATAAAAGCATTACTAATTTATTTCTTAAAAAGTTGGTCCATTTACATTTGTGACAGAATTACATTCTGTTAATTGAAGAATTCTAAAGAATGAAAAAATAGTATTACCATAGTTTAACGAAAAAGGTTTTTCTTTATAGAATATGCTTTTGCAATACAAACAGCTTTTTCATTTTCTTAAGAATTATTCACAGTTTATCAAAACATGGAGTTTTTTTTAAAAAAAGCCTGTGTTAACTTCCTTATGAAATGTTATTGCTACCATGAAAATTTTAGTTAAGGAAATAAGATGATAGCTTTTACCCTTTTATGGTTATTTCGGCAGAATGAAATTATTTGAAGAAAAAAACTTGACATAAAGGGCAATGATATTACAAAAATCTTGACCTACATTCTCCTTTGATTGTAAATTTCATAAGCCTTTTGAACAGAACAGATTGACCATGTTAACCATGGTAATGATGCATACTAGTGAATTTGATTTTTAGAAAACCCTCACTCCCCCTTGAACCATATGTATTTGAAAAAAGTTTGGTATCAGATAAATCTGGTCTCACAGACAGCAATCTAGCGATTAATGATCTCACTCATCTGCAGTTGATTGACAGGTTCATACTTTCATTTGCTTACAAATTGAACAGACTTTTTGATGTTATTGTAAATACGTGTGGTGTTTATCGAAACATTGTTTGCTTTTGTTCTACTGAGTTTGCATGATTTAAGTGGTACAATGATATATTTCAAGATCTGTATGTTAAATGCACAAATTGTTTTATCCAATGTTCTCAACTTCATTTGACTATACTTATACCTGACCCATTTGAAACATTTTAGAAAGAAAACATTGGAAGAAGATCAAGTAAAAATGGAAGGGCAATGTCGCTTGAAAGTAAATCACTTAATGTTGACCTTTGATTAACAATGGGGTTTTTTCAACACTCTGCAAAGAAGTTTTGTTAGAAATTTATGCAGTCATGATAGTATTTGCTGTGAAACACAAAAAGTTTCTGATGTTCTTTTGAAAGTAGCTGCAATAAATGTTGTTCAGTAATTCTTCATTACATATATCTATTCAGAATTCCAAATGGGAAGAAGAATTAAAAATATTCCAAGAGATGTCATCAAAGGCTGATGGAAAAACTGCTGAAATGAGGTATGTTGTAATCATATGTTTTTGGATATAACTTTTAAAAACATTCCAGGTTTCATGTTTGGTTTCTGGTTTACTACATGACTTACTTATTACATGAGCTTTTTCAAAACATGTTATCTCTGTTATATTTTATCCTTCAATTTTAAAGGAGATTGATTCAAGCGAAATCAGATAGACATCTAATCTTCATCAGAAGGGAGCAAATCCATTTTTTAAGATTGATTTCTTTCTAGTCTCATCGAACAGTGTCAAATCTGTCATAACCTACAATTAGAGGTAAAGGAAAGTGACTGTCAACTATACATGCTGCAGGTAATCAACTGCCTCTGTAAAATTAGGAGATATATTACTGAAAACTTTACCACTGTGTGACTTTCCTCTTAGCTTCAGTTTGAGTTAGTTGACGCTGCTTTGAATACTGTTGAAAATGAACCACCACCTTATATTGTTTTGAATCCACCAAATCCAGCACAAACACCAACAACCTTACCACATAGGCAGGTACTTACATTCTTAATATCTCAGTTCATAAGGTTTACATAGAAGATACTGTTCAGCTACTGTGTTTGTACTGTGATGCTCTACTTAGTGTTCTTTGTGTTTGTCTGGTCTGATTTAAGTCGTATAATGTAATAATTTTTCGTCTTCTTCTAGACTATCTCTCCATCAAAATCTGAAAGGCCTCGAACCATGCCAAGGATATTCTCCAAGGCGAAGAGCAGGTCAACTCTGCCTCGAAAAGCATCAGTTCACTCCGAGTCAGAGGATTCTGATGTAGAATATGATGAAGTAAGTCAGTTTTATTTTACACATAAACCTTCTGCGTATCTCTATGTAATAATACCTAATAGAGCTTAGCAACCGGTATGCATACAGGGTTACTTAGCAACTGGTGTACATACAGTTTGACCAACAAGGCTACAAGAAACATAATATGTTTATGACTTCCGGAGTGATTTTAATTACCTAGTAGGAAAAATCTGAAATTGATTTAGTAATAACATGGTTTTCTTGAAAACAAGATGATGAGTCATTCTGTTGATTTGTGAACCATTCTTGATATTTGTTATATTTTATTTGACTTTCAGCCCTACGAAAGCTTAGAGCTTTGTTCATGGTATCATGGTAGAATCGATCGTCCGATGATTCAACGATTACTGAAATCTGATGGCGATTTTTTGGTGCGTGAGAAAACCGATGGTAGTGGTAAAATCGTGCTCAGTCTCCTGTGGAAAGGTGTCACCAAACATTTCATTCTGATGCCTGATGAAAACGTAAGTTCTCCTAACCTTATCGTATGGTTGTTCATCATCCTATCCAATTTATATCGTTGATTATAATAATGATAATAAATTTATTTCAGCGTTTTCAGTAGAATATAATTGGTTCCTTATCTGAAATTTCTATGTAAATATGCGTGAAGTTGGTATAATAAAAAATTTAAGAAAAATAAAAAATATAATGATCACTAACATTATAACCATTATTAAAAAATTGAATTTCTTGCGAAATTGTCTCGTCGAACGAATACACTTTGTTTTTTGAAAGTGTATAGAAATCTCTTGTTGGTAAGCTTCCCAAGTGGGCTCTGAGAAACTTTGCAATTTTGGACTTTCACAGAACCACAGATGGCTACTAAGGTTACTATTAGGTTTCTTAAGTGCCGGACATCACAGTGGAGGTTCACTTTTTGAGTATTAATTTTCACATGCCTGCCCCCTCTGCCCCCCTCAACTTTTTGTTTATCTTGTTTGTAAGTGTTTCCATGCTTGTAATACTTATGTAAAACTCACTATCATATTGATAAAACCATATACGTTGAAATTTCTCTATTATTGAATGTTAAACAGTTTAGTAAATTTCACTTTTTAAATATATTCCATTTCAAGTTAGCAGGGAAAAAGTGAAGAAAATTGGGGAAATGTAAGGAAAGATCCCCTTTATTTTGGTGCTCAAACGAAAAACATAAGTGATAATATTTTATAGTTTCATTTATTGACATTTTGAGTAAATGCTATTGTCTCGTCTATATCTCAATATTTTGGCATTATTCAAATATCTGTAGCCACGCATTCAATTTTACTTTCACTTTGACTCTGTTGGATTTATGATAAGGAAGGCTGTACTGTTTTGCAGTACTTCACACCTGCTGTAGCATCATGGATTAAAAAAAGGTTTAAGGTTTAAGGTTTAAGAGTGCTTAAACCTCTAGCATTGGTTGACGATTCAACCAACGGAAAGATTCATAATTGAATTGGGTAATGAATCTGATGACAGCGACACAGACGATCATGTTGATAATGAAAGCGATTTTTTTGGATAAGTATTTGTAAAACTTAAGTGTCATACGCAAAGACAAAAACACTGAAATTTTTTTTTCATCCATTTTTTTAATTTTTTTTAATCCGTACATCTAATTGTCTAAAGAATTCCCTTGCCTCTCTTAAATACATGATACATTTATTTATTTATTTATTTATTTATTTACGAATGTTTACCCAGGATAGCCTCTTCAGTTCCTTAAGGTACTGTTATCAATGAGGGTCCTGCGAAGGAGGTCCTAGAGCATTTAAAGCCCCCATTTGGGCTACGGAAGCTGTAATGACAGAAACCGCTCAACTAGACAACCACCCTAGACATCATTCCTACTCTCTTGCTGAGTGCTAAGCAGAGAGGAATGATTCACACTGTTATAGTCGCTGGCATGACTCGGTCGGGGATTGAACCCGCGACCTCCCGAACAGGAAGCGAGCACTCTACCACAAGGCTACCAGTCGGTGTATCTATAAAATATTTAATTGCCTTTAATCGACCAAATAATTATTAAACGCAGTCATAACAAATAATCTAACCCCCGGTTTATGGCGATAGAACAAAGATTTTGTTATAAAATTTTGTGCACTTCTTTGTGAAAGATTGATCCCGCTCCTGTGTAAGTTTCAACGCTTTTCGTGTACTAGAAAAAAAGTTGCTATTTTTCTAACGCAAATTTTAACGCTAAAATTTTAATATTTTTTCCCAAAAGTCGTTTATAATATTATGCTTTTTGTGCTCTTGACAATGCAAAAAAATTATTTTAAAATCATTTATTTTGACTTAGTAATCATAAAAAATGTTCGAACTGCCAAATCGGTTGACATAGACTTTAGTTCGCTCGGTATTTTCATAGCTAAAAAGATTTTGAAGCATAACTGTCAACCACATTGCCATTATTTGAAGTTTTTTTCCCTTCATACTTTTTTAAAAGGCTTCGGAATATTATTCGTCCTTTTGAAGTTGTGAAGAGAGCTTCAGCTTCGATGCTGAACATTTTCACATAAATGAAACGAAGCAGCCATGTCGTAACGACAACTGCCGTCAGATTATGACGCATAAACCACGCTACCGTCACTGTCGCAATATACATGATCAAGCATGCGAAATGCAGCACGATGGTTCGTTGGATGAATGATTGCGCATGTTTCAGACTTTGGAGTGATTCTTTCCTCGTCACAACACGACCAGCGGAAGTTTGAGCGTTTGTTAAGAATTTATTCAATGATAAATTCCACGAAATACAAACCATCAATGGAAAGAAAATGATGCATCCGTTGGATACGAATCTGTAATTGGTCAGCACTTGGTGATTCATGACCACTATGGCTCCGCTGATAAGAATTGATAGAGACCAGACCGGAAGAACAGAGTGTAAGAACACTTGCTTATTGGAAGTGATGACGCCTTCACTCTTCTTTTGCTTCATCGATTTCACGTCATGACTTCGTTGATATGTTGAATTGACAAGAACGACCATGTTGACAGAGAGTCCAATATACATGAAAAAGAACCAATCAGCGCCGACGTGTTGGCATGGCAACATTGGAAGACCGTTTTTTGTGTAGTAGAGCTCATTGAGAAGCAAAGAAAGACTTCCGATTGTATTCCCGACGAAACTTGATAAGAAGATTCGACTGTAGACACATTTACACAGCGGAGTCCTTAGCACCATTACAATGACTACTGTGTTCAAACTCACCACCATAAAGAGTAGTACACTTAGCACTGTCGTTTGTGCTGTAGTGTACACAGGGTTGTCACTCAGAAATCGTTTTGAACAGTCCATATTCTTTATAGCTGTCTTCACTCTCACGAAAACCTTTTTTTTTTTTTTCTTCACCAACTAGAAGCACTAATAGAGAAAACATACTTTTAATATTTTATACTTCTATTTATTTGCTTGCTAATAAAAACGTGATCTGTCGTCAACAATTTTTATTAACCTTTTGATGAACTTTATTCATAGAGCTCTTTCGGTTATTTGAACTCATAAGTTGAATGGACATTCTTTTTATTATATTCTTGAAGAATGTTCGAGAACTAAGTCTACACAAAGACTAACCGAAGTCAAATTCTCTCAGTTGAAAGTTGTTTAACCTTCTGTCTATCAGGATAGTTTCATTCCTCTTGGAATGCTTCGTCCATTCTCCTGTTTTTTGTTGGTTACGATCTTTTCCGTTAACGTCGATTTAGGTTTAATCAAAATTATATTTTTTGAATTACAAAGCCAAATGTTCTTATGTTCAATGCAATGTTCTCATAGTATTTGAATTCTCAATATCTATATTGATAAACATTACCCACCCCCATTTCTCGTTCGCTCTTCATTCCAGGGAATGTTCAAACTAGAAGGTGATGCTTTTAAAAATATCCCTGCCTTGATCAACCATCACCATGATAAGCGTGTAGTGATCAAAGCTTCAGACGGTATCATACTTAACAACCCGATTAAACGAGCCTTTGTCGAAGGTGATCGATACACCATAGTCCATGATGACATTCGATTGGAACGCAAGTTGGGCAGTGGTCATTTCGGTGATGTTTATCGCGGTCTGCTGATCAGTAAGAATACAAACATTGCAGTGAAGACTTGCAAGGAGAACGTTGATGATATTATCAAGGAAAAGTTTTTACAAGAAGCGGAAATTATGAAGCCGTGTAATCATCGAAATGTCGTCAATCTTATCGGCGTCTCTTACGATCGGGAACCGTTTTTCATCAGTGAGTTTCAACTTAGTTTTGATATTCGTATTTTTTGACAACTTCCGCTGCGTGTTTATGCAGAACAACAGTTCTATCCTTGAATAACCAGCCATAGTGTAATACCTTCGAAATTATACCAGTTTTCAGAAACTATATCGGTCCATTAGTAACCAATTAATCTGCATATGAGCAATCCTAAAATATTTCTGGTGATACTACCAAGCTATACATCATCAAGGCAACTTGAGGACCAAAACTTCCTCCCGGTTGCTTACACACAACTAAATACGTAATTGCCATGGAGGTTGGCCTGTAAATGTCTTCTAACTTCAGCAGTGCAAATATCAATTGACCCAAGATGCTTTGCAACGATCCTCATTGGAAACGATTTATTAAAAGTTCTATGCTTAAGTGCTGAGGTACAGCAGAAGGTTAAGTGATGATAGCTAGTAGCGATCGCATTTTCTGAAAATTACGTATGAATTTCTTTCTGCCGTAGTTTTGGAACTTTGCGAAAAAGGTGACCTGCTAAACGTATTGAAGAGAGAAGGGGTGCGGTTTGACATGAGCCAGTTGTGGAATATGTGTATTGACATCGCTCAAGGAATGGCGTATCTGGAACATAAACAAATCATTCATCGTGATCTAGCTGCCAGAAACTGTCTCGTGACGCAAGACTATACTGTAAAAGTATCTGACTTTGGAATGTCTAGAGCAGAAGACAATGAAGGTTGGTAGTTTCAATCGCCTCCTTGAAATATGTGTTTAGAAATCACAAGGTTATTATTGCAACAGCTGCGCTACCATTGTTATTGTCGCTTCGGTTCTTCAATAGTTAAAGCTCAATGCTTACTTTTCACTTTTTCTAAACTTAAAACGATTCAATAAATCTAGTGGATGAAAAAACTCGGAGAAATTGAAAGGAATCACGTTCCTGATTTTGCCTTCATGATCACGTGATTAATTCATTTCAAATTCTGTGTTATAATTTGTGATGTAATTTTAGGTATATACTCCATGCAAAATACCAAAGAGATTCCGTATAAATGGTGTGCTCCGGAAATATGGAATCATAAAAGATATACCATCAAGTCGGACGTCTGGTCGTACGGCGTGACGTTGTGGGAAATCTTTTCACTCGGAAGTACCCCTTATCCTGGATGGACGAATAAGGTTGGTAGTTACGACTTAAGTGTAGTTTCTGATCCAAATGAAGGAGCGGGATATGGTCTTGTGTATCGAGGATCAGCGATACCGCAGTTTCTTCGTGTTCTGGCGAAGTATTATCACGTATTATAACGTCTGGTTTTGTTTTTGTAGCTAACAACGGAAAAAATTGATGATGGCTATCGGATGCAGCCTCCTAGTGGCACTCCTCCACAGATCTTCCGATTAATGCAAAGTTGTTGGGGAGCCTACGAAAACGATCGACCTCATTTTCATGAATTAGTATCTCAGTTGGAGAGAATGAGAAATCTGTTTTCTTAAGGCAAGGTTAAGTTCGATTTAAATTGAAGGACTTATGTTCGTTTTGGGAGGAGCTTCCTACAAAGTTATTGTCTCGTTGAAATCGGGTTTTACAATTAAAATTACTTAATCAAATTCGAACTAGTTTTTCCAATAAAACTTTCGAAAAACATTGTGAAAGTTTATCATCTGAGTTAATCAATGTAAAGTACAGTTCACATTGTGAGTTAATCAATGTAAAGTACAGTTCACATTGTTCAATTTGTAGATGCTTTGATAAAGTGAATACGAAAAAATGTAAGCCTTGCTTTAAGATCCTGATAAGAGACACTGGAAGGACGCATCCTCTCGATTGCTTCCATTCACTAAACTGTGCTTCTAGCTTCACTAGATTCATGTATGAACTGTCTGCTGCAGCATTTGTAGAATTTTGAAATTTTATGTCTATACACTTTTGAAGGAAATCATTTGTATCTAGGTAATTTATATATTTCTACTTTTTGTAAGTTTAGCAATTTCGGTTTTTAAGATTATCTTTTCCTTTTTAATGTATGATGCTGTTTTTACCACTTGTAATATAAAGTTTTCCACTTTGGGTATAATTCCTTTGTATCGAGAACTGAAGGATTGGAGCATGGATGGATGAGACCTACCAAACATCACATATGGTTTCTTGGAAAACCTGTCTGGATGATCGAGAGAATTCTTATCCTAGTGATCATGTAACAAGTTCTCCTTACTTGTTCCTCATCTCACAAAGCAAAGTAAAACTGATAGCTAGAGATTGGGAATGAGGTTGGTTTTGAGTGTGCTTAGATTAACATAGACACATGTTTTATATAATTTTAGTATCTGATGTTCGAATTATTTTCTTCTTTAAAGTTGTTGCTGTAATTTTTTCAATTTTGTACTTTTTTAAAACTTACAATACCAAGCTAGAATGTTCGCTGCCATAGAGAAAAGATTTATGATAGTGATGCCAGTGACAATGTTATTCAATGCCTTCAATGGAGCAGGCAGCCAGCTGTGGTGATCGATGTTGAAGTGGATTTGTCGAATTCAGTTGAAATTGTTACTAACGGATCGCAAATGAAAAGTATGATGCTCTAAGATCTACGATAGATAATCAAATGAAAAGTATGACGCTCTAAGATCTACGATAGATAATCAAATGAAAAGTATGATGCTCTAAGATCTACGATAGATAATCAAATGAAAAGTATGACGCTCTAAGATCTACGATAGATAATCAAATGAAAAGTATGATGCTCTAAGATCTACGATAGATAATCGTTGGTGAGAACCCAGCTGGGAAAGTTACGTTGAGAATGCGTTATGTCGACGTCGTTACTGACGTTGATATGACGTCGTGAATAGGTGTTGAAACGACATAGGCAACCAATGTAGCTTAATTCGAGAGATGAAAAAGTTGAAATGTGTTTTAATTACCATTTGAAGACTCTGTAGAAGTATGTAATGGCTGAGTGCAAGGGGTACGAAGGTATTTTTGTTAATTGCTTGTGTATTTTGTTCTGTGTACATTAAAATAAATTCTGCACAACATGCGTTATATATTATCTAAATATAAAGCTAAAATAAAGTTTTCCAGAAATCTTATTTTCCTTGTGGTAGGTAAAGTTGTATTTCATAAAGCTAAAGTTACTCTCAAAGCAAATGTGTTCGAATTTAAAAGTGTATTGAGAAATGTTAAAAAAGTTTTCATAACAAACACGACCTCGTAGGAAAGACGATGATCTGTCCAACAATGTCAAGGGGAAAAGAATTTATCGACTGCTAAAGCGCTGCGTAAAAACTCCAAGAAAGTTTTGTGGAGAGGAGTGGTACCACTCGTTTTGACAAAAACTTATTTATTGTTTTCTCTCGCCGAACCCCTTTCAAAGTTGTCCAAAATAGTGAATACCCTCAAATTAAGAAATTTTTGGCAAATAGAAATTTAATTACATTTTTCCAAGACATTTTCCTTATTTTTTCAAAAATAACTTTTTCATTTTTTACAAAAACATACAATCCGAAAGAACTTGAAAATGGCTTTCCAACGGTGTAAAAATTATTTCGAAATTCGGTATATTCATTTAGAAAAACAGCTTTAAAATTTCCATTTCCAACATTACGAAACACACTGTACATATTACGTAATACACAGTGAGGAGGCCCGGAAAACCCGAGTCATAATTCGAGTTATTAACTCGAAATTTTTAATTTTCTATATTCTTTCGAGTTAATAACTCGAAAATATAATTGTCGCTTTTACAACTCGAGTTATTAACTCGAAATTAAAAAAGTCAAATTTTGAATTCGAGTTAATAACTCGAAGTTAATTTTTCAAATAAATCAAATCGAGTTACTAACTCGATAGTATTATATTGCTTTAAAGGAATCGAGTTATTAAAGTTTTCAAAAATTTCTTACGATTTATCGTGTGTGCTTGATTTTCAGAATATTTTTCAAATATGGCAAGGGATATTTTCGAAAGTTCACTGGGAATGGTGTGAGTTTTTAAAAAAAGGCAAAGTAGGCCAAATTTGAGGCAAATTTTGACAATCGTTCAATTTAACGAAAATTTAATAGTGGAACAAGTTTGTACTGCTGATTTCAAATATGAAGGTCAAATTGTGGATAAGGTCAAATTAGGCCAAACTTGGACCAAATTTTGAAAATTGTTCAATTCTAATGAAGATTTAATAGAGGAATGACTTTGTACCGTTGATTTCGAATTTGAATGTCAACTTGTGCATAAGGCCAAATTAGGCCAAATTTGGACCAAATTTTTAAAATTGTTCAACTGTAATGAAAATTTGCACACGGAGCAATTTTATAGCAAAAGTTTTGATTTACATTAGTGCAGAAACGGCATCAAAATTAATCAGTTGAGCAAGTCGATGAATATATGTTAATCCTAATGATAATGCAGTCCTGATAATATTTTTAACTACAGCTGTACCATGTCACCTCTGACATATTTTTCTATTGATCTTACTCTTGCTGTATTGTGATAGCTGAAAACTCCAAGATAAAAAGTTGCCGAAGTGAGAAAATAGATTCTATATTTCTATATGAATTTAATTTAGGTGTTAAGACTGGTGTTTCGCACGTGCAATTTATAATCTTGAGGTAAAATCATTTTTATTCTAAAAGAAATTGTTTGTCGAAATATTACTACGTGATTTTTGTATCAGCAAAGATGGATGAGAAATTTGAAACCACCTTTTCTAGACTGAAGAATAACGAATTTTGGAAAGTGTTTGCGCCATTTTCAGTTACCGAAAAAACTTTAAAAAAAATTTGGTCCAAAATTGGCCTAATTTGGCCTTATGCACAAGTTGACCTTCAAATTCGAAATCAACAGTACAAAGTCATTCCTCTATTAAATCTTCGTTAGAATTGAACAATTTTCAAAATTTGGTCCAAGTTTGGCCTAATTTGACCTTATCCACAATTTGACCTTCATATTTGAAATGAGCAGTACAAACTTGTTCCACTATTAAATTTTCGTTAAATTGAACGATTGTCAAAATTGGCCTCAAATTTGGCCTACTTTGCCTTTTTTTAAAAACTCACACCATTCCCAGTGAACTTTCGAAAATATCCCTTGCCATATTTGAAAAATATTCTGAAAATCAAGCACACACGATAAATCGTAAGAAATTTTTGAAAACTTTAATAACTCGATTCCTTTAAAGCAATATAATACTATCGAGTAAGTAACTCGATTTGATTTATTTGAAAAATTAACTTCGAGTTATTAACTCGAATTCAAAATTTGACTTTTTTAATTTCGAGTTAATAACTCGAGTTGTAAAAGCGACAATTATATTTTCGAGTTATTAACTCGAAAGAATATAGAAAATTAAAAATTTCGAGTTAATAACTCGAATTATGACGTCATAGTTCATAACTCGACTTTATAACTCGATTTCATAACTCGGGTTTTCCGGGCCTCCACAGTGAGTGATAAAAAATGAAATTTCGAAATGGGTTTTTCTTTCATGTATAAAACATCAACCCGCTCTGTCGCGTATAAAACATCAACCCGCTCTCTCGCGTGTAAAACATCAACCCGCTCTCTCACCTGTCACCTGAAGCCAGAGACGACACGGACTGATGGTGAGGATATTTCATATATTAAACGCATACGTCTCAAAAATCCTCGTCGAATAATATTTGGCCATCTTAACATCAATTCGCTAAGATATAAACTCAACCAATTGGAAAGTTTTGTCACGGACAACATCGACATCCTCTGTATCTCTGAAACCAAAATTGATGCATCCTTCCCTACGTCTCAGTTTTGCCTGCCCGGATACAGGTTACCATATCGACGTGACAGAATCTCCACAGGTGGAGGGATAATTTTGTATGTAAACGAAAATATTCCTTCAAAATACCTGAGTGACTACCACACCGAGTGATATTGAAGTAATTGTATCACAGCTCAACATAAACAAAGTCAAATGGTTACTTATATACATCTATCGCCCGCCATCTCAAGAAGAAAATTACTTTCTTAATCATCTTGGCAGACTCTTAGATCACTACTACCAAACGATTGGAAATGTAATGGTTATCGGGGACTTTAACATGGTACCATCAAATGAAAATCTGAAATCTTTCATGTCAGGTTATGACTTAACGGTCCTCAATTCAGCGCCTACTTGTTTCAAATCTGTGGTGAATCCACCTTGTATCGATCTGATCCTGACAAATCGTAAGAACCACTTTCAGCATACAAGTACAGTCGAAACTGGAATATCAGATTACCACAGCATGGTTTTAACCGTTCTGAAATCAAACTTCATTAAGTCGGAAAGTAAAACCATCACATACCGAAACTTCAAGAATTTCAATCAAGAGTTATATCGCGAAGACTTGAATAGGAGTTTAAAAGATGCTGCAAGTTATATCGCGAAGACTTGAATAGGAGTTTAAAAGATGCTGCAAGTTTTGCAGACCTACAAAAGATATCTTCTGAAATCTTAGAGAAACATTTACCGCTCAAAAAGAAACATCTACGAGCAAATCACAATCCTTTTGTTACCAATGAAATACGCAAAGAGATCATGCACCGGTCGAAACTCCGAAACAAATACAACAGCAGTCCTTCAGAGGAGAAATTCATTATGTATAAGAAACAGCGGAACAAATGTGTCACTATAGTCAGAAAGGCAAAGTTTGATTATTTTAATAGTATCAAGATAAACGATGTTACCAATGGTAAAAGTTTTTGGAAATCGATGAAACCTTTCATATCGAATGACTGCTCGTCTCGCGATAAAATCGTAATTGTAGAAAAAGATGAGATAGTACATGAAAGCGTCGAGATGGCTACCCTTTTCAAGCGATATTTCCGCCGTTTCACAGATAAGGCGGAAATGCAGTTTCTTTCACAGTTCTGGACGATATCTAGTTTGCTATATATGTTAGCGCATGCGCTTAGCATGCGTATAAAAGGGAAGAACGATGTAGTATCGTTCTCGGTTTTGTCATATCGTATGCGGCAAGTGTTCTGTAAATTTAGCTCATTATTTTATTCTTTTTATTTTATGTCACATCGAATTGCTCTATCGGACATCAATCGGAGAGGAAGAAAATCGATGTTAAGGTGCAGTAAGTTGAAGCCGGTCTTCATCCAATCAAAGTTATCTATAGGATCACGGTTTTTCCCTGCGACTCTTCTTTGGCAATATCAGGGTCCAGGGTTTTTTAGCCCAGATTCTATCAGTTACCTTTGTTCGGTGTAGTCTCGACATGGAAGGTTATTGCTTTGTACACACTAATGTGGACTTCCATGTACGGCTCTGCCGCGCGATATGCTGTTACCAGAATATACCAAAATGCTCCGAAATTTGTTGTTTTTCTTGTGTAGTGTATGTTAGGGTTTGGGTTAATGAGGTAAGAATTGGAAAGAACAGTTACTTCCTAAACATAACCAATGATCTTGGCTTCGATAACATGAATAAGTCATCTTGTCTCAAGAAAGCAATACTTCAATTCGAAGGTCACGCAAGTATCGAAGGTCACGCAAGTATCGAAGGTCCAGGGACCGCGGAGCAGGGGGGCTAAGGGGGCTATAGCCCCCCCAATAATTTTGCCGTAAATGACGTTTTTTTCTTACATAAAATACAGAATAATTGAAAGATGCATAACGTACCATGATGGGAGATCGAAATCCTACTTGCTTCAACGAGATCCAGACTGCTGTTAAGACTTTGGAAAAACACGAAAGATCTGCGATATGCAATGTTATTACCATCGTCAACTTGCTTCACGTTAATCCATGCAGTAGTGCATCAGGCGAGCGCACATTCTCCACTGCTCGACGTATTAAGACATGGTTACGGGCTAACATGAATCAAGAGCGTTTCAACAGTGTTGCGATTTTAAACCATCACAAAAACCGAACAGATAAGATCAATATTATAGATATCGCTAACAGTTTTGTTTATAACGATAATAGAAAACGTCATTTTGGAAAATTTACAGAAAACGATCTTAGGTAATTTTTCAAAAATGTAAAAAAAATATATACATAATTTCAGATGCTTGCCTTTATAACTGTTTTTCAAGGCCCAATTGTTCTTTAACCCATAAAGGGGGAAAGGGGGGGGGGGGGGGGGGGGGGGGGGGGGGGGGAGTTGAGGGTTCTAAAATTTCAGGCCCCCCCAATCGAAAAGTCGCTCCGCGGTCCCTGAGGTCACGCAAGTATCGTTGCAATAAAGTCTCATGAAAATGACCCATGCGAAAAATTCGGATTCACGCAAATTACCAAACAAGAACTTGTTGATGAGATATCAAAATTAGATGTAAAGAAAGCTACACCAACAACCGATATTCCAATCCGAGTATTGAAAGCTTTTGTTAACGATTACAGTGAGCACATTCTACCATTGATGAATGCTGCTATTCAATCATCTGACTTTCCATCTGTCTTAAAAGTAGCAGAAGTTTCGCCAGTATTCAAGAAAGATGACGCGACAAAAATCTGTAATTATCGACCGATAAGTGTTCTGCCAATATTTGCTAAATTATTTGAGAAAATTATGTTTAGACAACTTTCCCAATACATCGAACCAAAATTATCTCCCTTTCTCTGCGGTTTTAGAAAGATGTTTAGTACCCAACATGCGCTTCTAAGAATGGTCGAAAATTGGCGCAGTTATTTAGACAAGGGTAATATAGGAGTGACTATTATGGATTTAAGTAAAGCTTTGGATTCAATAAATCATGACCTTCTATTAGCTAAACTCAAAGAATATGGTCTCGGTGAATCAGCTTTGTTGCTTATCTTTAGCTATCTATCTCACAGGAAGCAAAGGGTTAAAGTTGGTTCTTTTTTTAGCAGTCTCTTGAATATCCTAGCTGGAGTCCCACAGGGTTCAATTCTTGGACCTCTGTTATTTAATATATTTCTAAACGATCTATTTGAATTTATTGATTTAGACATTCGCAATTTTGCCGATGATAGTTCCATGTATTGTTCTGGCAAAAATCTTGACTATGTGAAGCTTAGATTGACCAAAGAAATGAAGGTTGTTACATCGTGGTTTCAGAAAAATTTTCTCTGTTTAAATACAGAAAAGTGCTATTTTATGGTACTAGGTCCTCAAAGCAACCTTCCTACTACTATCAATCTAGGCTCAACTATGATAAAAAGCGTTGACACAGTTAAAATACTTGGCATTGAATTTGACAACAAACTTCGATGAACACATATACAAGCTTTGTAGGAATGCTAGTAGGAAGCTAAATTTGCTTTAGCTCGATTGAGTCCTTATCTAAACCAATGGAAACTGCAGAGATTGTTAAATGCGTTCGTAAAATCTCAGTTTAATTACTGCCCTTTGCTTTGGATGTTTTGTCTTCGACAATCTCATAATAGGATCTCTCATATTCACGAAAGAGTCATGAGACTTTTGATTGAATGTGATGAAGATTTATCCTACAAAGAGCTTTGCGATTTAACGGGCCAGAGGGGTATGCATGAGCAAAATATTATTATCTTATTGAAGGAGATGTTTAAAACAATAAATAGTCAAAATCCAATTTTTATGAAAGATATTTTTGCTATCAGATGCGTACCATATTCTATTCGCAAACCCAGAGCCTTCCATAGTGAGCTTCCTCGGACCGTAAACTATGGTCTTGAAAGAGTCTCCTACCGAGGTTCCCAACTGTGGAATGTATTAGCTCCTTCCATAAAGGCATGTAGTAGTCTCGATACATTCATTCGTATGCTGAAAGAAGTTGAAAACTTTTCTTGTCCATGTCGTCTCTGCAAAACCTATATTGTTGGTCTGGGTTATATTGTTGCTTTACAAAACAGAATGACAATTTATTTAATAAAAACATGATACAAAATTATGATCACATGATTAAAATTATACATAATATCTAAAATATCGCTAAAATACAAATATAAATCTAAAAATACTTAAATTATAATAAATAATAAATCCCCATAATAAATATAAATCTGGGTTATATCTGGGTTATATAAATCTGGGTTATATTTAATTTTATTTTTCATTAATATATTATTGTATTTTTTACGTAGTTAGTCGATTTTTTATTAATTTTATGTTTGCGCTGAGACCCCCAAATTGATATTTTAAAACATAAAAGTTTAACGTTTTTCGTGAACACACAGCTTAAATTTGTTTATTGTTTTCGAAATTGCTGTCATTGTTTAAAAAAATGTTTTCTTTTCATTCACATCTTAATCGACCATTAAAAATTTAATTACGTTTTTCCAAGACATTTTCCTTACTTTTTTAAGAACCACTTTTTCATTTTTCACAAAAACATACTATCCAACAGTACTTCAAAATGGCTTTCCAACGGTGTAAAAATTATTTTTAAATTCGTTATATTCTTAGAGATGTAGTATGGTAAAGAATAATTAAAAAGAAAACAACAACAACGGTTTAGACAACGTTTCGGGTGTTCGCACACCCATTTTCAAGTAAATATAATTGTTGTTACAAAATTTTTTTATACAATTTTTAAAATTTTTTATATAACTAATTATATATACATACAAAATGCAACTGTATATTCATTTAAAAAAACAGCTTTAAAATTTCCATTTCCAACATTACGAAACACACTGTATATATGTATATACAGAAAAAAGGGGAGAGTGATTGCTGAAAGTAAATCAAAAGTAAAAGTGAAATAACACAATGAAAGAAAAAAAAAAGAAATTTAATTAAAAAATTAAGATTCAAAGGCATCAAAAGCATGGGCTGAATGTCAGGTGCAATTAAGAAATTTTGCATTAGATTTATCTATATAATATTTTTTTGATTCAATATTAAAACTTCGAGCTTCAGTAATTTTTCTCACATTGAGTGGTAGATCATTATAGTGGTGGCTCATAATACTTGAAAATGATTTCTCGTGTGGACCAGGTTCAATTGAAAATTCGTTATTTTCTTGATTACGAAGAGTTCTTCTTGGTTTTTTTAAGTTCGTAACGAGATACTTCGGCCACATACTCTCATAAACCGACTTGAATGCCAGCTTTGAAGACGAGAAAGCTACCCTTTCGTCAAAAGGTAACCATGTAGATTCTACTGTATCATTGATTTGACGTCAGTTTTTTTATCAGTACATGTAACAACGTTTATACGCGTACACGGGACACGGGTTCATTTTCGAAATAAAAACCGGTAAGAAATGTTTTGCCAAAAATGTAAGTTGATTGCGGGCGTCGTGCGACGACGCCTTGGCGTCTACTCTTATTATCCTAATTCGCGTTTGTGCACCCTACTTTTATTTTAGAGAGTGATATATTTAACTAAATTTTACGTAGTGACACTGCAGCATGGGTGAAGCAGAAAATCATGTTCAGTTTAATAAGAACCGCTACTGTGTGCATCCGTGGTTCACGATCAAGACCGAACTACGTTCCGATTAGAGAATTGAAAGAAATCTCCGACAGAAATACAGATTCAAGAATCTAAATCTAAACTTCAAGTACAAATCGAGTCAATCGAGTTTATTTCTTGTCCAAAATTTTACCATTTGTATATGTAAATTGACGCTTTGTATTTTTATTTTTATTTTTGTATTACAAATAATCACTTTAGTAATTTTACGTAGGATTTCCTATATTGTCCGCGTAAAACCACGCAGCGATGAGAACGTTTTTTCTCAGTAATGACGTCAGATTCTACTGCATCATTGATTTGACGTCAGTTTTTTTATCAGTACGTACAACAACGTTTATACGCTTATTTATTTATTTTCAATTTATTCAGGGATATGCTAAAGCGTAGATTCTAGAAGACGTAGCTACGCTTTAACATATCCCTGATTTATTTAAAGTTGACAGTATTTACAGTAGCAAACGCTAATTTAAGTCAACTGATAAAACCATTTAAAAAACTATTAAAAACTAATACAGTAAATACTATAAATAAATATACAATATATACATAATAACTAACTAAATAACTAACTGAAAATAATACATTTATTTATTTTAAAAACTAAAGAA
Source organism: Turritopsis dohrnii (assembly GCA_027922465.2). Classification (NCBI taxonomy): domain Eukaryota; kingdom Metazoa; phylum Cnidaria; class Hydrozoa; order Anthoathecata; family Oceaniidae; genus Turritopsis; species Turritopsis dohrnii. Next base: position 1,320,809 of record BQMF02000006.1, read on the forward strand.
AACCTAGATCCGAGATGTAAATTTTGCAAATTCTGCAAGGACAGTTGGTTGGTACCCAGTTTTTGATTTTATTTTTGAATTCAGATACTGACTCTACACTCTTATAATCTTATATAATCTTATATTCCAAAGTTTCGGACCAATATTACATATCGTCTCCGTTCCACACTTTACAGTATGAATATTGCGTGATCTAAACTTTTCTTTTCTTAAGTTATAGATTTGGACACTTGGCTTGAAAAGTTCACTTGTGATATCCGGACTAAGTCCCTTTTTAACTTTATACATCTCAGTCACAAGAAAACGCAGGTTCCTCTGATGGATAGTTACACTTTTGTTTTTAGCGAGAAGTTCTTCAAATGTTGACTCTTAGTCTTTATAAACAATTCTAAGTGCCCTTTCGTGTATGTTATTTATCCGGTTGTTAAGCTTTCGGCTATGGAACATCCAGACTAGTGGGCAATATGAGAAATGGGATGTAATGAAAGCATTAATTATTAGCTTCCGCTGTTCAAATGACATCAAAGAGGACAGCCTGGCAAGAGCACTAACCTTTTGACTAGCTTTGTTGCATAGTCCGCTGACATATTCCTCAAAAGAAAGTTCGCTATCAATAGTAATACCAAGCAATTTTTCTGTTTTGGTACTGTTTATGTATTCTCCACAAATTTGGATTTCAGTGTCTGTTTTGTTATTTGTTAGGAAGTGCGACTTATCTGGGTTAGCTTTCATCCCATTATTTTCAAACCAGGAAAACATTACCTTCGTAGCGTTTTCCAGCTTTTGGGTTAAGTCATTAATGTTTTTTCCTGTTGAAAACGGTGTAGTGTCATCTGCGAAACTAACAATAGGGACCTTACGAAACTACGACGGCAACGAAGACGACGACGTACAAGATATTCATCTCCAATGAATCACAAAAGAGTAGAAACTATACACTTTGGTTAAGAAGTTATTTAAAATGCCTATGAAGTTTGTTTCTTGAAGTTAGAGCAACAGAATCATGAAGGAACCAAGGAAAATTTATCCGAAGTACTGCTATTCTCACGTCTTCGTTTTCAGTACGACTTCAAAATATTACTTTTCACGTTGTGTGTAGAACGTGCAAATCTAATAATGATATTAGTAAAATTAAAATTATTTCCCAATAGTATAGTGTGAAATGACTTCCATTCTAAAGCAACTCTATGGAGTAAAGAGAATCTTTTGTTTGCTTCACGTTGTCGTCCACGTTGCCGTCGTAGTTTCGTAAGGTCCCTAATATCTATATTTGGTACAAATAGAAAAGATCACATAGAAATATGTTAAATAGCAAAGGACCTAGGATGTATTTAATTTTTGTCCATGTGCTGTATTCGTTATTTATTCTAACCCTTTGTTTTCTATCAGTTAGGTAAGATTTTATGAATAATAAAGAGTTCAGTTCGAAACCATAAGCATCTAGTTTTGCTAATAAAAGTTCATGTGGAACACAGTCAAAGGCTTTAGATAAAGTCAGTGAGGAGCGCCCCAAAAATCCCTCCTTTGTCAAGTGCGTTTTTCCATTTTTCAATCATACTTATAAGGCACTGTTGTGAGCTGTATCCTTTTCGAAATCCAAATTGATACTTTGAAAAAATGGGCTCAAAAAATTCGCACATTTGATCGTACATGCATTTCTCGTAAATTTTAGATAAGTTAGATAAAATGCTGACAGGTCTATAGTTTTCTTTCTCCGTACGCGAGTTCTTTTTATGCGCTGGAGTTATGTCGGCATCTTTCAAAGGTTTTGGATATTCGCTCTTATCCAACGAAGAGTCGAAGTTACTTGAAATTAATTTGCTAAAAATGTCACAATTATCTCTTATAATTTTAGTAGGAATGTGTCCCTGTTGCTGCGCTTTTTTCGGATCAAGCTTTTGTATGTACTTTTCAATCTCTTTTATACTAACTTTTTTAAAAGAAAATTTTCCGTTTTTGTTCAGGTTGTTTTTTATTTTTAGTATGCTAGGATGTTTTTCATATTTGGAAATGATTAAAAGTACTTGGTCTTTGGCGCATTTGTCATAATTTGTACTTTCTTCAGTTGGTTTTATACCTAAATTTTGAACTATATTTCCGAAATAGGTATTAAAGATTTCTGAAATTTCATTATCATCTGACACAGTAACTCCGTTTTCAACTAGAGTGATGTTCTCATTAATTGTTTTATTGGAAAAGCAAGGTTTTACTGTTTTCCAAAACAGTCTATTATCAGTAATGCTTTTAACGTTAAGATTATTGTAGTAATTTTCCTTTCTGCTTCTTATGAGCGAGACACAAAGGTTTCTTTGTCTATTGTATGCTAATTTGCTTTCGTCGCTTTTATCCTTCCTATACTTATTCAAAAGTTTAGATCTTTTCATTATAGCTTGGTTTATTTCTTTGTTCATGAAAGGTGCTTGGTTATGACGAACATACTTTTTCTTTCGGGGGGCATGTTGGTTTAGCAAGCTAAGAACTAAATTTTTATTGTGTTCTAAATCTTCGAGATTTATATCGTTATTCAGGCTTTTGAGGAGGTCATTCCGAAATTTTTGGTTATTAAAATAGCGATATGACCTGAAATTTATTATTTTAGGTTTTCTTTTAGCAAAACTTGCTTTCAAAACTATTAATGTCAATTTGTGAAAATCGGATAGTCCCGTTTCTACAGTTTTAGAGTGGCAAAAAGACCTTGGGTGGTTTGTAAGGATAAGGTCAATACATGTGGGATTATCTATGCTTTTAAAACATGTGGGCTCTTTTATTAAGGAGCTTAAGCTATAAGTTGTTAAAAAGTTTTTCATATGCTGATTGTCAACCTCGACATTAAAATCACCCATAACTACGTAATTTTCATAAAATCTAGGTTTTTACTTATGTGGTTTAAATTGTCTGGAATAAGACAGCTCTTGGGGTTATTGACTTTAGGACACCCGTGGTGGAGTAAAGTATTTAAAATACCCGTGGTTTCTCCTCCTCCTACTACTACTACTCCAAGTTATGAACGTTTTCGTGCAGCGTTTACATGACATCGTTGCCGAATTCGCAAATTTGGTCAAATTAGGACTTCCAGTTGACCAATTTTCATGAAAATTTGCACAGATCACAATTGAAAGGTGCTGATTTCGAATTTGACAATGATATTGCCAGGTTTGACTAAAATTGGCCAATTTAGGCCAAATTTGGGCCAAATTTCGAAAGTTCTTCAATTTTCATGAAAATTTGCACAGAGCACAATTGAAAGGTGCTGATTTCAAATTTGACAATGATATTGCCAGGTTTGACTAAAATTGGCCAATTAAGGCCAAATTTGGACCAAATTTCGAAAGTTCTTCAATTTTCATGAAATTTTGCACGGATCACAATTGAAAGATGCTGATTTCAAATTTGACAATGATATTGTCAGGTTTTACTAAAATTGGGCAATTTAGGCCAAATTTGGACCAAATTTCGTAAATTCTTCAATTTTCACAAAAATTTGCACGGATCACATTTGAAAGGTGCTGATTTCGAATTTGACAATGATATTGCCAGGTTTGACTAAAATTGGCCAATTTAGGCCAAATTTGGACCAAATTTCGAAAGTTCTTCAATTTTCATGAAATTTTGCACGGATCACATTTGAAAGGTGCTGATTTCGAATTTGACAATGATATTGCCAGGTTTGACTAAAATTGGCCAATTTAGGCCAAATTTGGACCAAATTTCGAAAGTTCTTCAATTTTCATGAAATTTTGCACGGATCACAATTGAAAGGTGCTGATTACGAATTTGTCAGTCATTTTGTCAGATTTGACCAGAAATGGGTAATTCGGGCCAAATTTGGATCAAACTTAGAAATTTCCGCAATATTCATAAAAATTTCTACAACGCACAATTAGAAGTTGCTGATTTTGAATTTGCCAGTCATTTTATTAGATTTGAACATAATTTGGCAATTCGACAACGTTGTATTTTGAGACTAAATATGCATCGTTGTGTTACGTCCTGAAGTCTTTAAGCCAAGCGGCTTCTTGTATGAACATACAACCAACCATTTTTTGTTTCTTAGATTTAACTCCACATAAAAGTTTTCAAACTCATCATTTTGGCACTTGGGCTTTAAAAGTTTTGATGGTATGTCCTCTCGTATAAAGAGCAACATTCCTCCCCCTTTATCATTTCTGTCAAAACGGTACGGTGTTCCATATCCTTTTATCAAAAATTGACTTTCAGGGAAGGATTCATCTAATTTTGTTTCAGAAATAAGTAACACATCTATATTCCCATCAACTTGGTCTACTAGAGGCTCAAATTTATTTCTTAATGAGTTAATGTTAATATGTCCGAAAACAAGCCTATTTACATTTTCAATTTTCACTTTAGTGAGAGTTGATTTAGGGTCATTATTGACACCATTTTCACCCAAAACATTTTCTTGATAGATTAAAGAAGTTTCAGGACTATCCTTTGCAGAATTTTACACGGGATTTGAATAAAAAGGTCATTTTCGAAATAAAAACCGGTAAGAAATGTTTTGCCTGAAATGTATGTTGATTGCGGGAGGCGTGCGACACAACGCAAGCTGAACATGGGCGGCTAGTATATACATAAATAGTGATTCAACAACGCCTGGTGACTTCAGCGATAGTTTCGTCAACCAGGTTATTCTTCTTTGTGAGACTTCTTGAGCCTCGAATCATGGCCAGCATCGGAAGGATGAGTGTGAAGTTTATCATTGTTCTGATCCACGCATTGGTTCGACATTGCGCTTCGTAACTATCTTCTCAGATAGCCTCGACTGCCATTCCACCAGCTACTGAGAAAACCAAAGGAGAAAAGTTGCCTTTGGATGGATTCTTTCATTATGATGGCGTTTCTTCTCATTTTTATTTAGCTGGTAGCATCGTTCCGGCGCAAGATTCTGGTGTTTCTTGGCGTTCGGATCGAAGGCTCTGACATCCAGGTACGTTCTTTGCCCTTTGACACAGAAATCCCTTGCAGAAATGTCAAGACGCACTTCGTCATTCTTCGTTGCGGTGGCGTATTGCAGTTCCTCACCAGTCAACTTTATAAGTTCGGGTTCGACTTCGACATCGTTACAGACTTCAGATAGTAGTATAGCTGTAATATTTCTGAGGTCATTGTGCCTTCGGATTACGAAACCACCTTTTTTGCAAGTTAACGCACGATGTACATTGAATAAATCACCACAGACACAACGGAATGGTTAATTTGTAATTTCCCAATTATAGCGTAGACGTAGAGCATCTCGAAAGTCTCATTTGTTGAGGTTGAAGTTGAATTCCACTAGAGATGTTAACCAGTTTGACATCCCGTCCAACGTAATTTCATGTTGTCGTTGAGCTTTTGGTGACATTCTTGACATTATTTACGTCGTAAATAAGACACTAAAAAGTACGTAAATTCGAGACCTTTAGTCAATATCTTTGACATAGTATGTTTGAATGGTAGCACTCCACTTGATGGTAGCACTCCACTTGAATGGTAGCGTAGCTAAATTTCAAACTGCTTTTCTTACTTGTCAACAAAACCGTTCCAACTGATGAACAAGTTCATAAGCTCAAAATTGCAGCGAGCGCTTCTCCCAAACGTCAATAAGCCCTCCACAAATGCTAACATATATGCAATGTATTAGCAACTATAATTTATAGAAAGCCAAAGATTTTTCTGGTAACACGCCACAAACAGTTTAAGGTTGCCTTATTTATTCAGACAAATTTTAATTTTTGTTGCCATCCTCGAAACCAGGGTCTTTCGTATTTATAAAGAAGAAAGAGTCTGAGTTCTAGTTTGTTAAATGTATGGTTTATGAAGCCATTAGTGGTGTGGTTAAGTGTAGTTTATACGGGCGAACCTTTGCCTAGTCTAATGTAAATCTATTGACCTGTACTTATGAAAACTCTTGCATTCTTAAGTAAAAGTATTGACAATGTCTAATCGCAGGGCAATTGATTTACATTAGACCAGGCGAAAGTTCGACCGTATAAACTATCTCTTACAGATACTTCATCGGAAGTCTTAACAACTAGCAAGTATCTCTCGCCAAAAAACATTTGAAAATCCTCCCTTCAAACGTAAACGTAAATTTACCTGGAAATGTTCACACGATGTAAATTTACCTGGAAATGTTCACACGATGCCAAAAAATATAAAAAATTCCGCATTGACAGTTTCGGTTCCTTTTTCTCAAACATTTGTAACTTTGTTTTTTCTGTAGGAAACAACAGTGTGTACCCAGGGTCAAGTGTTTACAAACTAAAACAACATCCGCTTTGCATTTTAACAATCGCATTGGAATAAATGTTTGGAAATAGACAATGGCACTCAACAAGAATTGATACGAGTCTATGATAAGACGATGGGTAATTAGAATTACGCTCCCTTTTGAACACCTGTGAAAAAATAATTGCCCAACGAGAAACACAGAAATACTTATTTCGTATTTTTATGCTTGAACCAACAGCAAATAATGGTAGCCGCAACTTATTTAGTTGATAGATTCTGAAGATTGGTAGATCCCCTCATGCATATCACGTGGTCTTGTCAGACAAATACCATCTTCATTTTGTTTATATAAATATATTTGCATTGTATATAAATTATTGAGAGTGATAATAAGATACCACTGATTGGACATCAAGAAGGACTTGTGCAATCGTTTTAAGCCTGAAAGGTCTTTGCTTCTCAATATATATCACAAGATAATACCATGGTCATATGTCCCTAGGGAACTTCTAAAACGGACTTTCATTCCTTCTTTCTTGCTCGTTTGCCCATATACCCTTTGGTTTTTTGTTTTGATGTTGATTGTGTTTTGGGTGGGGCGTTAACACTGTCAACCTTCCAGTATGGATATTTTCAACACTTCTTACTTTTACCGGAGGGCGCACATTGAAATTGGACTCACTTTTTGCTTTTTTTGGCACTTCAGACGTCAACGCCAGCATTCGCAGATCAGTCATGCTTCTGGGTCTACCTTTTGAGTCGGTATATTGATTGAACTTGCGGAGATTATCGACTTTCAAGTGACTAGATTTTACGTTATCTTCGCCAGGTCTTGGTGATGAACGGCTTGCTTTGACGTAACCTCGATTATCGATTTGAACCTCGTTTCCAACTGGAGCTTCGTCATCTGATTTTCCTCGGTAATATTCATCATATATTTTATTCAAATTTTCTTGCACCTCACTAGCGGGCCCTGCCCAACTTTTGGGCCTACCAGGAACATACTGACCATTGGGCATTAATGCATGTGTGCTACCAATGGAAACGGACGAGAGAGATGCGTTGTCATCAGCAACACTGGCAATTCTTGGAATTTCTCCCACTTTGCTTAAGCGTTCAACATCGATGTCTGTCGCGGGCACAGCTTTGTCCGGACCATCGTCTTGGTCGACCGACCTCTGCGGCATTTGCATTTCTTCCTGATAAGATGTTGACCGCTCAATGCCTGTTGCCGTTATATCAAACAGAAATCCGTTCGGGTTGAGATTAACACTAGCTGCAGAGTCACGATTACTTCCGGCTGACGAACTGCTACCGCGGCGTGACCTGGGAGCTTTCAAGTTGTTTTTCTGTTTTTCTGCTTCACGTTTCTCGTATTTTATTTTTTCTTTGTAATCTTCATATTCGCTAAAAAAACAAACAAATATCTATTGCAATTAGCATTTAAGAAACTTTAATTAATAGTCTAGCTTCATGATGTTTTCACAACACAGGCTCGCTTCTAAACTTTAGTCCGATAAAAGAATTTCGTGAAACATGAAAACCAGTTAACGCTTCCATTTATAACTGATGCAGACGTTGATGATCTGTTTCAAAACGAGGTTGTTAATAGTATGACGTAATCTATGGGAAGATCTTTTGAAATATTCGCAAATATTTCGTTACGCAAAATCAATTACATAGATAATTACTATTACGACATATCTGTATTATTTTGTTCTTTCACAGTTGACGTCATTTATTGCGCGTCAAATCTGAAGATTATGTAAAGGTTGATCGAACAGAAGTTTGTGTTCATGTTACACAAAAACACGAAGAAACGTTTTAGAACTTCTGGATCAAAATTCAAAATGTTATGCTCACCCTTTGGTAACAATGGGAATTTTGTTCCAGTTTTTTTTTAGACGTGTCAATTTTGGAGAGGCAATCTGTATCGATTAAAACACATGCTGTATTATGAACTTATTCGCATTAAAACACATGGTGTATTATTTCGGATTCCATTTTAAAGCATTACTTACCTTGTTTTAGTATGTAGTTGCCATGCCAGCACAAATAACACAATAAGAAATATTGCGCATAAAATTCCAAGTCCAAACACAACTTTCTTGAAGACTGGAAAGAAGAATGGGAACGACAATATCAGAAACTACAAAGATGAGAAATCTAAAATATTTTTTAAAAAAATTTAACAAATGAATAGAAGATAAATAAGTGGTCAAACTCACCATCATCGTCATGTTTATCACACTTCTCGCCATGATAATCTTTCATGCAACTACACAACAATATTTTAATTATTTATTTAATGTGAACGAAAGAAATTGCAAGAAATGAAGATGAGAAACCACACCTGCAATATTCTTTATCATTTTTAATAAAACAGATCCCGTCATTCTCACAGTATGTGCTACCATTATTACATGCTCGGAATGTTTCTAATGCAACGATCTTGTCGAAGGTACATACAAGCAGCCAGAAGGCAAACAGAAATTTCAAAACCCACATGTTATCAATGTTTCTACAGATTATCTAAACATTATAAAAAAGAGACAATATATATATAAATAAATACTTTGTTTACTGATAACAAAAAATCTTCGTTTTCAAACTTTACTGTCTATTTAAAACACGAAACTCTAACATAGATTGATCCCTAGTTAATGATAGTTAAGAAAGTTTCTCATATATCGATAACAGATCGTTCCTCTAAGAAAATACATGGTCATTCCGTCGCGTTGCTTGACGCGAAGAAAAACTTTCAGAATGATCACAAGTTAAATATCTTCCTTAAATCAACTTTAATTACTTAAGAACGTAATTTAATACGTTCAACATTTTCAATTAAATTGCTGTATGTAACAAGTTACAAGTTAATTTTTGGGAAACAGAGAAAAGTCATTAAGGTTTACGTAACTGAAGCGTCATAAACATAGTAGGAATTTTTATGAAGATGCGTAACAATGCAAAATACACCATCTTCTTGCTGGCAGGAAATAGTTAGTATTTAATTAAAATTCTTTATTTAGAAATTGTTGATGTCGTTTGGCGTAGAAATAGAATTGGTAGAAACATTGCTAAATGGCGTGAAACCAAATGCCTCTTGTTCACATGCTATTGTGAGCAAGCGATCGCTTTAATAGACCTTAACATCGGTGCATAAAGAGACCGGTATACGACTAACTTCAATTTGAATATTATTAAAATCTTGTCGGCATTTCTTTGATAAAATTTCACTGGATTTTGTTAGACATGGGGCGAATATGAATTTTTATGTCTCACTCTTCATATCTTAACTATCATTAATCAGCAATCGATCGATAAATCGAAGAGTTTCGCTTTAATACTTCAAAACTGCTGCGTCACTTTTTCACAAAATGTTGGATGACCGTCGAAAAAACATTTCAACTGGTTATGCAGATATACATAGTTTTTATGAGCATTTCGGACCTGAGAAAGACGATTGAAAATATGCAGATAGAAGAATATATTTTCATTGCAATTCTGAAAAATTTACATGGTTGCAAATCAGAAATCAGAGTTTAAAAATTGTTTACATGGTTTAATGGTTGGTTCTTCTGGTCGCCGACTTGTAACTAAGTGGCTTTCTAGCTTTCCAACAGAAGTAACATTGAACTTGTCTGGGGTGCCTGGCATGAAGCCAGTTATGTTGCTAACCTTCTTCTTTCTCTTTAAAACAATGTTTCCAGTCTGCGAAAAAAAATAGGAAATTTTGAAATTCATTAAGGAAGTTAGAAGGTTCACACACGTTCTTGATTTAATAAAAGATGGTTTACACGTGTCAAATGTTCATGAAACGAAGAAGGAAACGAAAGATTTCGTACGTGCAAAACACAGGGGATGCAAGCGCTACTTTTCATTCTAATGTTGCTTAATGTTGCTTTACTTATTCAGTTAAAGTATCAAGTATAAAGTTTAGGACATTCAAATCATTCAAATCATTATATAAGCGTATAACCTAGTACTGCAACCTAGTGTAACCACCTAGTGTATCGATTTTAGGAAATGTGTTGCAGTTATGCTAGTGCTGCTAATTTATCTAAGATGCTTGTAGTATTGCACTTTATGAGAAAATTTACTAGTGTTGTTTGTAAACATATCGCTTCTAAAAAAACCGTGTTGATGAGTAATGCTTAAAAGATAAGAAATTATGATGAAATGTTTTCAGTTTTCGTTTCTCATATCTAGATTGAGCAGACTGATAACTTCCATTTGGAAATTTTATCTCAGCATTAATTTCCAACACAGTTCCAAATACATTGTCACAACAATGAATCATCGAACGTCGCAGCGGTATATTGAGACTTTATATCATTCTTTTCTGAATGTTCAAATAAAAAAAGTTATTTCGATATTCCCATGTGTACTGGAACCTTTTCATTGGTTGCGATGTATAACCAAATATGGTGTCTACCAAAGACTAATATTTGTTGCAGACTGAGTTTTTGTTATGCCTTAATCTTTGGCAAATTATATTTTTGTGGTTTGGGAACGAAGGTGGAGTAGTATATTGAAAAAGTGATTCAAAATTTATGTATAATTGTTTGAGCACCATGAGATGTTTTGCACGATTGTACATGCTATCAATTCTTGTCTCGTATGAGATTCTCTACACCAACTTCGATCCAAGGCTCTCGTTGTGATATCTATCATGATATTTGTAATTGCAAGTAAATTTCAAAAAATTTTTTGTCAACTTCAAAAGAGAAAGTTGATTTTTATCCTCCAGCAGTGCTGTTGAAATCAATCAATTACTCCTGCTCTTATAACTAATTTTTCTTGTGTGCTTAAGAAGCACCAGATCAATGGGAACGAAACTGGTTTCCTTGTTATCAAATGATAATGTTTGTGCATACATAAAATATTATCAATCAATCAGTTTATTTTCACATCGGCGAGACATCAGCACGGACGAACTTTGAGATTTTCTGCAAGTCTGCAAATTTGCAAGTTCGTTCAAAGAAAGACAAAATCAGGTAGTAGAAAGAATGACAAAATCAGGTAGTAGAAAGAAAGACAAAATCAGGTAGTAGAAAGATCAGGTAGTAGGAAGAATGAAAAAAAGAAAAAGAAAAAGAAAAGAGAACGACATACTTCACTATTTTACCTAGTGATTGTTGTTAGGGGGGAGTTACTTATTAATGGTTGTTAGGGGGTGTTTAATGGCTTAAATTTCATTTCTTGTTACATACATTACGATAATCCTTTTTTTCTTTTTCGATCATGGAGTCAGGTTACATGAACATATAAAAATCTGTCTTTCTTTCAAGGTAGACAATGCTGAAGCTGATCGTATTGGTCTTGTCATTTTTATGTATGCTTGATTGTCAGCCAGAGATTATAAGGCGATCGGGTAAACCAGCCCTAACTGAAGTGAACCCCCTGCAGAACGATGCCAGAAGAAATGATGAGATCCCAAACACGTACATGACATTTTTTAGTAACAGTTTCAAACGCGCCGAAGATCATTGTCAACCTATCGAATATCAGCAAAATGTTAAGAAGCGTGGCTGTAAACCAATAAGTATTCTTAATAAACGATGTGGTGGTACATGCGGTTCGTATTATATACCCTATCGTGATCCATCATCTGTTAACATCAACTCAATTTTTCAAGAATGCAGACGGTGTAAACCTAAGACCTATCAAGTTATCGCGGTGTTGTTGAGATGTCCTCATCGGAAACGAAAACACAAGATAAAAAAAATTGTTCTTGTGCAATCTTGTCAATGTCGGTCTGATGAATGCTTATTAAGCAGATGAAATGTCAAAGAAACAGATGAACACAAAAATTTTACAAGAATAATGCTAGAGTGCAATTTGGGTCAAAAATTTAATATTGTAAAAAAATAACATTTGATCATGATATATCAAAAAATTATTGCAGAAAGAAATGAGGAATGGATGACTTGGAAATACAAAAAGAACTATTGTCATTTAAAATAGAACACAAAAATCTCATTTCTGGTTGACCAAAAAGTTTGGAAGTATCATTCATTTCCTGTTTTTAGTCATTCGCATAATGATGCTACTTGGAACCTCGTGATACATAACTTCTTACATCGCTCCAATCGTCATTTCGTGTAAAATAAAATCCCATGACATCAACATTTATCGGAAACATAATTTACCGTTACACTAGTCCGATATACAGTGTGTTTCAAAAAATTGGATTCAAAAAATATTACCGCAGTTTTTGAAAGAAATATCCAATTAATTTTTATAAATTTTATATCGATGGAATCCGCATCTTTTGGTCTTTCTGGTGATGTATTTTTTGTAGGAAATGGAAAAGTAGAAGAAGAAAAAATCGAAAAAATAGGTTTGGAAAAAAATTAAATTCTTAACGATCAATTAAGACAAAAATTAACAGCCGTGTCTTTATTGTTTTAAGGTGAGAAATCTTTTATACCGTATGTGAGATCTTTTATACCGTATGTGACATTTGAGACTCTCAATTAAAGAAATTGCCCACGTAAGATTTATTCAAACGTGCAAAACATTGGATGGATTCCATCGACATAAAATTTATAAAAATTAATGGGATATTTCCTTCAAAAACTGCAATAATATCTTTTTAATCCAATATTTTGAAACACACTGTATTTTACATTATAATTTATTTTCAGAAGTGAGTTTCTTTTGATGATCTCTTTGTAGCTTTGTTTATGGAATCGATAGAACTTTGTCGGACATTATTGCCCCCGCAGCGTGCGAGGAGGCATAGTACACTCCTTTTTTTATAAGAATTCCATAATTCGAGCTAAGCCTTGTGATTCTTAAAAATTCATAATAAACGAGCCTCAAATATTCTAGAGTGATTCTTAATTTTCTTACTTGAATTTTTTCATATTTCTTAAAAAAATGGCGTTATAAGTCGTTAAAACTGTCCGGAAATGGTGCGAATTCTTAAAAAGTAAAAATGACGGCAGGGGAAAGGGATATGAAAAAACAACAAATTGCAAGTTACAGAAACCATAACATATCTTATAACAAATCATAACATATCTCTTATAACAAATCATAACATATTTTTCTTGAAATTTGTTAACAGAAATAACTTTTGTGGAGTGACATCATCTTTTTATATATTTCCCCATAGGGCGAAATATATGTTAAAACCGGCATTTCCTTCTCCTCCTCTTCGTTCACTTTTATAGCCTCGGTTCAGTATTCAGTATTGGCCTAGCCAAGGTAGATAAGAATAGAGGCTAGTCTTCAGTGAAGTAGCGCCATTTCTTTTCAGTCAATGCAGTTGGGCAGTGGAAGATTTTAGCTTTGTATGCTAATATAACTTCTAAGATGATTCAAGAGATAAAACGTTAAATGATGGTATTAAGTCGTTTTAGTTCAGTGTTTTCCTTAATGTTTTTTAAAAAATTTTGAATGAACACAAGAAAAACAGAAAACAGCGATATCAATGTCAGACGTTTTGTTTTGTTGTTGATAACAACGTTATGATGAATGGTGGTTACATGCTTGGAACAGTAGAGCGTTGAATCTGTGATTTCAGTGCAAAGTTAAAAGTTCATTATTAAGAGCCAGGCTGAAGATTTATTTTTATTTTGCATCCTGCTGATAATGTAGTCCATCTGGATGTACAGCCATATGATGAAGGAAACCCTTTTTATGTGGAGAACAACCAGTTATTTATTTCAAAGAGTACATAACAAAAACTGCCAATAAAAACGTGATATCGTATATGCAAAAAGATGTTCAGAAAACCAATTGTATACGTATAATATATATTTTAATTAAAAGGATTAAGACACGTAAACAAACATGAAATAATCTGGTTGAATGTGCTTCCCTGGATAGTCATTTGATACAACAACATATGAATTCCATGATCACGTATGCTGTTTTGATACGGTCTCGCAAAAGTTAATACATCTGACAATTTTTATTACAAACATCAACGAACATAAATCAAAACACATTCCAACATAACAGTCTATAAATTAAATCAAGCCAAAACAATAACTTCTACTTCCAGCTATATAGTGATTTGGTTATGGATGTATGTTTTCACTACTAAAATATTTTTTTTTTTATTTGGGATTTATGAAGGTCATTTTTATCAAATTAATATGTGTGTAAACATGTTTTTTTGGATCAGAGCTGTTTATTCTAAAAACTTGAATTCAATTTTATAAATTGTCATTCTAACTCTTCGTTCCTAATTTGAAATGCTATACACATAATATGTTTTAGTAAAGATTGGTTTTTGATTGCCTTTGATAGTTATATATTTGCTGTTATGTCTACTCAAAAGTTTGACAATTTTCTCTTCTTCTTTTGTAAAACATTATACAAATTTGATTGTATAATTTTGTAAGAGAGTTTTATCTGAGTTACAGAAAGCAAGTCTATTGAATTATATTTTTCCTGTGATTTTATTGTTTAAAGGATAGGAAACTTGTCTTCTGCAGGAATAAAGATCATATGTTAATTATGATGTCCATAGTAACTTCTCAATCACTTTTAACACATTGGCAAAAATTGTGAAACCTTATCATTTGATGTTCATACATCTTCTTTTCATAAAGTTCGAAATAAGTTTTTTTGTGGTATTAACTTCAATTCCACCCTGATAAGTATGGACAGCATTTTTATATGAGTATCAAGTTGATGGTAGCTTTACCATTGTAGCTGTACCATTTATCTTATGGTTATCCACACGATAATTGATAAAATTTTTGCAACTTTGGGGAAATATATAGTCGCATTTTTGCGAATCTTGTTTTACAGTTTAAATGAATTAGAAAGGCATCTAAAATATAGGAAAACATACACACAAAACCTCTCTTTGAAATGTTGAAATCTATATTTTGAGCCTGAGCATGATTCTTAAATTATTCTTAATTTTTGGGCAATCTGAGCCTAATGATTCTTATAAAAAGGATTCTTATAAAAAAAGAGTGTAGTTTCACGAGATAGGCGAATGTCAGTTTCCGAATTTGTTCTTCATCTTAATCATCATCATCATCATCATCATCATCATCATCATCATCATCTTCTTCCAACTTTTCGTGTCGACGTTACACGGTGGTATGCAATTATTAGCTAACTTTGCTTTTTTTCCCGTTTCAAAGCATGGTACTGTAAGTGGAATGTTTTTTTGTATGTCTTTCCTAGTTTATTATTATATTGTTATGTTATTTAGGAAGTTCGTATGCTAAAATTGCTTAGACATTTTTCATATTATTTTTGTGTTGCTTTAGTGAAGTGAACGACTAGGATTTTGAAGCACAGCTTGAAATCTGAAATTTTGCCAACAACATTTTATTTTTGTATATGTTTTAGCTCTAAATCTTTCATTCGATAAATTTTATTCAATGCACTGATTTTTCGGGGATCTTGCTTTAAAAAGATTTTAATTGGATTTCTGTGTATGCAAGAAAGCCTACAAATTGTCGTTCTTCGTGTTTTCCTTCTTTCTGTCCTTAAGTAAACTTTGGCTATTTCTTGTTTCGAATCAAAGTTTGAAACGCAGATTTCTATTGGATTTTTCGCTTAATTTTTTTTTTTTTTTTTGAAAAAGTTTTTTTTTCTTTTGGCTCTTAAGCTAAACAACGATTAGCAACGATTTCGCAAAATAACGATTACAATGATTATCATGCTCTGCATGATTTTATGAAGTACCGGTCAACGTTCACACTAGCAAATCGTTGCGGGCTTATAGAATGGATGAATACCGTCTTCGCTAAAATCGAGAGCAGAAGAAACTGATTCCCCCATGCGTTTTTGATGACATCGCGTTCCTTATATTTGGAATCCGCTTTATCATACAAACATTTGTACTTTTTAACTTCTTCTGCCAGTAGTTCCTCTTGTTTTATAAGAAGAGGTTGTTTTCGTGATTTCTTGATGTTTATTTTGTCTGCCATTTTTATTCAAGTTTGTCGTTTTTCTAGCTTTTTAAAGGAATTTTCATAGTTTCATCGAAAACATGCTCAAAAAAACTCACAATAAGCATGAAACGTCACCAATAGTATATTAGTATATTCATTAGTATATTCAGTAACCGGTGTGATGGGCAAAGAATGCCAAACCTTTCATAAACATCTGGCTGACAAAATTTCAAGAAAGACAGAACAGGCTTATAGTGATGTAATCAAAGTGATTAGGTGCAAAATTATCGTTCTTGATCATACGTGCCGCCTTGATGTGTGTTAGAGGAAGTCGATCACATCAAAAATACCAAGCCATTGGCGACGATCTGGCATTGATTTCAATCGATGCAAGATTATAAACTATATATATTTAAGTTGTATTTTAAAGAGTAATATCTTGAAGATTATTGTATTTTTTTGGAAAAAAAAAAAAAAAATTAAAATAAAAAAAAATATGAAACGTCACCAATCGTTCGCGTAATCGTAAATTAAAAATCAAAATTTTTTGATTTTAAAACAACGATTACAATTACACAACGATTACAGCCATCAATTACGTTCACACTAACGATTGCTAACGATTACGCATCATGCACACCATGATAATCGTTGCTAATCGTTAATTTGAACTCGTGAGAACTAAGCTTTACAGAATCTCTTTATCAAATGTTTATCTTATTACGGTAGCAGCGATAGCGAATACCGTATTGAAACACCCGTGGACTCCTGCTCCTACTACTACTCCGGCCGAAATGGCAATTAGTCTGCGATTAAGAGTCTGCGAGTCCCCACTAAAAACTCAATATAAATTCTAATGAACGAAAGCAGCCTTTTGAATTTTCGAAGGTTTTCAATCACACATTTAAAATACGTTTTCTTTGATATTTTATCACTTAATTGATGAAGGAATGGATATTAATCAAATAGGTCTACATAAAACTGGGACTTTAGTTACTTATGGTACTGAATCAATGTACTTTGGCACTTGAAAATAGATATGTTTTTCGTGTCAGTAAAGCACAGATCAGACTTTCTTATTACTTTCTACGTTTGTTAGCTATCTGTTCTGTCTTTGAACATCAAGGTTTTCAAAAATCGAGTTAAAAAAAGGCAGTTATCTGTTCGAATTCATTTTCGGTTTCAAAAAATTATAATTCAAAACATACATTTTTTTTGTCGAAGAAACGTGTTTTTCAACATAAGCTCTTTGGAATGGGAATTAGGAATAATAGAGACTATCATTAAGTTAACAAGATGCCCTTATGGGCAGAAGGATTTCTGCAAAATCAGCTGAAGTATGAAAATGGAAGACTAACAATAACATTCTTGAAACTTGAATGGTTTTGAATGATTGGACAATAAAATACAACACAATACAACATTGACTGCTGCTCAGTGTAGACTGCACACAGCAGGTGGGAATTGTAACACACAAAATAAAATGAGTTTTGTTATTGAAATATTGAGGTTAAATATGTTCAAACAGCTGACCAAAGGTGTGCTACCAGTGAAAATTTTAATGAATAAATGATTTGAAATTATATGTTGACTCTTTTGAATGTTTGAATGAGAGTGAGAAATGTAAAAAGTACTTTTATAATTACATAAACAATACACAAATTACATATAAAAGAAATGTGTGACATAACAATCAACCCAAAATGACCTATTTTAATCTAACACAATAGAAGAAAAGTTTATAAAAATTCTTTAAGAAATTTGAAAAGGTTGAATGATCTTTACAAGGCATGCCGAAAGTGTAATTGATATTATGTAAAACTTTATTGCATATATACATCTGAACGACATGAAACACATGTTTATTTATACAAAATACAATTAAGTTTATATTGATCTTCTCTGATATCACAGTGATTACGTATGAAAATCACATAAATGCTTTAAACATTTGATATGCACTTCCAATCTTCTTAATTACATACAAACAGAATTCCCAATGTTGCAAATACAAAAAGTAATCAAAGATCTTGATCATTAAAAGTATATGCTCTATAAATTTATACCAAAATTTACCAAAATTTTGTATTGTGTTACTAATAGTACAGTATTTTGAATTTATACACAGTTGGAACATTTCAATTTGCCAGGATAATGATCAAGGCTATATTATTACAAAACAAAACGCGATTATAGAAAAAACATATCAACAAACAAATCAACAAACATAAAATAATAATAAATACATAATAGTTTATATGACGCTCGACCCACACACAAGCCACGTACAAACAGGAATAAATTCACAACAGATAACACAAGCAAACACAGGTCCACACAGCACGTAAAAATTGAACACAACGTAATTGTTCATTAACAATCGTGATTAGGAAGAACATTCATAAATAGGGGCATTGTCAGTATAACTTAGCTAGAAAATCATCAATCAAAAGTGGTGCAGAGCAGACAACCACTACTTAATGTTAGAGCTGAGGAGGAAACGGTATTAAAGTATTACAACCCAAACAAGAAAAAAAAAAATCTTTTGTATCTAGAAAGGCTTAAACATTGAAACAGTTTTCCCTAATACGAACACATAGCTCTTTGACTCAAAACTTCTTACTTTACAACTTCTTAGTTAGAAAAGAATTATCACACTACAGTAGAATATTATATGTACTCCTCAGAGCTTCATAAAAGCATAATTGACACTACAAAAACTTTATTACACTACAAACACTTTAAACTATATATACCATCAGACTATATATTTATTTACATCTGAATGAAAAATACTTACTTTATTTTGGAATAAAGTATACAGAATAATGAGTGTACATTGATCATTTCTGATTTCAAAGTAATTACGTAAGTAAATCATACACAAACTTCAAACATTTAAGATTGCTATCAATCTTCCTTTTTACGAATGGACTAATTGTAAACAAACAAGAGGCCCTAGGCCTTAAGGTCAGCGCGAAATGTATGCTCAAAAATCTAAAAGATCATAATCACTTTACAAAAGAAATGACTAGCATTCTAAAATAGTTCGATTAGTACCGAGTAAGCCCGTATTCGGTTGGAGAACAATGCAGACATATTAAAAACCTCTCGTAATAAAAAGGGGCATGTAGTATTTTCACAAAGGATTTAAGTCTTCGAAAGAATATTAACCGAAGAAGCCCGACATTGCATACAGATTATTACCACTAAATTTATATCCGATCTACATATGTCTCATCGAGACAAAAAACACAAGAGCCGAATAACTTGTAATACGTAATGCGTATTTCTAACGGAAGTCGCCTTAACCAAATCTCAATAAAACCATGCGTTTCCACAACAATTAAATCCTTTTCCTTATTAGTGGGGAAGTTTTTGTGGCAGCATATAAACTACATACGACAATTCGATACGCATCAACAGAAATCATACGCGCATTACAACTACAACAACTTGATACTTTATTCGGTTTTATTTAAGCTTCAAATTTCAGTTTTACAAGTTAGACCTTCCAGCTTACGTTCTTACAGGATTACGTGTTTGGTTAATCACGCAGGTGAACTTTCGTTTCTACCAATTAACTGGTCCTCAGATGAAGTTACATGAAGATCTAATGCCAAGCAGTTGTTGATTACTAAAAATAAAAATGTAAAAGGTTATGTATAACGCACCAATCAATTCTAATTTATTCCATTTAACAAAATTCAGATCTTATAGAAGCATCAATTACAGGATCGTGATTTTAACTCTAATATTATGCCTGAAGGGAAATTAGTTACTGAATTTCTCTATTTCATGGTGGCAGGCGAGTGTCTAATCTTAAGATTTTATCCGGGTGTCATGCCGGGCCATTGACATCATTGGCTTTAGGATTTTTGGTTTGCAATTTATATACTTTTTACTCCTGTCCAGTCGTGCCACCACAACAGAGGTTTTCAAAAATTTTGGTGGCCTGAACTGCTAAGATCAGACACTGCAGGTGAGTCAATGTTAGTCAATAAAACTCAGTAAAATAAATTTATCATTCCGAAAAAGGTAAAATTTAGTTCATGAAAATTCATATAAATTTTTCTTGGAAAAAATTTGTATTGAATTTTGTCTGATCTTCAAATATTTTTCATAATGGCACAAAAATGTAGAAAATGACGGCTAAATGTGCTTTTGATATTTGTCAATTCGGAACACAAATCAAACCCAACTGTTGTAAACTGACTGCACAACCCATACTGTCAATCAAACTAAAAGCCACTTCTGCCAATGAGTATGGATGTAGCTCATTGATCGGAATCTTTTCGAATTCAGAATTGGGAAAATTGCTCCTCATCATTGTTAATCAGGCATCATTGCTGCCTGAATGAATTAATCCAATTTACCAGGAGGTTCAACAAAAGACCAACACTTAAAGTATCTCTGGTAGCAAGTTCACTACACACACTTACCTTAAGGGAAGAAATTGTTTGCGGAAGAAATTGTTTGCGGAAGAAATTTTTGCGGATGACGACTTCAAAAGAAATTCTGCGGAATTAATTTTTGCGGATGCAAGAAATTTAATAAAATCGAAAGTAAGGAAACACCTAATTCAGTGCTTGGGTACAAACTTTATACATACTTTAGTTGGAATGGAAAGAGCAGATTTACGGAATAACAGTTATAATATCAAAAAAGAATACTTAACTGTAACAAACAGATGTGGCTGGGTCTTATCTTTGTTCAGAGGAGGTTCAGAATATTACTCAGTCTAGGTCTACTTCCCATCCATAAAGGAAAAGTGCAAATAACAATAAAAACTGATATATACCTCCACCGACATCGTTTCTCAAAGTAAAAGCAACAGAGTGCAAGTGCAGATGCTGCTTGTATTGTTATTGACGAAGAGTAATAAATGGGTCCTTAGATGTTCAATGACCTCGACTTTTTTCCGAGTAAATCTTTTTGCGGATGAAAAATTTCGAAAATTTTGCGGAATTTATTTTTGCGGATTTGAGTGAAAATAAATTCCGCAAAAAAAAGTTCCGCACAAATTTCTTCCGCAAACAATTTCTTCCCTTAAGGTACAAGATTTTGTAAGTGACACAAAAGTTTTCACAGTAAAATAAAATTCCACCAGGCAGAATAAAGTAATCTGTCTTGCTGAGAGACACTCCTAGATGGGGAAGGAATTTGTACCAAGGGATGGTAATTTTGCTGGTGATTGTTTCCATACCGACAATGAAAGTATTGTTATTAACATTTATCCTGATTTAAATAGGCAAGTAATATATGTTACCTTATTCGTATAAATTGTTTGCGGGAGAATTAATTTTAAATTAATGCGAATTGAACCTCAAAAAATACAAAATTTGCAGAACAAACTTATGCGACTCAAAGACGTGAATAAATAAATTTATTTTTTTATTTTTTTATATATCTAGAATATCAAAAAAATTCCTATATCTACAATACAATCTAAAGATGCTCTCTCATTTTTACCTGTACCAGAAAGAAACAAAGTTCTGAATGTAAGATTAGAGATAGATTGAAAAGTAAAATATTATGTCTTCTTGTTTTGGGGTCCATTATTTCCATTGTCTGCAGTACAATTAAAAAAGCTTATTAATTGCCGGGTAAATTTTTACGATTTCATTCATAGCAAAATTACAAAAAAGAATACTGCAATTCCTGCAAGAAATTCTCCAGCATTTATAAGTACGAATAAGGTATAATTGTGCAATTATTTTTGTTTGTGTTTTTTAATGTTCTTTTCTTCATCTTTGTCTTCTTATGAGCTGATGTGTGTTATTGCTACTGTAATTACATATATAACAATACTTTCTAAAAATGTACATTTTTGTTCATTCAAAATTTCAAGCTACAAAATTGAACTGTTTAACAGCACAAAAACACAAAGTAAATTATTCAGTAAGAATCACCTAGTTTTCCCTTAAGGTATGTAAGATAACATCTTATCTTTAATAGATAATGGAGAAAAAGAAATTACAATTCGTTCGAGTGCGAGTGACAAGAGATAAATAATCTGTGCAACTTGCCTGACTTTTCCTTTCTCCTAAATTTTTATCCCATCCAATTAGGATACGTCTAATGTCTTGATCCAATACACTTCAATATAAGTTTATACTGCTGTTATATATTTGTATCTGTAAAACCTAAATCGACTGTTAGAGGAACCATAATGTACTTCTTGGTTCTTGTTGATACGTTTGAGCAGCGTTTCGCTCCCAAAATGCATTACGTTTAGATAAAGGGTGGAGGGAGGGCGCATTAAAACAAATAATTAACGTATTCATTCGAATGAAAAAAACTCTTTTTGTATTGTAATATATTTACTTCGTCACACACAAGTGATATATTTTCCAAAAATCAACGTTGTGCTATAAACTTTCTGATTTTGAACTGAAAAATTTAAAATTAGTAACTACGGGCGTATAACTAGGGCGTGAAGAACTGCAACATTACACACACACGGACTGACTGACTGACGGACACGGGGAAATGAAAGATCAGCTACCTTGCGGCGCTGACCAAAAAGTAAACAAAAATTTTGATCATGAAAAATGCAAAACTGAAAGTTGAATGTTTTTTACAGGATGTGAAGTGTTTCGAATTGTATATCAAAATTAGGAAGGCTGTCCATAATTAGAGACATTGAAAAACTACTGATCACCAACAAAAAACAATACTGCATTTCAAAGTATTATACAATCATTATAAAATCATTTTTTAAAGAATTAAAAAAATTATCATTTGTCATTTATCATTTTAAAATGTATTTAAGCCTAGCACATAAGCTTAAAATATAGCTAGAGTGAAGCATTAAAGATATAAAAAGTGGTGCATAGTAGGCAGACAGTTGGAGCTGAGATGGAACTTAAGCTGAGCTGTACGCATCCAGAGCTTAAAAAGTATTACAGCCCACATTTGAAACAAACAATGATCTTTTTTTAGAAAAAATCTCAGACATTAATCTCAAAAACAAAACATACCTTTTCATTCTGTTTATAAAATGAAACGAAAAATCACCATTGAATCATAATAATATAATATAAGATAATAAATTACTGCTACAGATTTTATTCTTCATCTTCAGTTTTGGAAATGTGCATCTTCTTTAATTATAATGACTAAAGCTGCTTTGGGATCCTTTTGGTTGGTTCTTTGTTGTGAGTTTCTTCGACTGAAATGCGTGACTTTGGCTTCGTGTAAACATTCGCACGAGATTTCAAAAAACCGCTAGGTTTGGACAGTAAGAAGAAGAAAAAGAACAGAGCCGGTTTTAAGGTATTTCTTGCTTTCGCAGAAATCCAAAAAGAACAGAGCCGGTTTTAAGGTATTTCTTGCTTTCGCAGAAATCCAAAAAGTAATGAAATCAGTGGAACAATGAATTGCATAAAAACGAGGTTAGATATGAAACTCAGTCACAATTCAGTGTTTAAACTGAAATTCGGGAAAGGTCTATTTGATCAAATATAATTCCCGTAGGCATTTCCCTTGTCATTGTGTTATCGTTACAAACTTGATAAAGCCTTGTTTAAGTAATCAATATCAAATAAATGACTGTTAAAGATACCCAGATATTCAGGAAGGTATATATTTCATATGACCACCCTCAATCACCTGAACATGTAACTCTGTAAACATTTGATTGCTGAGTTTCAGAAATAAGCAAAGAAGTACATGAATGACATAATGTAAACCAAACCTTATACAGTCAAGAAGCAACATCACACGAAAGAAAAACAACAAGAACATATGCATCAAAACACTACTAAAAATCTGGAAAATTAAGTACTATTTACAACATATTAAATTCATTATTCTTATTTTTTTAAATTCATATTTTCTTGATTTGCACGAAGCAGAACACAACAGAAACAGAAACTTGACCAATCTATAAAAAACAGTCATCAGGACTCACTCTGCGGATCACTGGCAGTACGCTTTACACGCAATACGTTACGATTTCTCATAGTAGCAGCTTCTTCTGCAACTGGTTGTATATTTTCTACATTTTCTTCATCCGACGAATCACTGACATTTCCGTAGTTTGATGAGTATGCAGATTTCACTGCAGGTGTATTGAATGCACGCCATAAAGACCATAATGTCACCAGAGAAAAAACAGTCATGAATGCCAACAGACTGAAAGTGATCGGCCAATTGTACATGTAATATCTAAAAGATGAACATGTAGCACCATGCACCTTAATGATACTAATTTTCGCGGATCCTCAAAATATTCAATTTTGTTGAAACTGCGAAAGTAATACCCGCGAAAAATATTGAATAAAACTGAAAATTTATGGAACAAGAATATCGTTTAAAGTCAAGAAAATGCAAAGCCACTAACAAGATGCTTTTTCTTCATTACAAGGACATTTTGACGTTTTAGTGACCAGGGTTTTGACATCGGTTTTGGTTTTGGAACATGGCACCAATGTCTTTCGATTTTAAATACAATTGTTTTTCATGATGATGTTGTTACTACTGCTGATGACGTATTTGATTTACTTGAGTAGTATAGTTATATTGTAACATTTTAAATGTAAAAAAAAAAAAAAAAAGATTTATTTTAACTAATTAACTTTCAAATTTGGAGAGGTTCGGAATTCCCGAGTTACGAAACCGAGTTAGCAACTCGAAAATTGTTAATTTCTTATTTGTTTCGAGTTACTAACTCGGAAATTTTTCGATTTTTCAATTTTTCTCGAGTTATTTCTTTGTACAGTATACTCTCGATAAGTGGTACACCGGATAAGTAGGACTCCCGCTATCAAGTACACTTTTTCCCGGTCCCTTGGACTTGCTTACCCTTTTCAGGCAAAAAAACTTCGCTTAAGTAGTACACCGGGTAAGTAGGACGCCCGCTAAGTAGCACACTTTTTCCCGGTCCCTTGGCGCAAAAACTCCGCATAAGTAGGACATTCACAATGCAGCGACTCGAGAATTGGTGGTGAAGGCTTCTAGGTTAGTGGAAACCGAAGTTCAAGCTACCTCAAGACAAACGACGTTGACAGATTTTTTCATTATGTAGATTATGTTGTACTTGATATTAAAGGTTTAAAGTGATATAAATACATTGCATCCTACTTCTAGTGGTTTGTTTCTTATATTGTAATGACCATGACCTAAAACCTTTCATAACTGGGACAAATCAACCCTTTTTTGCAAATGTCCTACTTTCGGGGAGATTCGGATAAGTAGGACGCCCGCTAAGTAGTACACTTTATTTCGGTCCCTTGAGCGTCCCACTTATCGAGAGTATACTGTATTATTTTTTCCGAGTTATTAACTCGCAAATTTTTAAATTTAAATTTTTCTCGAGTTATTAACTCTGAAAATGTTATTTGCTACATGTTTTCCGAATTGGTAACTCGGAATCTTTAATTTGTCTTTTAATTTTCGAGTTAGTAAATAAAATCTTAATCACAAAAAGAAATGAATTGACAACATTTCAAGTTCACCAAATGATGATGTATACGCTATAATTACGTATTAAGAGTTATTTTCATTTTATAAAACTTGGAGTAACTCAATAGCAACAGTAATAGTAATATTTAGGTTTTACTAGCTTTTTGTTAGATTTGATTGATAGTGGAAATAAACCCCACCGTGGTTTTTTTGTGTCTCTCTGTTCAATCATCGCTTTTTGATAGTTAAGAAAGAAGATTTACCAAACACTTTTATAAGTCCTCAGATTACTTCAATAAACAATTTCCATAATGATGTTATCGTTCAAGTTTTTGGCAATGATTTGCCCAACTTTTCTTTTTAGTCAAAAAAAAGAGCAAATTATAAAGGTTCTTCAATTTTCGTGAAAATGTGCATGAAGGACAATTTTGTGATTTAGTTTTTATTTAATAACTCGAAAAACATGAAGCAAATTAAAATTAAAAAGGTAGCAAATAAAATTTGGAATTTGGGAACACACCCAAAAGTGCATTTTAGGAAAAATTTGGACGAAATTATAAAAGTGCTTAGATTTCCACTAAAAACAAATCAATGGTGACAACTTTAGATAATGGAGGTCAATTTCTACACTTTGATCAAAAGTGTAAAACTTGATTATTTTTCAACTTCCATTCGGTGATGACTCATTTGTAGTAATATGCAGACATAATCAAGTGAAAATTTGAAGTTGAAGTACTACTCTAAAAATTTAGTGCACCTTAGGCCCAAATTTTCCTATCTTGAACAAACTGTGAAAAATGAATAACAAATTCCTTATCCGCATCGTCAAATGTAAAAATATTCAAAATTTAAACACTTTAAAAATTTAGGCCTTTTTGCCCAAATTCTGAATAATGAATTGTTTGAATATTTGAATATTTGGGCCAAAATTCTCTTTTCATTTTATTTTCATTTCAATTCATTTTGTGATTTAGTTTTTATTTACTCGAAAAACATAAAGCAAATTAAAAATTCCGAGTTACTAACTTGGAAAACATGTAGCAAATTAAACTTTCCGAGTTAATAACTCGAGAAAAATTAAAATTTAAAAATTTGCGAGTTAATAACTCGGAAAAAATAATACAAAAAAAAATTTTTGAGTTAGTAACTCGAGACAAATAAAAATGAACAATTTTCGAGGCCTTGGGTAAATAACCGATGATTGACGTAGGATACTAAATATAAACAAAGGTCAACGTCCCGTACCTGATCCCTGTAAATACAGCTGATATTTTCAATTGCGCTGAATACCATTGAAGATATTTTGAATGCAAAGTTATATTCGCAGTTACAGCAGGATTATACTAGACAAAAAAGATATATAAATGATAAAAATGTTCTTCAGGTTTCCACTAGGATCTAAAAGTTCGTTGTTGACTCGTTGATGTGTTTCCACTTAGCGTGTTCGCCGTCGCCGCACCGAAAAACAATTTAAAACGATATACACATAATGAAGACGGTTTCGGCAATCAAAACGAAACATGTTTCTCGGTAGGGACATGAAATGAACCAACATATACAGTTGACTATCTCTAATTCGAATTTCAAGGGAGATAAGATTTTGTTTGAATTACAGAGAGATTGGAATAGTAGAAAGAAAGTCTCTCTAATTCGAATTTTCAGTCAAAAAGGATGAAAATTCGAATTAGATAGAGAAATCTGAATTGGAAAATCCAGAATTCGAAATTCAATAAAAACATTCGAAATTGTTGATGGCTAGTTTACACTCTGGATAACAAAAATTCGAATTTAGCTTTGAGGACCTGAAAATCTGTTCAAATTATTCGAATTATGGAGGTTTTCGAAATACAGAGATGCGAATAGAAGAAAATAAGTTATGGGTCATTCCATGTCAAATCAACAGATATTTTACACATTTTGCACCACTATGTCTCAGATGTCTTCAAATTTTTTCTGTAGAAAGACTTAGTTGAGAATATAAATTGTGCAAAATTTGGGCCTCTAATTCCTTACGGTTCTCAAGATACAGCCATTTATATTAAGGCCCTGTTTCCAATATTAAGTCTAGGTTTACATTTTGATGTAATTCTTATATTGCGTTTTGCGGACACACTTTATTGTCACAAAAAAATTAAGTTACCTATCTAGGATCAAAATTTTATGTAGAATTCAAAAAACACACTGAAAAGGGGATGAGCTCAGCAGAACAGCCTCAATTTGAGCATTCTTTGATTTGCAGTTTTCAACAAATTCGGTTTCTTCTGGGACCGATTTACCCAATTGCCCCAAAAAAGTTTTCTATTTTTTTTTTAGAAGTGTAGTGTACTAGTTTGGTTGCTTTAATGCTGAAAAAATCAGCTTGGTAATAATCTGAGACAAAGTGGTGTAGGCCATCTGTTGATTTGACATGGAATGACTCTTATAAGACTTTCTTAAGGAAAATTGACGGTGACTTTGATTTTGTTCGAATTATAGAAAGATTAGAAAAAAGTAGATATTCGAATTAGAGAGAGTCAACTGTAGACTGAAACACCATTCATATAATACTAACTTCAGATACAAACTAACATTTAGAAATGGTGAGGGCTATACTTTTAAAAACACTTACATCATGACACAATGATAACAACTTCGGCCGACAAATTATTCAGATTCTTAGCATAAGACATAATCACAAAACAAGATTTTACAAAAAATACTTACAGAATTATCAATATAATTTTCCAACAGACACACAGAAAGATGTTGGTTTTGGCCTTTAAAACCCATTAATAAAGGCAGGATGTAGACCCAGGTAGAAATATGTGTTACTAACCAACTTTCGTAAGGTATCATTGCCTAAAATTAATGAAAACACATATGAATAGAAACATAAAAAAAATGGAAAAGACAGGTATAAAAAATGAAACACAAAATGAAACGATATTCAATTATTTTAAAAGTTTTTCCAGGTGATTTAAAAATTGTACCAAATTTGACCCGAATAGCCAAATTAGTGCTTATTCGAACTTGCACAAAAGTATTTTTTACAAAATTGGGAGCGTATTTGAGCACTTAAGTCTAAAAATCTTAATCAGTAAATCTTCGTACATCAGGATTTCAAGCTTTTATATAAAGCTCAGCTTTGATATCAAAAATAAAAATGAATCCAAAATCTGGTGATTCAGATCCTAGAATTTTGCATTTACCTATTGGCAATCTTTGATAATGTAACTTAATGGCTTCAAACATTCGAACATTCGATAGATTTCATCCGATTGGTAATAACTAAAAGCTTTTAAAATCATTGAAGATATAATATAGGTAAATAGTTGAATAGTTAAAAAAAAGAAAAGAAATTGAAGACTGTACGCTTGTTGGCTTTCTGTTCATGGTGAATTTCAAATATTCGTGGCCAATGAAATTTGTATGAAAACTTCAAAATTAAGAAAATCACACACAGAAAGATCTAAATAAACAGCATTAAAATAAACATACCGATCGCATGGAAGATTCTATAAGTTTTCCTTCTTTTGAGAAAAGATCAAGTTGTACCATAAAAACTCCTGAAATGCAAAGGTGTGGTTAAGCTTATGATGGATATCGATTGAATCTGAAGTACATCTGAAGAAGCAATCATCAGACATTGTGAAGAGTTCGGCTTAAAATATACGTTGAATATTTCTACCGATGCCGCCATTCTGTTCAGATGCAGGAACTTCCAGCTCCAAGGACATATCATAGTTCTGTCCACGAGTCAACACCTAAACCAGAATACTTTTAATCTTGGAAAAATAATGGAGACCATCAAAAGGTGGAAAACTCAGGGAATATAACTGACATTTGTACATTCTACTGCAATCCCAAAATTTCAACAATTTTTTTTTCCAGCACAAAAAAACAAGAAAATGCATATAAAACGTTAAATGTCAATTACCACTGTTGATAAATTAAAGGCCAGGTAGTTTAGAAGATAAAAAAGGAAAACAATTTTCTCTTCTTAAAAATCATCATGAAATCAAGGAAACAGCTGTCTAGTCTAGTCATTATAGAATGGTGAACTTCAGTGAATCGTAACGTCATGCTACATCTTTATGTACATATGAATACATATGAGAAAGAAAGAGGTCAGTGTCTATTTGTCAACAGGAATTAGTGTATGCCTGATTACATTGATGAGAAAACTTTTGAGAGAATCAAGAATTGAAAATATAAAAATATAAAAACTATGTTACAAGTGAAGTGAATTCAAGTAATTCTATGATCTATTGCATAAAATAAAAACCAAAATTTTAAACTGTGCACAAAAATACAGTGATTTGAAAAATTGGATAAGAAAACAATTCAGGAAATTAATAAAAGCTGATTTTCAAAAATACATGTCTAAATAAGTCAAATAAACTGCAAAGCTATGTTTTGATCTCTCAGAATTTTTTAGATGCCATCTTTTCCAAATTTATGAATAATGTACATTAACAATGAATACTTTCGTCAGGAAAAACTTTTAGACAAATTTTTGTCTGAAAGTATTTCTGTCCAAAGTTTTGACTTGTCTGAAAGTTTTTGTTGGAAGAAAATTTTGCAATTTAAGGACTTTCCTAAAATAGTTTTTGGTTGTTTTTAGGCCTGATAAGTGGCATACTTTAAAAATCTAGATAAAGGTAGGCTTTATGGAGCCCAAAACATTTGCTCTCAAAAGCCTTTTAGAAGGCACAAGACATTTTCTTGACAAACTACTGTTTTCATTGTTTCATGTTGCATTGTTTTGCAGGACAAGTGATCATCATTACAAATGCAAGGAGAACAACTTTCATTTCATCCAACAATATATAAGAGTGTAACCTTATTGAAAATGAGGCTGGAAAATGAGTGCGTTGAGGTAATGATGTTTAACTGAACTCCAGAAGCATGAATAGCCTGGGCAAATACAGATCAGGAAAAAAAAAGATATTGTCAAGTTCCAAGACGAGTTAGGCTCTCAAAGCATTACAATGTGAATGATTCAGAGTACAGAAGCAATTGGTCAAGGATTTTCTGCAAAAAAAGCTGTTTTTTATTTTGTATGGAAAAACAGGAGAAAATGCTCTGCATCAGGGTGCATTTGCGGCAAAGTTAAAGGCTGAAGGAAGTCTTGAGTAAACTCCATCTTTGAATATATTTTATCATTTTATCAAACGCATAAATACCTAGAGGTGAAATTCAGAGCTGAATTGTAGAAAACCTCAAACAGGGTGGAAACTTATGAAAGTAAGAAGTGTCATGACTGATGTCATTGTTCTAAGTCAATACAGTTTCCTAAACAAGTTCTAGTTCTGACGAATCAAAGATTGATGAAAAAAAATCTCATTAAAATGACTTTTCCTTGACTTTCTCCCTTCATCACAGAGCATATATAGAGAGTTTGCCTAATTAGGTGCGGTAAAATTAGGTGACTTTCCTAATCATCCCGCACTTTTACTAAATTGGTCACACAAAACACAACTAGGAATAGCTAGGCAAAGCAAGCATTTTTAAACCTGTTTGATGTGTTAACATGGTGGAAAACTTTTTAAACGCCGCATGGCCTAAATATCTTGCATTAATCTTGTGCTGTGGAGAATTTTGATTGATCGAAAAAGGTTAAACAGTAATTCTTATTGCATCGTTTTATCGACACAACAATGTGTTCGAATATCTTCAAATCGAATGTAACCAAAAACGTAAATAGCAAGATTATATTGGTTGTCTTTCTTTCGCGCTAAAAGTTCATACAGTAAAGAGGCATAGTTCGTAGAATATGAAAAATCATCAAAAATTAAAAAGGAAAGGCCAAAAGTTTTTGAACAGAAGAAGACCTTCAAGAAGCTCTTCATGAGTTCCAATCGGTTTCCGGTACAACAAAACGCGGGGTTGCAAAAAAATATGGGATAGACAAGTCCACGATTCGCGCCGTCTCAAAATGAAAATCTTGAACAGACCTATCGGCAAAGCAGGAAGAAGGTAATAATTGCCTTATTTCGCCTTGAAGGACTAAACTTTTACCTTTTAACATTATTTCTGTTCCATATCTTAGACCAGGCTTCGTCACGACAGCTACGCGATCGCGTTCCTGCGCGCTGTCGCGTAGCTAAAGCTATGCAATGGACGTGTTTTTTCGCGTAGTTACGATTTAGCTTAACATGAAAAACTTTTTCTTGTTGTTTATGAGATTTTTGCGTAAGCAAGAAATCTATTAAAACCTTCCGTGTTTTTGGCTCAATTTTCTTACTGTCCAAACTATACTTCCGCGGCGCTTGTTTATGTCTAATATGGCGCGTCGTCGAAATGTCAATTCCCGTGAAAGATAATGGCGTACATCCATTCTTAATTCAAAATTGTATCCATATCTCAAAATATCTTCTGAATCGTTGTGAGATGAATAATCAAAGTTTCCAGAAATATTAGAAAGTGTTATAATAATGTTTTTATGTTACTATTTCATTATTTGAATCATATCAAGTGGGTATTATTTAAGTACAAAATATGAACAATGTAGAAATCCTTATGCCTGTTAAGGCTCTTGTACAATATTTTGCGATGTTGTTTTTCATAGTACGCGAACCTGTAGCTAATGTATTCTAGCTACGGCTTTTATCCCGTGGTTAGACATTTCTTCATGGCGAAGCCTGTTAGACCTACTCTCAAACCTGAAGAGGCCTCATATTTTGGTAAGAAATCAATTTGTTTAGGAAATTTAAACAGGGATATAAGTTTTCTGTGAAAGAGGATAGACACGTCGGCAAATTAACTTGGTAAAACTTGTAATAACCTTCTTTGAGCAGTTGGAAAATGTATAATTATATGTGACAGTTTATGGGAAAAGGATAACAACTCTAAAAATCGATCCTGAAAAGATCGATCTTTGGGTACAAAGATCGATTCAATATGATCGGAAAATCGATTTCGATCCAATATGATTGAAAAATCGATTTTATTTGATCGGAAAATCGATTCTATGTGATCGGAAAATCGATTCTATGTGATCGGAAAATCGATTCTATGTGATCGGAAAATCGATTCTATTTGATCGGAAAATCGATTCTACTTGATCGGAAAATCGATTTTTATTTGATCGGAAAATCGATTTCTTAATAACATTAATCTTCGTAGATTCTATTTTATAATAATAGAATAACTACACCTCACATTATTGCATTTTTGTGTGATCGCTAATCATTTTAAGTAATGTGGGTATAGAAAAAATGAAATGAAATGTCCATTCGCTTTAAGACGATGTTATTTACAAAAAAATCACTGTTGCAGCATAGTCTTCATTCCTGATTTACATAAAGCCACATGTTCACCAACTTTTTGATCTGGTTGGCGCAGTAAAAAAAATTCGCCGCTGTAAAACCAATAAGAATCCTTATAGGCTTGAATTATGTAAATTTCTTACGAATTCTGTGATTTATCATTGATAAACAGGCCTTGTCAGGAAGAAAAAGGGTGGCGTGCGACTACCGCACGCCTGGATTTAAAACTTCAAAAATATGACGTGCGATCATCGCACGCCATCTAATTTTTAGGTGTGTGATGGAGTGCGAAGCTTAAAAAGATTATATACATTCGTTCTTGTAACGTAAAAAAACAGCTGGCACTGTCTAGACGCAGCGGAATTTATTTAAATATTTGTTTACTTTAAAGTACCAGTTGTATATCAAAAAGGCTTTTATTAATCTTGTTCATGAAAAAAGGTTTTCTATTTATTAATCTTGAAAAGAAGTTTTCGATGACGTTATCGACCACAACGAAAAGAGATACATAATTTCTTTCATGTATTATTGAAAAAGTCGAATATGAAATTTACATTCGAAAACGTGTTTACCAATTTATATCACATCATGTTGCAGCATGTTTCGCAATATTGAAACAGAAATTGTCACCCTTTCAAAGACAGCTGACAGCTTTTGGGAATACTATCGTGACGTCTTAAAATGAATGATCATTTTTTTCAAAAGTTATCGAAGCAACATTTTTATGTTGTGCAGTCGATCAATGCTTGATAATGAATGAATTTTCATTTCTTTTCTCAAAAGATCAAAGATTATGAAAGCGCGATTTTCCTTCATAATTGTTAATTACATGTACGATCAAATGCGTTCGTGAACAGATGGCTTGTCTGCGTTTCTTATACTTTGACGACCCCACTAGTTCTCTTATTGAAAGATTTATTCTCTAGCCACAGAGGACTTCAGGTTTAAACATTATCAGACAAGAAAAGTTAAGACTGCGAGAGTCAACCTTGTGTATTGACGCCAGTCCTTGTGTTTGGGGTTCACAAGTTTAAACGTCCCCCACTTGTCTGTAAAAGATTAGGCAGACATACAAAATTTCAGGCGTGCGGTCGATCGCACGCCACATATAAAAAACGTTAAAACAAGCGTGCGAACAACCGCACGCCTCGAAGAATTCAGGCGTGTGTGGGGGCGTGCGAGTGCGATCGCACGCCTCTCCTGACAAGGCCTGGATAAATCACAGAACATGGAAGTCTTTCGCCACGAGGTGATAAGAAGAAGATGGTTGCTCTCCGTTGACTCGAGTCAACCAAGTGTGTTATAAGTGTGTTACAAACATAAAACAAGGTAAGTTTACAATCCACATAGCTTTTATTTATCTCAATTTTCGCTAAAACATTATGTATAAACAAATTTAAGGACTATTTCAATAATATTAATTTTAATTTTTTTCGGAAACTTTTTATTTCAATTCAGAAAAATAGTTATTAAAAGTCCCCCGGTCAGGGTATAAAAATGGCGCATACGAATGTGAAAAATATAAACAAACGACTTGAATAAAACTTCAGGGAATAACGCTACTCCGAGAAGGTTACATTAGAAACGAAAAAGTGGCCAATAGGATCAGAAAAGTGAAACGATTTATTTGGATCGGAAAAGCGATTCCTTAGGATCGGAAAAGCGATTCTTTAGGATCGGAAAATCGATCTATTAGGATCGGAAAAGCGATTCTTTAGGATCGGAAAATCGATTCTTTAGGATCGGAAAATTGATCTATTAGGATCGGAAAATCAATTTATTAGGATTGAAAAAGTGATCCAAAACTACAAAAAATTGATCTTTTAAAATCGATTTTTCGATCCAAATGATCGCTTAATCGGAAAAGCGATCCTGGATCGATTTTTAGGTTGTTATCCTTTTCCCATAAACCGTCACATATAATTATAAAATTATTAACAGTCATTAATTAATTAGTCATTAACAACATACTAAAGCGTTAATTCTTTATCCAATCCATAGATTTTAAAAGATAACCCCGAACTGGATGCCTCTAGGATATGGAACTGTGACGAGAGCGGGTTTCCAACAGAACCACCCAAGGGACGAGTTCTTGCAAAGAAAGTAAGATAATAACTCGAAAGTATACTGTCATTAATATGCTTTTAATAAGCAATATATATAAATATAGTTTGAAAAGTTACTCATTGGATGTCATTTTATTTGTAGGGAAAAGGTGCCCTTAGGATGCGATATGGTGCTGGGAGGGAAAACATTACAGTTTTGGGTGTTTGCAGTGCAGCTGGTGTCGTCTTTGATCCGCTGATCATATTCAAAGGGCTAAACATGCTCTCTAACTGGTACGGTGATGAAGCACTCCCCAACAATTACTATGGTAAATCCAAACAGAGTTTCTGGAAGCGTTGAAAGCAAAAGAAAAAGAGAAAGAAGACAAAGAGAAGGAGAAAGCATAAAGAAAACGTCGACGGGAAGAGAAAAAGAAGGAAAAGACCGATCAAGGGGAAGGTAAAGGCAAACAAGGAAAAAAGAATAAGAGGAAAGCGAAGAAGAAGAAAGAATCGGAAGATGAAGAGGAGGAGCAGGAAGATCAAGATGAACAAGGAGAATACCATGAAGAAGAGATTCAACCAGATTATGACTATCAAGAGGAGGAGGAAGATTCTAAAGAAGAGGAAGAAGAGAAAGAAGAGGAAGAAGAGGAAGAAGAGGAAGAAGGTGATGAACATTTAGTAGAGGGTGAAGATGATTTGTTTTACTTTTGATGATTTGTTATACTTTGATGATTTCCAAGACTGTTTGAAACATAGTGAACTAATAAAGTATGCCGATGACACTGTAATCTATGTTGCTGGCAAGGATCCGTTCATAATAGAATCCTGATTATCTGCTGATATGCAAGCCATTGCAGACTGGTGTTTAGAAAACGAGTTGATTTTGAACTTGAAGAAAGGGAAGACGGAGTTTATGCTGTTTGGGACTGCAAAAAGCCTTAATTCACAGAAAGAAACCATTAACATAAACTATCAATACAACTCTATCCTCGTCACTACAAGTTACAAGTACTTGGGTATTACATTGACTCCTACGCTGAACCCTGAAGCGAATTTTAATCTCGTGATGAAAAAATGCAACTCACGATTACTAAAGAAAATTCGACCTCTCCTGAGTTGCAAAGCAGCAAAAACTGTGTACCAATCGATGATACTGCCTATTATATCGTATGGCAGTCTATTACATCTCAATAAAACAATGACCCAACGAAAAAGGTTGACATCATTCCATAAACGCTGTCTTACTGTCATGAAAGATGCTCAATCAGAGATGTTATCACCGTTGGATGCTACGTTTATCAAAGCATGCGAGGTAGTGAGACAATGTTTGGATGGAAATGTCTGTTCGAACTTTTCAAATTATTTTGAAAAGAGAATCCATGGAAAGAATACCAGAAATGATGGCTGTCTCCTCGTACTACCGAAGATCAAACTGGAATATTCGCGCGGATCCTTCTACTATATGGGTGCATTGTTATATAACTCATTACCAGTAAAATTAAGAAAGATTGATGATTTTTATGTTTTTAAAAAGGAGTTATTTTTGTTTGTTTTATCAAACAGTATTGAAAAATAATGTTATCACTGTTTTTCTGTTGAAGAAGGTTTTGGTGGTTGATTGGGAAGCGGAACTGTGGAGTGGGTTTTCTCTACCTCTATACTTGTTGTTCTGTCTGGTTTTTTATGGGAATTTTATTTTATTTGGATTTGTGTCATTCTATTTGTGGCTTCTTGTGTCGTTCTATCGTGGCTTCTTACATACTTTTTAATGGCTTTTGACCGCTTGTTTCTGCTTTCAATATTTTAGCTTGACTAATCTTTTAACCTTAGTTTTTATTGTAATATATTGTATAAATATTCTATTTATTCACAGGACAAGCATTGATAGCAGTGTCACATACGCTGAAGCATCTTATCCTGTATAAATATTCTAGAATAAATAAATAAAAAATAAATTTTTATGGAAGACTGTTGGGAAAAGCTCTGTTTACCAACAACAGAGAGTGTCAGAGGAAAGTGGTTTGCCGTCATCTTCCAACACAAAAAGACTCAGTCGTTATACATCAGTTGGATGATGCAAAGGTGGTTGAATGACGATGGAGGGATGCCAGTTGCCCTCAACATCGACTGCCTTGAAAGGAAATTGGCATTGGTGACAAGGTCCTTACAAATGGAAACGAAGATGTCGACACGTTTTCGATCAGAAATGTCAATGCCGGCCCTATTGAAATGATTCCTAAACAAGTCAAGCGCTGGTTATGTCCTCGTTATGACGAGTTAACCAAGATATTCGAACACTTCCGAAAGGAAAACAGAGACCTATTGTATGATAGATTTGTTTCGAAACACGTGAACGGAGAGTCATTTACTTGTTGTTGTTACTTACAATTGAATTACCTTTACAAATCTTGGGACTAAAATATGCGGGAGGATTGGGGAAAAAGTGCGGGAACGGATTTCCTAAATTATCTCACACCGTGGTACTTAAAAACAGACAAGTAAAGCAGAAATACTTATCGAGAAAAATCTTCTAAAGAAATTTCTTTTGCGATCATTTAAGTAAACAATATTATAAAAGAAATAATAGTTCGCAGTAATACAATAGATAACAAAAAACTTTAGCAAATGCAAATGATGTCATTGTCCAACTCGTGGTCCTCCTTTCACAACCATTGCCTTTTTCAGGGATAGCTAGAATGTTACATGACCTTATTCCTAATGTATTGCCATTTTCGGAAACCATTGAAGTCTTTCAAGTCAAGAAAAGAAATCATGTTGATCGGTATCTATATTAGATACCATATATATAAAAAATATTAACAGGTCTTATTATTTCTTGGCTTAAGCTGATTTTGTGATACCCATTTCAATTTTACAACTTACATTTTCAGAAACAATATATGAAAATATTTCATGACACAAAAATTTGGGTTCCCATAAACATATTCCTGATACAATTATTAGGCAATAAAAATTGACAATTTATAATCAACAGGGATCGAAATAGCCACCGGACATCGGACATTGTCCGATAAAAAACTACATATGTCCGACACGAATGCGTCAGTGTCGGACATTTTGTCCTATACGATTTTTTTCTTTTAGTGTGTGTTGAAGGTTTTGAAAATAATTGTTTGTTACATCATGGTGATAATGAACGGATCGCGAAACGCGAATCGCGATCGAATATAAAATATCAGCGATGTAAAATTATCACAAAATGATCTTTGATTTTCTAGAAGTGAACAAGTAATATCAATACAAAAATTTTCATTACGATCGATAACAATGTGTTACACATGTCCGTAAATCGAACATTTTATTCTCATTTGATTTCCAAAAATAACTTGTTGAAAATAGAATCATTTAATAGTGGTTTCTATTCGCAGTTACAATTTTAACCTGTTTTCTCAACAAATCGATCGTCTCAGTTGCTATGTCGATGTAAACCAGTTTATTATAGTTCATTACGGGTGCCACGGGTGAACTCATACAAAGATTAAATGATGAATGAAAACGTGTGTTTCATGTTGTGATCAGTAGCAATATCATTTTTATTTCAATTATTCTTCCCAAAACACTGTGATCTTTGAAATCTTTGATACAAAATGACAGTTTAGATAGCTAACAAACTTTAGAGTTAAAAGCGTAAAAATGAACACGATATTTTACGAACTTATTCGTTTATTTTTCTTTCTTTCAGTATTTTTGCTTTTTCTGTCACGCTCATTTTTTTCTTCATTCACTTGAATTACTACAAAATAAAAAGAAAGAATTTTTATTCCCATCTGGAGTTTGAATGCGCCTTAACTTTTACATTGAAACCACAAGTAGAACAAATTAGATTTCATGCACCTTATTGGAACTTTATTTATAAAGTTGTGAAGTATAAAGAGAAAGGCAATCAGTCTCCTGTGTTTGGGGTTCACAGGTTAAATCGTCCCCCTTACTTCACTATCTTTCATTACATCTGAGAGTGCATATTCACATTACGAAGAGTTGTTCGACATCTTGAATGCCACGTACGGGCCAAAAAATAATTGTGTAAAATCATCATTTTGCAACAGTAAAATTTTGCCGTCGGAAAAAAATCCTAATTAAAAGGGTTGTCAAAGGGTGTTTTAATACGGTATTCGCTTACGCTGCTACCGTAAGAAAACGTTTATGAAGTGAATTTTTTTTACACCAAAAGAATACGATCGCACGCGCAAAACTGGAAATCAACATTGCATCGCACACGCAAATTGAACAGCACGTGCGAATTACAACACGCGTGTTATAAATAATGTCCGATGGATTTTTAAATTGTCCAGCAAATATTTGAAAGTTCCGGACATTTTGTCTGGTGTTAGAAAATCTCTTATTTCGATCCCTGATCAACAAAATCATCATACTCTCAGACCATCTTTAGCAGCTTTTGATGAGTCATGAAGCATAACTGTAGCAGTTGGAAATGTGCAATAACCATCCCCAATGTTCTGTTGACAATTTGAACTAAAATAACATTATATTCACATTACACAAATTAAACAATTAAATCTAATCTTCTTTCTTCAACAACAAAAAAACCCATTTTATCAATATCTTCAATCAAAGAAGAATTAACGTAAAAAAACCAACTTTCTCTTAAATAACTCATTACACATGTAGAAAAAGAAAGACATTTTTCAAAATTTGTAAAAAGTCTTCTAATAGCGTTAAAATAAACTTTTAAAATATCATGTGACTTTTTTCTGACGTCACAAGGTGACTACTGTTTTCTCTTTGTGAATGCGTAATACAGAAAGTTTGAAATATTAGAACTTTAAAATATAAACTGCATAACATCTCACAAAGACTTTGAGATCTGAATGTTGAACAAAGCTGCCTTTGAAATAGCTTTCATTGGTTATCGCAGATTTAGGAACAAATTTTCTGTGATGAAATAAAATAACAAGTATTCATAAAATTCTTCTTTTGTGATATGAAATGTTTTAATACGATGCTCAAAGATCATTCAAAAATGGAAAACCAAAACTAATGCATGGTTTCTATACTCTGCATATTTATTTATGCCTTTTAAAACAAGTTTTTATAATAAAATCAGTCCCAATATTATATAGTCATCTTTGAGAATGACATTTCTCATTCATAGGATCGGGAAAGGAAAAATGTCTTTCCAAGTTGTTTAGTCCTACCCGTTTTATTGGAATTAGCAAATGTTTGAAAATAAGCCACATGTTGTTACAGTAGAGAATGCTACATTAATATAAAAATTTTAAACAACAAACACTATACACCTTTTTAGTTATAATAGTTGTAATAGTTTACGCAGAGTACATGCTAATAGTTTATTCAAAACAAACATGAAATGAACAACTATTCTTGAAAATACAGCTGTCACCTTATGACGTCATAAAATCGCACATTCAAAAAACTCTTATTACTCTGTAATTATTAATAAAAATAAAGTAAAAAATTTTCACAGTGTCTTATCTTTTATATAGAATTGATTTTTTAACAAATTATTGACATTTTTTTCTGACATTAATTCTCCTCTAAATGGAAAATTTAGTAAAA
The DNA here is from genome assembly GCA_027922465.2 of Turritopsis dohrnii. Classification (NCBI taxonomy): domain Eukaryota; kingdom Metazoa; phylum Cnidaria; class Hydrozoa; order Anthoathecata; family Oceaniidae; genus Turritopsis; species Turritopsis dohrnii. The sequence goes on from BQMF02000006.1 coordinate 1,361,183, forward strand.
CAATACCTATAGTGAAAGTGAACTTTTTTCACATGCATTGCTGGTGGCAAGTATGTCACATAAAAAATGGCATATAAAGCCAACGATATGGCTACAGTGGTGATAATGAACCATGAGGCTTTCCACAGTGTTTGTACAAGAGTTATTAAGAAAGACATCACTTGTTGTTTGCCAAAACTTTGTATAATGATAATTGCTGTATTGCACAGTCGAAAGGACCAGTGTCACTGACAATGTTTATATATAACTAAAAATTAGAAATGGATAATTATTTCTAAAAAAGTGTTATAACTATTGCAACAAATCCTGGATTATCATTGAAATGAATTCTCTGTAACCAAATAAAAGAACAGGTGATTAGTACAAAGAGCACATAAAATAAACCACAATATTACTTGAATAAATCAGAGTTTATTTAATTACAATAAATAATTAGTACTTAAGTAGTAATAGCTATATGGTTGATTTCTATGTATTACCATCCTGTAATTATGACCTTATTTCAAACTTTTCCCGTCAATGGCAGCTGTAGTTGACAAATTGTAGCCAAAATAAACTGGCTTGTTCATGACATAAAATCTGATTTATTCAATTATAATGACTGAACAGTGGAAATATTTTTCAAGTTTAAAATCAATTGTTGCAGTTGTACATGATATAACTGCAGCATTTCCTTTTATATCATCATTTCAATTGCATTGTTGAAATAGTTGAAATAGAAGGTCAGGCTTGGCAGGCGTGAGCTAGCATAATAAATTTTAAAAAAAGAAAAGATGCCAAATGACCACTTTCAAACACATTTACATAATGAGAAGCCTGACATTTAATTTTATATATGTTGTAATATACTGCCACTACACGTTTTGTGAAACCTTGTCAGGATCCTAGCTAGGATTTCAACCAGGGATGATAGAGCTCAAAAAGTTGATTAACAAGTCTAACAACACACTTGTGTTATTGAATTATTGAAAACAACCACGGATTTTGAGCCAATCTGGAAAAATAAAGTATATTAAAAGTTGTCATAACATACAAATGTTGAAGAACAAAAAATGCCCATAACATTCTTGAAAAGCAATTTTTTCCTATAAATTCAAATGTAGTGTAATAAAAAAACCATAATAAAAATGTGAAAAAATCATTTTCACTTTTGAAACGTTTGCTAAGCCCGTAAAAGCAATGTTATAAATGATAATCACTGCACATCAACTAAAGTCTGTTTAAAAATAGTGTGCACACTTTTAAGATTTGCTTGCCATTTGCTCAATACTGAACTAATTTTAACAAAATTGGTCAGTGTCGCATCCAGAACATTTATCGATTTTCAGCAGGGGGTTTCGGAGCAGCTATGATGCTCCCGGAAGCTCCGACATTTTAGTACTTTCAAAGAGCCGAAAAATCACTTAATTGCATGTTTTATGAAGTATACTTCGAATTTGGTTACCGATTGCATAATTTAGAACTGCACCAGAGAGAAGCTCTGAAACAGACGGGACAAATTTAAACAATGCGAACCGCCTTTATGTTATGTTTAAACTAATTTTGTATTGTTCTAAATTAGTTTTGTTTAACTTGTTCACGAATTTAACATTCAGATTTTTTCTGTTATTTTTTGGGGACATTTTTTGGGCGCCCATAACGTTTCAACGTCATCATTTTCAATCTGGATGCGACACTGTTGGTATCATTGGATAGACATTAAAAAGCACAATGTTTTGCAGAAATAAAAAACGCCAAAAAAGAAAAAGAAAATGAAGAAAACAGAAGATGAAAAAACCAAACTTTTTATACAAAATCATATATATTTTATTTTTATATCGTTGGAAACCTTATTCTTTGGCGATTTCAAATATATATATATATTTAATGGAAATTTCCATTAGTTGTTGGTTGCAGCAACGATGCCGGGATAGCATTTAACGAGTCTTAAAATGAATAAGAGGATCTGCACTGGTGGAAACAGTTGTTTATCTTTCTTTACATCAATGGTATACATTGCTGAATTTGGTAACAGGGGCCGCGCCGTATATTTTGAAGTGGAGGGGCCAAAATCAGCTGCAATGCTGCTGATCAACGAGCGACACCTCGTTGTTTTAGCAGCTGGGGTCCAGGGGCGAAGCCCCTGGAAGCCAAAGCAATTTTGCGAATATTATTTACTCAGAGTGCCAAAACAAGCACCAATAATCTAAAAATAATAAAAGAGTTTTCTCCCGATAAATCTAGTTAGTTGAAAAGAGTAAATCACTTTCCACATAAGTATGGAACAAAGTGACAATTGACAACATCATGACAACATAAATATGCTTTTTAATTTATGCTCAACATGTTTACAAAGATAATCGGACTAACTTTTATTAAAAATAAGAATATCTTAAGCATACCCAGGAGCCTACATGGTTTAATGCGCCTGTAAAATCGAGGCAGTTTAACAAATATTTTTCAAAAGAAAAGATTAAGGAAACAGACGATTTCCGGGTGCGAAGACATTGTATTGCGCCGTTGAATATCAACAACGACCGTGTAACATCGCATCAGTTATTGCACGATCATACGGAACATTCAAATTTATTGTAGATAAAAAAAAGCTTATAGGTATATAATAGTTTTAGCTGTCACCCTGTCAATAGAAAGCTAATTATCTATTGACGATCACACATTTGTATAATTAAGGAATTCGAAAAATTTTACTTTGCAAAAAAGTGTGGGGGGGGGGGGGGGGCCATGGCCCCCCTGGCCCCCCCACTCGCGCGGCCCCTGGGTAATTACGGCTGTATTTTATGAATGTTTCTGGAAATAATTTATACAAAATGTTTAAATGGAAATCTTATTTAATTCTTGTATAAAGAAAACAACAAATATTTATTCGTGAATAAGATACCTTTAACACATTCTATGACCAGAATGACTTTGTCTTTTATAATGAAATTTGCAGATTTTGTGAATACAACACATTTGTAGCAATTATACAAAACAATTATATATGAGAAATTTGTTTTTGCCTTTCCTAATAATTGAAAATCATGTTGAAATTATAAATTAGCCTGCAACGTTTGAAGGTACGAAAGCGACCAGAAAAAGCAATTTATTCATCTACAACTCAGACCCAAAATTATAAGATCTGATCAAAGTTACGTGGGGTATAGATTTGCAAATTGGAACCAACCATCTGATGTAGTATATATCTCGCTTTCACTTTTTTGAATTGTCTTTCAAATACAGACCGGGAAATGATGTTAAAAGTGGAACTTGAAAAGGAGACTCCTTCATGTTAATACATCATCTACAAAATTTATTACCTTGAATGCAATTAATAATTAACTTTTCAAAACAATTTGAGTTGAAAAAAGTGTGTTTGGATAAAGTAGCTTCAAGTATGTTTTTTGTACATGTTCCTTTAAATTTCCCGCTCGAAATTTGGTGCAGTCAAAAGCATGGCAAGGAGAGTGACGAGATGGTTCTGACTGGTTTTCTGGTTAACAAACAAGTACGACTGCATCAATTTCCAGAAAGATCTCTTTACCGTATTAAAATATTTAAAGCATTTGAATTAGAGATCATGTATATTCACAAAGTTATCTGAATGAACCTCGTGCCTCTAATAAAAAACATTTTCAAACTAACAACTCCCTTTTTGCTTTTTGTATTTCAGGTATGGGATGCCTGTGGTGCGAAGAAGAAGAACTCGCCATTAGGTTTATCAAAATATTTGCCGAAGATAAGCTAGACAATAAGGCAGAGATTTTGAGAAAGGCTTTGCCTGATTTATTCTTATGTCTGAATTGTCTATATGAGTATCATCGTTTAAAAGTAAAAGTTATAAAATCAAGGGAGGAAAGAAAGGTGAGCCAAGATGTTCTATTTTTAATTATGAAATGATTCAGAAATTTGATTTGTTTCGATTCTCATCGCTCGTTGTTGGTGTATGCATAAGACCTTAACTTTTTGGTCATTTTTATTTGATTTTAAACAATTGTGAAATCAAGAGATCAGCATATTTTAAATATATACATACACTGTTATTTATAAAAACACTGTTATTTAGGTGTTGCTTGAATGTTACTGTTACTGTCACTGTTATTTAGGTGTTGCTTGAATTTGAGTATAAGCGAACTGAATCCCATTTAAAGAAAGTAAAAGACATACAAAAGGATAATGATTACATTACAGAAATGCTTCTTGTTGATTCAAGCATTGCCGCTCCTATGCGAAATCCACTTTTGGAGATGCTTTGCTTTCCTTATCTATGCTTGACAGAACGTCTAATGAACCTGTTTGTAGTGTCACTGGAATGGATTATTGATCATGTTCAGGGTAGCTTCTTTGAACCTGATGCAAAGTATCCTGGTCTATATCTATTGCTTATTCACACGTCCAAAAAGGTATAAAGTATTTTCATGGTTATGAGTAGAATTCTGACTTGAGTTCTAAGAACTTCGGTATTTATGGGTTGCACTGACTATTGTACTAAAGGCTTTCAAGAAAGTATATTTGTCACAGATAAATAAATTACTATTTAATCAGAAATTTAGCTCTATTTTTAGAGCATTTCCAAGTATTGTAAATAATCAGTATTTGAATTCATAATCTGTAATGATGAATCCAAGTTGTTGACAAATCTAGCAAGTTACTGATTAAATCTATACAATGAGTCCTTGATTATCCAAACTCCAAAGACATTTTTTTCATGAAACTTTTTACACAATCTTTGAGTGTGTTACTAAATGTAAAAAAAAGAAAGAAAAAGAAATACTATCTCGTGTCATTCGGATAATCCTAAGTTATGGAACTCAAGGACGCGTTGTATTTAGTAGAATAATTTGATTAGGAGTTTCCCATCAAGTTTCAACTGTCCTATTTTTTCCTAGATCAAGGATTGGTCTGCTGAATCGATTAGAATGATGCCAATGATTAGCCATGAAGATTTTTATGTGTTCCGACCATTATTCAATGCACTTTTAAACATTGTTTCATCAAATCAAGCTAGTTCCAGTGAAGTCGTCTTAGATAAAATAAATGACACTACAGTAATACCACATCATTTGTATGATCCTCTTGAAATGACCACTCTGTGGTATGCATATGGTGTTATATTCAATTCACTTCAAAGCAGAGTGTTAAAAATTCTTCTAGAGTCTAACAAAAACTTATTTGAACATTTGTTTGTTGTTCTGAATGGTATGTGTAATTTTTTTATTTCTCATAAACTTAGATGTTGTTGATGGTTATTTGATTGTTTTTTTATTCCAATTTAGATGAGAATTCAGTGTTTTGGTTTGGATTGTCCACATTTGAAATACTACTTGAAAAACTTGGAAGCTCATTTTGGTTGTTTTCATCAGGAATTGCAACTGATATGTTTACAACTATAGTTAACAATCCCATGTTTACAAGTTCACTAAATCAACTTTCTAAGTCGCATGAAAGCAAAGGCCTTATGTTCGCAGAAAACGAAGTATCAATTGAAAACATGTTTTCTTGGTTTCTGCCATTTCTTAAAACAAGTCTTGATTTGGATATTTGTGGCTCAGTTTCTTTTAAAGTGACTCAATTCTTGCTAGTCAATATAGGTAATATCTTCTTTCTTATCTTTGTACCAGTTTATAGCAACATGTAAATCCAGACAATTCTGTTCTATTTAGAGAAGTACAAGGCAGTACAAATTTTGTATTCAACACTGCTAAAATCTTTGATAACCATTGTTTCATATTTATCTGAAGAACATTGTGTTCATGTTTTAATTGGGCATTCCAACCATCTGGCTAGGATTTTGATTGCTGGATGCCAAAAGGTACAATGTTAAAAGTACAAATTTTTTATTGTGTTTCAGCCAAATATATCATACTGTCTGTTGTCTAGGAGGATGCAGCTTATAATTTACTTAATACTTTGGTGGTTAAAAGTCTGGGTTTCAAAATAATCACTCCTGATGTTAAATTAAAATTCACCTCGAATGTAAAGAAAATGCAGCAAGGAAAGTCATTTGATTTCACGATAATAAGAGATATTCTTGAAAAGATATTTAAGGTGTTTATCATAATATTAATTACAACTGCCTATTTATAATTAAGTAATGATCAGGATCTAATAATGTTAGTATATATACTGCTTTACAGGAAACTCCCAAGATGAATAGAGAACTAGTGGATGATAAGGAGTCCATTGTCAAGCAGCTGAAACTGCAGAAAGTTATTGGTAAGAATTTTATTAAGGTATGCATTCTTTTGATCCTTTCTAAAGGGTAGCAAACTGATTGTAAGAACAAAAAATATGTAGTTTGATTTGTTTTTTATCCAGTCTAAGAACGGAAACTTTTGCTTAAAATTTTTTTGTTTTGATTTTAATCTAACACTTTGATAGGTGACACAGCTGAGTATCCTATAATCTTGGACGAAGATTCAGGTATATCCTATATTTATATTAAGAATGTATTGATTGTCACTTTTCCCTTTCCACATGTTGTTTTACAGAGCTTTTGTATTAATTTTTGCTTCCTTTTCAAGACGTCATCGGTCAAATTCCCGATGTTCCCATTATTGACATCTCAGACGAAGAGTCGATCAATGTTAATAAAGAAATTAAACATGAACAAGTCAGTAGTATTTGAGATAATTTTTATATCTATATGTTGGTGTTTCACAACAGCATTTTATTTGAATTTATTCAGGATTTTTATGGCTCCAAAAGTCCTGTAGAAGTTAGTGAGGTTGAGAGTGAAGAAGAAAGCACTAAAGAAGTGTCGAATGTTGATTTTTCGGTGGAAAACAGTTGTACCAATTCGATTCAAAGTGGACCTAGTTGTAGTATGGAAGTCATTAATGTTTCCGAAAAGCGAGATATACCTAATCCTAAACAGAAGTTCGAGGCAATGCGATCAAGAATCGGCAGTTTAAATCGAGAAATCTATAATTTTCATAAGAAGATGTTGCAACCAGAACTGGTACCAAAGTTTGCACAAAATGTCAGTCAAGAAAGTCCTGTCACAGAAAAGGAAGATCTCATATATGATAGATCATCTGATGTCTCCAACACTTTAAAAAAACAACTACCTGTTATGAAGGCAACCAGCGGTGGCATAAAACAAAGATGTTCTTCTTTACGTAGAGAAAGGATTGAAAAGGATTTAACGACACCCCTAGCTCCGATTACAGCTGGTTTACCAGTAATGAAGTCAAGAAACAAAATTAATGTTAGACATTTTTATAAGAATATTTTGTGTTGGAAGGCTAAGTGGCTAGAAGAGAAACGGGATGAACTGGAATTGGAACAAACTGTAGATGCTGTCCCTTTGACTTTCAATTCATTTGATGAATATGTTAAAGTCTTTTGGCCTCTATTGTTAATGGAGACGTGGTCTCAAGCTGTAAGAGATTGGTCTGAAAGTGGTCCAATATCAGCTGATTTCGTCATTGATGGTATTGACGATATTCGTGGTTTTGGAAAAATGTGCTATATCCGTTGCAGTTATTACGAAGAGCATCAGGATGCGTTTCACCAAAGGTATAAAGGTTGTCCATTAGATGAGGATTTGGTCTTCCTTACATTTGAAAGGCAAGATTGTGTGGAAAAGGTCTTTGGCATAGTCGAATGTTCCCAGTTTGGTGTTGCTCCCAACAGAGACCAAAAAATTAAGAAGCAATATGGCCTTTATAATCTTACAGTGATGATCGATGCTATTTCCCACTTACATTCATTTAAATCAGTTGCTGTTACGCGTGTGACTTCCTTAACAACAGTGCTACGTCAATTTAATGGATTGATCGAATTCCAAAATTCAGTGCTCGCTAAGGATGTACTAAAACCATTTAGAAAAACAACTTTTCAATTGACAGACAACAAAATTGAACAAAGTATCCGTTTAAGGAAACTTAATCGTAACCAATTTTGGGCTGCTTCTGCTGTTAGCCACTGTGTTTTAAAGAATAATACTGAAATACCAAGAATACTGTTGTTGCAAGGTCCCCCTGGAACGGGCAAATCTTATACCGTGAAGACAATAATCACGCATTTACTTCAGGTTAGTTATTTTATTGTGTTTATATAATCTTTCGCAACAAAAGAATTGGTAAATACATTCAAAAGGAACCAAATCAAAACACCAAATTGTGAGATATAGCCATATATTTAACGTAGGAATGGTCAAAATCGAGCCGCGGTACTGACAGAAATCGCATCCTGGTTTGTGCACCTTCAAATGCAGCTGTTGATGAAATAGTGAAGAGACTAGTTTCGAGTCCTCCGGCACGAGAGGATAAAGCTACAAGTATAAGTAAAGCGTCTGCTCCATTTCTTCGTAGGAATGTAAGGGATCTTAAGCAGCTGCGACGGCAACGTAAGATTATTTGGGAATAAAGATTTAAAGAACTTATTTTTGTGAGAGGAACTACCATTGAACTGACGAACGACTGGAAAGTTATCAATTTACTTATGAAATCCAGGCAAGGGAAAGGATTGATCTCCGTAATTGTATCTCCGTTCTTCATGACTTCATGACTTTCTCAACGTGTTGAACACAGAACGTACAAATACGTTAATGGTATAATCATAAGAAGTACACTCTTACTAAACGAATTCCACATCGAAAACGAAGTTTTTGTTTAATTCACATTGCTTTTTTCGTTGCCTTTGCGATTGCTTAAGCTTCCTGTTATGAGACTATTTGTTTTGTTGTGAACATGCACCATAATTATTTTTATGTAAGTAAGTAACTGGGTGTTTTGAGTCCTTGGGCTTCCATCTGCTATGGTTTGTCTTCCGCCTGCCGAATTGTAATTAGCAGTTGACTGCACGAGGCCACTGTGCAGTCAATCGATGTTTCTTAATGGGCTTATAAGCTGCTTTTAAAGCGCGTTGCAGTTACGTGGTTGGGTAATGAACACGGGTTACAGCGGTTGCACTTGAAGACACAGGATTAAAATAAACAAGGTAGTTGTAGACTACAGACGAATGTGAATATACACTATTTTACCTAGAACAAGGAAATTGTGGGGATTTCAATTTGTTACGTCTTGGTCGTAAAAAGCAAGTAGATAGCCATGTTGCACCGTACACTATGGAATATTTGGTGGAAGCAAAGCTGAAGAAGATATCATTAAGTCTCAATAAAGATCATATACAGAAAGAGTTGAGGAGGATATCTCAATTGTTAGATCAATTGGACAATGCTTGTGTTAAACTGAAAATGTCAAGTGACGACCATAAGAAAAAAAAGGTATGATATGGAGTATTCACAATTTTTGAACGTATCATGAAAATCTGTATCGTTAAAAATGAAATTCGTAAATATGAAATTAGGTTTTTGAGGAATGATTGGCTAAATTTTATCCTAGCAAAAATAGATGATTCTTTAATCGGATTAATTTTTGCGAGTTCAAAAAGTCGCGACATTTTTTGGATTTATTTTCGCGATTAGACACTTTCAAAATTTCTTGTGGATTTATTTTCACGGTCAGAAGGACTATGATTGAAAAAATAGATTCTTCAGGTAAAAATAATGGGTAGACTTCTATTTCATCTTTGATTGCATAACTCATTAACATTTGTGGTCATTTCCAGCATTGAATCGTCACCCATGGGCCGATATCACTAAATGGTTCTAAGTTTGTCAGTTCTTTTAAACCTAGACGAACAACGTCAACGATCCCTGCTGCACACCACTACTTCCTTACCATCAGCAAAAGTGATTTAATTAGAGAAATCAACAATCCATCCTGCGTGAAGGGGCTTGGGAGTTGACAAACGTAATTTTACATCTACCTCTAACAAAGCATTTCCCCGCTCCAATTGCTGGGAAATTCGGTGGAAATACCTCTTGGCTTCATACTTTTTAGCAACAATTTGAAAATGAAGTATGAACCAAAAGAAAAGAGGAAGTGCCCTAAAAGTAACCTAACCCCAACCGCGAAAGAAAACGGAGCAAAATGGACAAAAAGAAAAACAAACAAAAAAGAAAAACGAATCAGAACCGAAAAAACCCAACTGGATTTATTCTCGCGCTCCGAAGATTTTTCTCTCCGACGTGTTTTCGCGATATAAAATTTCGCGAAAAATACAAAAAAATCGCGAAACTATTATAAAAACCATTCTCTTTTAAATGATTTTTATAATACCTTGACGGAAAAAATTGTTTGCGGAAGAAATTTTTGCATCCATGATAGCAGTGTTTTGTACAACTGAAGAGTTATCCTTTTTAAACATTAAATAAATAAAATAAATTGCCAAAATTAATTTCGCCAAAATTAATCCGATTGGAGTAAGTCATAATAGTGATAAAAGTCATAATAAGTAATTTGTGAAAAATGATTTCGAAACCGTTGCGATATTTTCTTCAGTTAAAATCTGTATTAAAATTCTTTCTTTGTCCGTTGCACGTATGAGAGTGGTCAATTTTCACTTTTAAGTATCAAGCTAAGATGATTGAACGTGCAACTCTTCAGAAAAAGTATGATGAATACAATCGACTGCTTGAAAAGGCCTCTGGAAAACTTGATATGAAGGGGGAGGAGGCGAGATGTCGGCATAATTTGTTGTTGCAAGCTGATATTATTTGTTGCACATTGAGTGGTGCTGGGAGCAAATCCATGATACAAACCTTTAAGAGAAAATACACAAGGTATTTTGGAATGAAAATTTGCTATATTTTTATACGAGTATGTAATCCATTATATTAAAAATACTTTACTATTGTTTTAGAGTAAGCCCACCATTTTCTTGTGTTATTATTGATGAAGCTGGACAGTGCTGTGAGCCAGATGCATTGATTCCATTACAGTACTTCGGTTCGAAATTAGTTCTAGTAGGAGATCCTGCGCAACTTCCTGCAACGGTGCTGTCACAAAAGGCTACAAGATATAACTATGGCCAATCCTTATTCGAACGAATATTCCACGCACTTACTATAGTCAATGAACAAGGTATAAGTGAAAAATTGTATTAGTGGATATTGTCAAAATTATTGTCATTCTTTCGGAATTGATTTTCGCGGTTCAGAAGTATGTGCTGTATGTAAATTACTATGTAAACGTAATCATTGTACAATTGAATGAAAACCAATCTTTATTTCAACAGAAGGAATCTGCACATTTATACAGTGTATAATAATTGTTAAGATGGAATATAATTGGGTAAACGTTTTAAAGAACGATTTCTTAGGGTTTCACATAAAATACGAAAAGTAATGCTTTTTGTTTTTGTTTTAGGTGACAGGCCAGCTATCTTGCTTAATATTCAATATAGAATGGCTCCCGGAATTTGTTCTTTCCCCTCTCAACGTTTTTACAATAACGAACTTTTACCTGCCAAAGAAATATACAAGAGAAAAACAAATCCTTTAAAAGAATATGTTGTTCTGAATATTTTGAATAGTACGGAAGAGAGATCACACTTCTCAGGGTGAGTTTTTCCTTCCAGAATTAAGAAAAAGGTAATGGGCACAATATTAACTACAGATTTTTTAACCTTCCGTCAGGTCTATGCATAATCCTAATGAGAGAAACTATGTTATGTCATTGTGTGCTGATATATTGGAAACGTTCGCAATACCACAACAAGCGGTTTCTGTTATAACACCGTATAGGAAACAAGTGTCCTTGCTTTGCACCGAATTACGGGGTTTTGGTTTGGATCGCATCAAAGTCAACACAGTTGATGGTTTCCAAGGTCAAGAGAGTGATATTGTTTTGCTCTCTTGTGTTCGAGGTACTAATTACCAAAGCAACATTGGATTTCTGAAGCATCCGCAACGAATGAATGTTGCACTCACAAGAGCACGAAAAAGTTTAATAATTTTGTGCAACTGTGAAACACTTGAGGTGAGTTGCTTTTTCACTTTATATGCCCTTATATGCATTCATTTCTTGTGCATGCAGTTGTCTCTCTCTGTCTAAGGTGGATGATGATTGGAAGGCACTTATAGAGAATGCTCGTCAGAGAAACTTGTTATACAACGTGTATGATGTTGAATCTGCGAAACGTGCAATTTATCACGAGGGTTTGAGTAAACTTACCTTGACCAACGGACAGGCAGCTGAAAAAATTACTGAAGATTGCTCTAATTCCGTTCCATTTATGTTTGATAAAGATGTTCATACAACTAACCCGACGTCAGGCAGCGATCATGGGGCTAAGGTCGAAGGTCAATCGAAATTTCCTACGAACAAGGAAAGTGTAAGTGAAGATTTACTCGATCATTTGCAAGTACCAATCAAAGTTTTGGGTTTGAAAGTTCCTATTGTTGATGGTTTGAAAGACAGAAATGATGCCGAGGTAACGAACGAGCAAGTAAAATCTAAAACTGAAAAGCTAACGCATCTACAAGAAGAGGACCGTGATACTGCACTGGTTGGTAAATCTGCGGTATTAGACAAGTTTGAAGTTGTAAATATGACTGTTGAAAGTGATGTTGGCATAGATGTAACTGACCCGAGTAAAACATCACTAAAAATGAAACGAAAGAATCTTGAAGAAAGTTCAGAAAAAGACCATAAAAAAATTAAGATTGATCATTCTGAATCGGCAAATCTCAAAAAAAAGAAAAAGAAGAAAAAGAAGTCTGAAAGTAAAGAAAAACATGCCGAAAATGGATCTGCCAATGAACTATCTACAAAGCAGAAAGTTGTGTGTGACAAAATGCAGGCTGTTGATGATGTTGAAATAAAAGTGAGCCTGAAATTACTGCAAAAGAAGTTAGATGCTTCCACGGATCCAAAGGAAAAAAGTGAGCTAAGGTCAATATTGGACAGTTTATGCACGTTAAGAAAAGACAATGGCGAACTGAAACCAAAAAACAAACCTGAGATGCCCACAAATCGTAAAGTCGATCAGCTTCTTGTTCAATCAGCTGTTGTTGATTCTCTCCATCCATCTCTTTCTTCCCCAACTGGTTCTTGTGTATCAATCGATTCTGAGGCGTCTAGTAATGATTTTAATGGTCAACGAAAGTGGAAACCTTCCTCAGCATATTTCAATCTTCCACATCGACACACTGATGGCACATATTGTGAAAAAGAATGTACGCGCGTTCTTGAAAGAGAAAAACGAAAAAGATCATTACCTGTAGATATTCCTTGGAAGTTGATCTTATTAGACAGAGATGTCAACACACATCTCGAAATGCGTCAAAGAAGTAAACAAGAACAAATATCAAAGGAACAACCTTTGCCGTTGGTACGTCCTGCAGAAAATGCTGCTCCTCCTGACCTCGTATCCCCAGCTATTGGGACTTTTCCCGATGAAAGACCTAAAAGACCAACCGATCCTAGAAAGAATAAAAAGATAAATCATCAAGAAAGTGAACCTATGGAGGTCACCACCTTAGAAATTTCACCTATACTGTTAAATGCACCAGTTGATTTCCCTGCATCAACATTCTCATCCAATCGAAAAAGAATCAGTTCTGCTGGAGTTGAGTCCATTCCAAACCTGCAACCTAAGCTGATGAAATTAGATAATAATAAAACAGGTCTTTCTTCAATTGGTGGCTCCAAGTTAGACTTATCTGGTGGCCCTTCTAATTATGGTTATGAAGATAACTCTGTGAATTTAACTGCTGAAGAGTATCGTACAAACTATGTTGCAGGCTTTACTGCTGGAATCCTGGAAAAACGTGGAGTTACTGGTGATATAAAATCCTTGGTCAATATGATTTCAACTTCAGTTTTAAATACAGATGCCCTTGAAAACATCATACCAAACCAACATCCTACCCACCCCCCTCCATCTGCTCGTACGAATATGACTAATAGCACAACAAAAAATACATACCCAATACCTGTCATTGGCTCTAGCAGATTAATGCCTAAGGAATCACTTCCCAAAGACAAATTAAAAAAGAAACAATCAGCAACAGTTATTAAAGGCATACCAAAACTGGATGTTCCTTCTGGTGTGTCAAAACTGGATGTTCCTTCTGGTGTGTCAACCCCAAATGTATCAGGACAACGAAAAAGTGGTCCAAGTGGAAGAGAAACTCCTCATCGGAATACTGAAAAGTCGAAAAAGAAGTCACGGAAAGAACGCGTATCGAAATTAGATAAGGGGAAATTAAGTGTCACCATAGCAGGTCGGGTTTCCAGATGGGATTCAGAGGTTCGTCAAGAACCTCGGTTTCATGGAAAAAGTCGGGGAAGAGATGAAAGCCAAATATGTGGTGACACCATGCATTGGTTCTGAAAAGCCCATAGTTAGCAGTTATGTTTGTTTCATTTGAATTCGGACGTTCTTATCGAAGATCAAGCAAAGATTTTGCTAGCTGTAGAAAGAACGAATTGGTGGTTCTATTTGTGTACAACAGCTACACGTTTTTGAATAATAATTGAAAGCACGTCACATTCAAGTCGATTTCTGATGATGTCTTTATTTTTACTCTTGAGTTCGATTTTTATCCGTTCTTATTTACAGTTCCAGTTGATACAAACCGTCGTTTTTATCTGTAAATAATAGTTTTGTATATACGACACAAGATGCGTTACAACAATCCAGATGACTTATGTCCTTTTGGGATAACCTTATGGGAATTAAATTTGGCAGAGTTAGCGAATTCAGGTAAAATTCGCCGAATTTAAGAAGGACCCGCTAATCGCCAAATTAAATTCCCGTTAAAAATCTCCATGTCTCGCCGTAAATAAAGAAATTATCTGAAATTATCCATATTATCGTTAAATATGCAGTGTGTATCGAAAAGTTAGCAACAAAAAATATAACCGCAGTTTTAAAAGTAAATATCCGATTTACTCCTATAAATTTTACATCAATGGAATCCTCATCTTTTTGTCTTTTTCGTGAAGTATTTTTCATAGGAAATGGAATAGAAGAAGAAGAGAAAATTGAAAAAGTAAGTTTGGAAAAACTCATTAATTTCCTAATGATCAATTAAGACAAAAGTCGGTGTTTTTTTTAAGTGGGCGAAATTGTCAATTTCTGAACATTTTTTTTCAGTCAAATTATTTCTTCCATCCAATAACAAAGGCATATCAAAAATACAAACTTCATGTAACGATAAGATTGAAAATTCTATTTTCGTTTTTCTGGAATTCTAAGTACCAAGTAGTGGCAAGTTATTTGCTTGCAAAGTCGGGAGCACTTAAGGATT
Source organism: Turritopsis dohrnii (assembly GCA_027922465.2). NCBI lineage: Eukaryota > Metazoa > Cnidaria > Hydrozoa > Anthoathecata > Oceaniidae > Turritopsis > Turritopsis dohrnii. The sequence continues at coordinate 1,376,268 of BQMF02000006.1, forward strand.
AAAAAATTAGAAAATGTAAATTGATGGAAAATTCCAACGCTCAAAACTTTTGATACTGAAATGCTCTCCAAGCCAAATTTAATACAGGGATGGCTAAGTTTTTTATGTAACTGTCAAGCTGGTTAAAATTTTTGATCAAATATTCCAAAATTTTACAAGAAATAGTTGTCTTGAATTTCCAATCCTTACTCGTCTGCGAAAGCAATCCGAAAACCAAATTGAGACAAAACATATTAGACAGGGAAAAAAACCCAAATAGGTAGCACTCAACCTAACCGGAAATTTTATTGTTGGAAGTTGGTTTTTGGTTGAAAGATCCTTTTTTGTCCAAATTTGAAAGATAAAAGATGCGTCCATCATACGTTTTGGCGTTTTTTCAGTCTTTGCACCCAAGGTGTACAGTTACGAGTGAGACAAATAAGCATTTACAAATGTTTCCATTCAGATATGAAAAACTCATTGCAGAAGTTTCCTCAGATACGGCTGTTGTAGAGGGTCGGCCTTATGACTGTTGCATGTGCAAGGACGTAGATATAGGGGGCTTGGGAGCTTGAGAAATTTCCAACCATAGTGTGGCCTCTTTCGGCAATACAGATTTATTAAGCCACCCCCACCCACCCCAAAACTCGAAATGTCTAGCTACGTCCCTGATGTGGCTTTTGAAGGAGAGTTTTAATGCCCTTAGCCAGCATCTATCACTTAATATGTATAACTAACAATTTTCAATCTATTGATCCAGAATTCAAGACGCAACTCCAAGTCATCGATGAAAAACCCACGACTGAGGACATTGCAAATGCAGTAAAATCGGAGGAGTTGCATTTGATTTCGGAAAAAAAGAGACTCAAAGTTGCTTAATAGTTTCGTACTATCTTCGATTCTTGCAATGATGCAAGCTGTCCGGGATGGTGATTCTTGTTGTATTTACAAGCAGAGAGAGAAATGATCAAATTTCGTTTTGTACTAAACCATGTGGACTATGCACGTTACCTAACGTGTCAGCATGTCCTACTGGTTGAAATCTTAGGGAAAGGTCATCAAGTTGTGCGACATCTGGAGGAAGTATTTCTGGAACAAACTTTTCATCTATACACGGGGACTTATCACTGAAATGGGGAAGCAAAGTCACTAGCAGGTTCTCATCGTGCAGGGTTCAGTACCAACGTTTACTCCCTAAATAATTGGTTAATGACCACCCATACACATGCGAAGTTGATACAAGCTCAATGACACAACTCGTCTCAACACTCAAAGTGTGCATAAGGAAACAACAAGAGAAGCTAAAAGGCTACATAATGGTCATGAAAGTAAACTCGTGTCGAAGTTAAATGAGTACGGTTTCGACAGATAATCTCTAGTGCCAGAGATTTTACAACTGGAGATTGAACCTCATATTGCCAACGATATGTTTAGAGCTGCTAATTTTGGAGTCAAACAGTTCAAAACGCTTGTCGATGACCGTTTAGTAAAAGAAACAGCCAATTATTTTGAGCGAATCGATCGAAACAGTCTAAACACGCGTTTGAAGCCAAAAAAGCAACGTCAGTGTCCATTTTGAAAGAGAACAAGCAGGCATTCGGATATCTGTTTGAAAAGGGATATGAATTAGAAGAAGTTTTTCATTATCCTGTAACAGCCTATCCTTTAAGTATTGTAACACTGAAGGAAAGCTACGATCAGATAATAAAAGCAGTTTTAGGAATTGTTTGATTGACAAGGCTGAGGCAATCGCCAATTCCCCTCCTCAATTTGCAAGATGGATTTACGATGGAATGACCGTACATCCAAGCCTTTACCGAGATTATATGAAGACGTACCAGAAAGTAATACAACCAAGTCAACAACTTCATCCAACAACTGTTAGGACTGGTAAATGCACCAGCAAGTGATTGTAATGGCAACCGCAAGGTATCGTTAGACTCTTTTTATGAAATGCGTCTAAAGTGTCCTGCCAACATTATGGCAGCGCATCTTAATATCAACTCTATTAGGAATAAGTTCAATGATCTTGAAATTTTGACAAAAGGGTTCCTTGACATTTTAGCCGTGTCGGAAACCAAGTTGGATGATTCTTTCCCATCAAATCAATTCCTTCTAGACGGTTACACAAAACCTTACCGCTTAGACATTTCCGGTAAATCAGGCGGGCTTTTAGTCTATGTCAAGGAGAACATACCATCACGCTTATTGAACGTGCTCAAACTCCCTCAAGATATCCAAATTATTCCCTTAGAGTTGAATTTGCGCAAAGACAAGTTATAATATCCATCTACAGGGCACCCAGTCAAAATATTGATTACTTCCTGGATAATTTGTCTTCGGTAATTGATTTTTATAGCTTGGTTTATCCTAATGTCTTAGTAATGAGTGACTTCAACATTGAACCCAGTGTCACAAAAATGTCTTCCTTTTTGGAAAAACATAGCCTTTTTAGCCACATAAAGGAGAAAACCTGTTGGAAATCCTCTTCTGGATCGTGTATCGACCTGATACTTTCTAACAGGAAACACTCCTTTCAACATTCTGGGGTTGCAGAGACTGGCCCAAGTGATTGGCACTGGCTCGTGTACACAATGTTCAAGTCGAAATTTCTAAAACATGAACCACGAAAGTATTTTTATAGATGCTATAAAGATTTTGATGAATCAGTATTTTTGAAGTCAGTTCATGATAATTTAGTTGATGTGGACAATTATTCTGACTTTCATGCAGTCTTTATGATGCTCTTGAACAAGTTTGCTCCCTTAAAAACACGGTTTCTACGTGCAAATAATAAGCCCCATCTATCAAAAGCCATGCGTAAAGCCATTATGCGTAGGTCACAACTGAAAACTAAGGCACATAAAACCAATACACTTGGCGATTGGTCAGCCTATAGAGCCCAGCGGAACTATGTCGTCAACTTTAATCGTCGTTTAAAGAAGTCGCATTTTACTGAAAATACAGTGGGCAGTAAAAGTTTTTGGGATGCATGCAACCCTTTTTTCTCAGAAAAAGGGAATAGAAATGAAAAGATCATTCTTGTTCAAGACGAGCATGTAGTCAGTGATGATGCCTCCGTCGCGCAGATTTTCAACAGTTACTTTTCGAACATAACCAGTTCTTTGACCATACTCCAGTGGTGTGGTTTGTCATGTCAAATTCATGCAACTGAAATTGACCCGGTTGATGCAGCCTTGCATAAATACAGTGAACATCCCAGTGTACTTAAAATCCGCTCAAACTTTGGAAATCGTCCGAAGTTCAATTTTCGTCATGTCCATGTTACGGAGATGCGAAAAGAAATTTTGGCACTGGATGAATCGAAAAGTACTGGTGGGGACATGCCGATTAAATTTTTAAAATTATCTTGTGCTGAAATTGATGATGCTTTAACAAGATGTTTCAATTCGAGTATCGATTCTTGCGCGTTTCCTGAGGAATTAGAACTTGCTGATGTAGTGCCTGCTTTTAAGAAGGGATCTAGAACCAATCGGGGAAACTACAGGCCAATCAGTCTACTTAGAGCTCCATCCAAAATTTTTGAAAAATTGTTAGAAAAGCAACTTTCTTTCTTCATGAAAGAAAGATTGTCAAAATATCTATGTGGTTTTAGAAAGGGACATTCCACCCAACATGCTTTATTAAATCTAGTGAGCGCGTGGCAAAAATGCCTTAATAAAGGCGGAGTAGTTGGTACAGTCCTAATGGACCTGTCAAAAGCATTTGATGTTCTTCCGCACGATCTACTCATAGCGAAATTGCACGCTTATGGCATGGGCCGTAGAAGTCTTAATTTACTACATAGTTATCTTTCTAACAGGAAAATGCGTGTCCGCATTGCATCAACATTTAGCGAATGGCTAAGAGTTAAACTCGGGGTTCCTCAGGGTTCGGTTCTAGGCCCTCTCTTATTCAATATTTTTCTCAACGACTTGTTTTTTATTGATGTTGACTGTGATATTTGCAACTTCGCGGATGACAATACGTTATCTGTTTGCGGGTTGAACTTAGAGATCGTCTCTAGGCAATTGAAGCAGGATTCCGAAATCACTATCCAATGGTTTCGTGATAACGAGATGGTAGTGAACCCGGAAAAATTCCAGGTCATGTTTCTTGGTTGCGCTAATGAACTGCTCAATCCGTTTGTGATTGATGGATCCGCCATCCATCCTTCTCTTTCTGTAAGGTTGCTTGGCGTAACTATTGATCATAAACTTAGTTTTTCTACTCACATTGAAAACATGTGCTCCCAAGCAAACAAAAAGATCAGTGCATTACTGCGTATTCGCAGTTATATGGATCGAAGCCGTGCATCGTTACTTGCCAGTGCATACATCTCCTCCTGCTTTAAGTATTGCCCACTTATCTGGATGTTCCATTCAAAAGGGGATGCTAAGAAAATCTTGTCAACACAGATTAGAGCAACCCGGGCAGTCGAAAGTGATTTTTCTACTCCCAGGGACTTAATTCTCACTGCTTACAGTGTGGAACCTGCTCATATCACAAATCTACGCTTTATGCTGATTGAAGTTTTTAAGTCAGTGAACAGGATAAATCCTGAATTTTTATGGGAGTTATTTCCGCAGAAAAAAACTATCCATTCCATGCGTGCAGGAAACCTTCTGATGCTACCGAGGAAATCTGAATCAACGGTGAATTCTTTTCTATTCCGTGCTATACTGGCATGGAATTATTTACCAGCACCGCTCAAAAATTCAGAGACTTTGTCATGTTTCAAGAGAGACATTGCTGGTATTAAATCATTCTACTGCCAGTGTAAATGCTGCGCATGACGTCATTGTGCGTAAATGTGCAGATTAGTTTTATCAGTTTTTATTTATTTTAATTTTTATGAGCGTTGGCTTGTATTAGTCATTGTATTTATCTAATGTATTTACGGTGTACTAGATTAATGTCCAACGAAAAATAAAGCTACAATACAATACAATGTTGAAGTTTGTAATGACGTTTACTTAGCTGCGGCTATCAAAAACCAAACAAGGAAGAAGCAAAGAACTAAAACCCCAAGGACTTATCTTAATAGCCTCGATCAGTAGATGTTGAATGGAAAAGACTGCAACAATTTCTTTCACAACATTGAAAGCAAGAAAGATCTTATGAAAAGGCAACGTCTTCCAAGATGACTCTTACAAAGAAATTCTTGAGATGGAGAAGTCTTGACGATAGTGGATGGAAAATAGATGAAGATGGAGGAAACATTTTACCACTACAGTCTACTCTCGATAAGTGGAACCTCCACGGGACCGAACAAAATGGTTTCACTTATCGAATGTTCCACTTATCCGAATTGCTCGATAAGTGGAACCTCTATGAAACCGAAAAAAAGGTTCCACTTATCGAACTTCTCTCTTATCTGAAATTTCAGGAGACCGAGAAATCTACGAATAATCAAAAACAGGGGGAGGCACAAAAGAAAATGCTTTATAGATATATATGTTCCACATGATGATTTGATTCGAAAAAAGAATGTTTTGATTAAAATGATTCGAACGTACTGTAGATGACTTTTCTTTTGGAAAAGTTCCACTTATATGAATGAATATTACTCAAGGGACCAAAAAATTGGTCCCACTTATCGAAAGTTCCACTTATCGAGGGTTCCATTTATCCGAAGAAAATAAGAGAGATTTGTTAATGCAAATCCAAGGGACCGGAGAAATTGGTTCCACTAAACGAACGTTCCACTTATCCGGGGTTCCACTTATCGAGAGTAGGCTGTATATGGTTTAAAGATTAACTTTCTATTTTGCATATTTTCGCTTCTCGAAGTATTTGAATTGTTGTTCAGGTCTTTGGTAGACCATATCGGACTCATTAGACATCATTTGCAAATATTTGGACTCGAGGGATTGGAAAATATTCTAAGACCTAGGATATCTGTATTAATTAATTTGTATTTCAATTAATCAGCTTCCATCGATAAAGAGTCCAAAAAAAAGACGAATTGATGAGAACATACAACTGTTTGTAACTCAAGAAGAAATGGAATTAAAGGAAACATTCCTTGATGATGAGAGCGATATATCTGACAGTGAAGGGAGTGAATGGGAATATTAAGAAAACAACAATAAAATAGCAACTTCAAACATTTTAAATCCGCTGAAATTTCGAGCTATTTCTGTTCCCGTAATTGAAAGTACTACTATCTTAGTTTATCTTAGATAATCTTAGTTTATTTTCATTTCGCCAATAAATCTTTCAATCTATGACCGTAGATAATGGCTAGAGCAAGCAGAAGGCTGAAGTGCTTTTTCACCAGGCCCCGTGTAGTCAGATATATACAAAATAACTAGTTTACTTTTAATATACCTACGAATAATACTACAATATTACATTTCTAGGTAGGAATATACAAGCAAGAGGACAGCGTCCGGACTAAGTAACGAAACAAACGAAGAAAATGATGATGGCGTAATCTTTGAGGGCATAACTTTCCATTCATTTTAAGACTATCTTATAAGACTATCATTTTCGTCTGTTAAGACCTAAATCTTACAAATAGACGATTTGAATGAAAGATTGTTAATGCAATATAATTATTTAATGGCATCACATGACGTCACGGATGGTGGACGCAATTTTTGTATTTTCAAATTTGGATAGAAAATTCAGAAATTTGATTATCATCTGTTTAGGGTACAATAACTTGCAAAATAAGTGAAGATTGCGCAAAATGATTGCACTGTGATGTTTGGCAAAAAGTGATGACGTCACGTGATCTCAAGAGTGATGACGTCATTTCCATCTCTTTATTTTGTGATAGAAATGTTGGGGTTTCGATTCTGATCTGTTTATAGTATAAAAACTTGAAGAATGGGTGAAAAATGTTAGATACACAGTGTGTGAAAGATTAAATTACGAAATTGGTGACGTCATCAATCTAATCTTTCAAGGCTCATAACTTCTGACCTGTTGACTTTCAGACCCATGTTTCTTATTATTTTTTGCTTCTTTTGTTAATATCTATCGATTGAGATCAAGATATCCAAAATCTGAGCATTTTTGTTTTCGTCTGACCTAAAAAAGTTGATGTCATCATATCTCGAAAATGAGGCTGTTGGAAAAAAGGCCCAATTCAAAATTTTGAATAGTTTCAACCAAAGACCAACTTCCAACAATAAGATTTCCGGTTAGGTTGAGTGCTACCTATTTGGATTTTGTCTATAATATAGAATACACGATTTTCTTTTTTATAAGCACTGTTGATTTTGATCAGAACTCAAGTTGCTTAACTTTTTCTAACTTATGAAATCGAAAAGGATGTATATACAACAACTTTCTGTGTTCATGCTACAGTAGTAATATTCGAAAATATAAGAACAAAATGCTGAGTACAAAATACACGAGTTATTACAATACGTATTTATTTATAGAGGGTAATTTGAAGCATAACATTATTTTTAGTTGCTTAACCAGTTAAGTGCTGGTGTTGCTTAATTTACTTACCGTTGCTTATAAAGGGGGTTGCTTTAAAAAAGAAAGGGCTACTTATGGGGGGGGGGGGGGGGGGGGGGGGGTAATTATCCGGGGGGCAACCCAGCGTAAGACTGTGTAACCATTTAAAAAGCCAGATTTAGATGTGAACACTTGTAATTTTGATACTTCATCGTCGTGGTCGCTCTATTGTATTTAACAATCTCTTGAATTTTACCAATTATATTGTTTTAAGATCGTGAGGGAACGTGCTTCAAATTTTACAAAAAAGTTAAAACTTAACAAGGGAAAAAAGTATCGTGTATTTGGAACAATTTTGAAATTGGGTATTTTGAAATACTTGAGAGTGTTCATCTCACACCGCGATTGGCGATTACGACGATTAATTTTTTTTTAATCGGCGTAATAGTCAGGTCTGAACCAGGCTAAATATTTTTTCTCAATTTTAAAATGTCTAAAGCTGTGTCCACTAAAGAAAAATTTGCGCTGTGGTTAATTTTCTTTGCGATGAACAAATTTTCTGTCGCAAATCATCTTTCGCAAACACCTGTTGTGTGTTGTGTCCATTGATAAGAATTAATTCATGAAAGTAAATTCTTTTCAACTCACAGCGATGGACAGTGAAAACGAACTATTGTGTGTTGTCGCTGCAACTTTGATAGAAAATGGAATGAAACAAAACAAGAGCCAGATGGCGCAAAACGGTAAGCAGCAAGCAGCATACTTTCAAAAGCACGACCAAAAATTGCCATAAAAAAAATAGTTAGTGTAAAGAGGTCTTATCGAATGTAAATGGGATCTTATTAAGAAACGCCACCAGCAAATAATTTTCAAGACAAAGAAATGTACATACATGAGTCGAATTCTTTCAAGAAAAAAATTATAAGAACTTATGTGTAAAAAAACGCGTCTGCTTCGAAAAAAATTAAAAACAATAACAAAGATTCCATGGACTCAAGAAACCTTCCCAAAAACTGTGACATTTGAAATATTTAATGCAAAATGACGGTTTAGATAGCTGACAAACTTTAGATGTAATTAAAAAGAGTCTGCTAAATGACGTGCCCTACGTGCCCTACGTGCCTACGTGCCTTACGTGCCTTACGTGCCTTACGTGCCCACGTGCCTTACGTGCCCACGTGCCCTACGTGCCCACGTGCCCTACGTGCCCACGTGCCCTACGTACCTTACGTGCCAACGGATGCTTTTTTGCAACTTGGAAAATATTATATACACACTGACAGTTTTAGCGGAGTCATTGCGACTCCTAACAGGGAGTCATTGAACAATGATAACCTAAGGGAGTAAATCAGATGATACGAAGAGCATCTTAAGGGAGTCATTTTGTTTCTAAAGGGTGTCAATTTTAATTTCCTTAAAATGACCACCTTGAAGGGAATCAATTTGATTCCTTTAAGTGATCATAAGTGATGTAAGTTACATCCCAGTGGGCACAAGGACGTCCAAATGACGTCCAAATGACGTCTTTTTAGGACCTTAGGACGTCCACTTTGGACGACCAGAGGACGTCCAAAAGACGTACCAAATGAAACGCTTTTCGTCCACGTCTGCAGAGGACGTCGTATGGACGTCGTTTTTTTCACAAAATTGACCGTCCAGAGGACGTCCAAACGACGTCTTTAGGACCTTAGGACGTCCATTTTGTACAACCAGAAGACGTCCAAAAAACGTACCAAATGAAACGCTTTTCGTCCACGTCTGCAGAGGACGTCGTATGGACGTCCACAAAATTGACCGTCCAGAGGACGTCCATTGGGATAAGAAAAAGCTCTTCACAGGATGGAGATTGAATAGAGAATTGAAAAAAGCATGTCCATTCCATGTTTTTAAATTGTATTTACAGATTATAATCATGAATCGTAAAAATTTACATTGTTTTCCGCGTTCGTGTTCATCATCTTCTAGATGTGCCTTTTACTTTTCTCCCTTTTCAAAAGGTCACTAATTAACGTGTCGATTCCGTTCTTGTGATGTCATTCAGTCAATGCGCCTGGAATACAAAAGTATGATTCAGTTATAATACACGCTTATTTCAATCATAAACCCAGTGGGCACAAGGACGTCCAAATGACGTCCAAATGACGTCTTTTTAGGACTTTAGGCCGTTTTTTTTAAAGAAATTAATGATTTTGGTATCTCATAGATGGTAAAGGTAACAAAGAAACTCAATATATAAATTTAATATACCAGAAAGAGAATTCTGTGAAAAAGTCAGCACAAGCCGGTGTTTCAGAGGCTAGATGAGCCAGTCTTTTTAGTGATGAAATTTGTTCTAAATATATGAAGTGTGATACACAAATAAATAATATAAGGCAAGCAAAATCACTCCTGTTTTAAAGCAGATGTATCATAAATTAGATTCACTGTTCAATATAAACAAAACTTATGCTGGTGCTGCTGGTATAAAGTAATTATGCTTTCTACTCAAGTAAGTAATAACTAAAGTCTGGTACAGATTGAAGGTAGTATTCAGTAAAAAAGAATAATTACGTAAATCATCTTGATGGTTTCTGTCTTCAACCGTCGAATCATCATCTTTTACAGGGCTAAGTCTTTTCAAAGATTTCTGCATGGTCTTCTTCACCTAAATTTTGAAATTTAAACGTAAGCTATGCTCCTTAGAAATTTGCTTTACGTAATTCATCATACACTTATGACAACTTTACCGGATTCCTCCTCGTGGTTGAAATATTTATCATCTGTTCAGCTTCGTCTTTTGATCCGATTTCCAGGAGAGTTTCCAACAGCTCATATTTTCACAAGTCTTCAGATGGAGTTGGCCAGTGAGAGAGACAGTAAGCTACTGGCTTTGGACCTTTAAGAGAGTAGATTTTTGTTACATGTGGTTAATGATTACTTCAATATTAAAGCGTGTGTACAGATGTGTTGCCCAGAATCATATTGGTTATTAATTAAAATATTTATGATATGCTTTTACTGAGGTGTAAAGTTTAAATCTTTTAAAATCTTTTGATGGCACAGTTTGTCATACTCTGTAAACTTTTTGTAGTACAAAAAGAAAGCAACCAGAGAACTTTTGAATATTGACTTACATTATATGGTGTATGTTGTAATAGTTGTTGGCAGTTCGTCTATCAGTTCGCCTATCCAATGTTTTCTTCTGATGTAACGGTAGAATCTTGATGGTAGAATCTTGATCTTGATGGAATGTTTTATATCGAACGTCAAAACTAGACGGGGGTGTATTTACAAAGCTATTTCACTCATCAGAAAAGTTTTCATTAGATATTGAATTTAATTGAAACAAGATGCCCTTTACGGGCAGAAAGATTTCTGCAGAATCAGCTGAAGTATGAAAATGGAAGACTAACAATAACATTATTGAAACTTGAATGGTTTTGAATGATTGGAAAATAAAATACAATACTATACAACATTGACTGCTGCTCAGTGTAGAACACACACAGCAGGTGGGAATTGTAACACACAAAATAAAATGAGTTTTGTTATTGAAATATTGAAGTTAAATATGTTCGAACAGCTGACCAAAGGTGTGCTACCAGTGAAAATTTTCATGAATAAATTATTTGAAATTATATGTTGACTCTTTTGAATGTAAAAAGTACTTTTATATATAATTACATAAACAATACACAAATTACATATAAAAGAAATGTGACATAACAATCAACCCAAAATGACCTATTTTAATCTAACACAATAAAAGAAAAGTTTATAAAAATTCTTTTAGAAATTCTAAAAGGTTGAATGATCTTTACAAGACATGCCGAATGTGTAATTGATATTATGTAAAACTTTATTGCATATGTACATCTAAATGACATGAAACATTGTTTATTTTGGGTATACAAAATACAATTAAGTTTATATAGATCTTTTTTGATATCACAGTGATTACATATGAAAATCACGTAATATGCTTTAAACATTTGATATGCACTTCCAATCTTCTTAATTACATACAAACAGAATTCCCAATGTTGCAAATACAAAAAGTAATCAAAGATCTTGATCATTAAAAGTATATGCTCTATAAATTTATACCAAAATTTACCAAAATTTTGTATTGTGTTACTAATAGTACAGTATTTTGAATTTATACACAGTTAAAACATTTCAATTTGCCAGGATAATGATCAAGGCTATATTATTACAAAACAAAACGCGATTATAGAAAAATCAACAAACATAAAATAATAATACATACATAATAGTTTATATGACGCTCGACCCACACGCAAGCCACATACAAACAGGAATAAATTCACAACAGATAACATGAGCAAGCAAGGGTCCACACACACAGCACGTAAAAATTGAACACTACGTAATTGTTCATTAACAACCGTGATTAGGAAGATCATTCGTAAATAGGGGCATTGTCAGTATAACTTAGCTAGAAAATCATCAATCAAAAGTGGTGCAGAGCAGACAACCACTACTTAATGTTGGAGCTGAGGAGGAAACAGTATTAAAGTATTACAACCCAAACAAGAAACGAAAAAAAATCTTTTGTATCTAGAAAGGCTTAAACATTGAAACATTTTTCCCTAATACGAACACATAGCTCTTTGACTCAAAACTTCTTACTTTACAACTTCTTAGTTAGAAAAGAATTATCACACTATAGTAGAATATTATACGTACTCCTCAGAGCTTCATAAAAGCATAGTTGACACTACAAAAACTTCATTGACACTACAAACACTTAAAACTATATTTACCATCAGACCATATATTTATTTACATCTGAATGATAATTACTTACTTTATTTTGGAATAAAGTATACAGAATAATGAGTGTACATTGATCATTTCTGATTTCAAAGTAATTACGTAAGTAAATCATACACAAACTTCAAACATTTAAGATTACTATCCATCCTTCTTTTTACGAATGGACTAATTGCAAACAAAAAAGTAAACAAAAATTTGATGATGAAAAATACAAAACTGAAAGTTGAATGTTTTTTACAGGATGTGAAGTGTTTCGAATTGTATATCAAAATTAGGAAGGCTGTCCATAATAAGAGACATTGATAACCTAAAAATTACTGATCACCTGCATTTCAAAGTATTATACAAAGCACATAAGCTTAAAACACAGCTAGAGTGAAACATTAAAAAAGTGGTGCATAGTAGGCAGACATTTGGAGCTGAGATGGAACTTAAGCTGAGCTGTACGCATCCAGAGCTTAAAGAGCATTACAGCCCACATTTGAAACAAACAATGATCTTTTTTTAGAAAAAATCTCAGGCATTAATCTCAAAAACAAAACATACCTTTTCATTCTGTTTATAAAATGAAACGAAAAATCACCATTGAATCATAATGATATAATATAAGATAATAATAAATTACTGCTACATATTTTATTCTTCATCTTCAGTTTTGGAAATGTACATCTTCTTTAATTATACAGACTAAAGCTGCTTTGGGATCCTTTTGGTTGGTTCTTTGTTGTGAGTTTCTTCGACTGAAATGCGTGACTTTGGCTTCGTGTAAACATTCGCACGAGATTTCAAAAAACCGCTATGTTTGGACAGTAAGAAAAACAAGATGCCCTTGCAGGCATAAGGATTTCTGCAAAATCAGCTGAAGTATGAAAAGAGAAAGACTACAAGATTCTTGAAATTTAAGAAAAGTTTAATCTGCAATATATATTCATTAAATTTCTGATCAAGAACTTCGCAAAAATCTGGAAAAACATAATTGTCACTATGCAAAACTTTATACCAATAAACATCAATAAACTTGATTATATCTGAATGACATAAGTTCTTTATTTTGTTGGTACGAAATGATATTAAGTATTCAGTGATCACTTCAGATAAGACAATGAGTATGCATGTAAGTCAATGTAAATGTTATGAATTTAAATATGTATTGTCAATCTTCCTAACAGAATTCCTAAGGACAAAAAGGAAAGCGTAGATTTTAATGATACGAAATACATCCATATACATACAAAATCAACATACATAACTGAAACTTAAACTTAAAAACTTAGAAACTTAAAAAAACATTAGATTTTTAATTACGCATACACCCCAGGAAATTCTTAAAGCATAGCTGACACAATATGAAACTTACGTTAACTGCCAATAAACTTAATGAACAAAAGAACAATAAATTTAAATAGATGCTGTAAGATATCACAGTGATTACGTAAGTCTTTCAATATACAGTCAATCTTCCTAATAACGAAAAGACTTCCCAAACAAAAAAAAGTAAACAAAGATTTGGATTATGTAAATGTGTTATTTAAATTAGCAAACTTAACTGAAAGCAGTTGAAATTTAAATACAGTCAAGATAAGTTTCCTATTTGCTATCGTAAGTAGGGAGTCCCATTCCAAATTAAGGGCATTGATAATAATACAGCCAAGAACTATACAAGTAAATATGCTAACATAGCTAGAGAAATATCAAACATAAAATGATGCAGGCAGAGGTTAGACAGATATTCTTGTTGTTGGAGCTGAAGAGGAAACTGAGCTGAGCTGTACGTATCCAGAACTTAAAAGGCATTACAGCCCACAAATGAAACAAACGAGCTTTTGTATTTAGAAAAGCTTAAAAGAATACCAGACATTTTCAAAAAAACAAAAACCTTTCCTTTTTGACACACTCCTGTTTTTATTTCTATTTCTATTTATTAATTTGCATAAGGCATTACAATGGCCTAATCTCGCAAATGGAACAGAAAAATTACAAAAATGAAAATAGTAAAAAAAAAATAAAAAAAAAAAAAAATAAAAAATAAATAACATAAGTTAGTTAGATGAAATATATATAAATAAATAAAATAAGTTAGTTAGATGAAATATATATAAAATGAATTTTAAATTTTCATTAAAAATATTTTATTAACAAGAATAAAGTTTATATATAAAATATATGAATTGTAAATGTAAAATTTTTATTAAAAAATATTTTATTAACAAAGAATAAGTTTATAAAAGTCGTGTACAGACAAAATGTCGAAAACCCCACAGAATATGCCGAAAAAGGTACAAAGCCTTGTTAGAAGATTAACTAGGAAAATTAATGTGAATTGGTGAGAGACGCTAAAAACTTGGCTAAATCGATGTCAAAGTTAATCATGAACAATAAGATCTAACTCTTCCTTAAATTTTGAAACATCGTCCATGCTAGATATTTTTGTTGGTAGATTGTTCCATTTTTTGACAACATCAGGAAAGAACGAAGTCGTGTACGCTTTTATACGCCCAAACAATGGGTTGAACTTTGTGTTGATGCAGCGTTGTCGTGAGGGTAGAATTTCACTGTTCAGTTGTTTGGCATGATGCGTCAGGTCGTGAAAAAGTTTGAGTTTTGCAATTTCTCTCCTTTGCTCTAGTGTTTTAAAATTAGCTGACTTTCTTAATGTTGTTGGGCTAATGTCTCTTTTCCATGAGTTGAATATCCACCTTAGGGATTTTCTTTGCACCATCTCGATTTTGTTGATCAGTTGGTTGTTGTCAACCGGATCCCAGACAGAGGATGCGTATTCAACAATCGGACGAATAAATGTTTTGTAGCACTTGATTCGGATTTCCCTGTTGCTTTTCCCTAAGTTCCTCTGTAAAAAGAGTCTAGCATTGTTTGCTTTGCTACAAGTTTTCTCAACATGAATTTTCCAACACAAGTTTTTTGTCAGGGTTACACCAAGGTATTTCGCTTGGGTGACTGTTGCTAGCTGTTGATTATGAATTCTGTAGGATGCTTCAACGATTTTTCGTTTGTTGGTAACGCGGAGAACCAGACACTTGTCTGGGTGAAACTCCATTGACCAGTTTGATTCCCATTCGGCGAGGTTGTCAAGGTCTTGTTGTAAAGATTTTGCATCATTAGTAGATTTGATATTCCGGTAGACATATGCATCATCTGCAAATAATGAGATCTTTGAAGATGACTTGAGAGGCATGTCGTTGATATAAATTAAAAATAGCAATGGACCCAATACAGTGCCTTGGGGGACACCGGATGTGACTGCACTATGCCTCGAGAACGTTCCTCGCACTACCACACATTGAGTACGGTTTTGTAAGAAGTCAGCAATCCAATTGTGTATTTGTCCTCTGATTCCGTAGTGGTTGAGTTTCAGCAGTAGTTTTCGGTGACAAACTTTGTCAAAAGCTTTGCTAAAATCTAGCAGAATAGAGTCTATTTGTTGCTGGTCATTCAGACCTTTAGCTAAATCGTTCACTGTTTGAAGGAGTTGGGTCTCACAAGAACGAAATTTTCGGAAACCATGTTGGTTATCTGATAGAATTTTCTCAACATCAAAATGTTTCATTATGTGGCTGTGGATGATGTGTTCCATTATTTTACACGTAACAGACGTAAGGCTGATAGGTCTATAATTCTCAGCTTTGGAACGATTCTTGTTCCCTCCTTTAAATAAAGGTGTCACGATGGCGTGCTTCCATTCGTCAGGGATTTTTCCTTGCTTTAAAGAAGCTGTGAAAAGCAGTACTAAACCATCTGCAATTTCCTCCGCACACTCTTTCAACAAACGTGCCGATACACTATCAGGCCCACTAGCTTTGAATGGGTCAAGTTCTTGAAGTAGCTTAATTATTCCAGGTTTGGTAAATATTATGTCTCCAATTTGGGAACCTGTCGGGCCTAGAACTTCAGGGCTTGTTCCATCATCCTTTGAAAACACGCTGGTGAATTGGCTGTTCAGTATCTCGGCAAGTTTCTCATCACTTGTATGTAGGTTGTTGTTATTGTCTACTAGTGGTGAAACTCCACAAATGTCTTGCTTTTTGGATTTGATGAATGAATAAAACTTTTTATTGTTTTTATCACCGTTTTCAATAACATTAGTTTGAATGAACGTGTTGTAGGTGCTTCTACATATAAAACATTGAAAACTTGTTTTTAAAAAAGAATGAACACAGTAGAATCTTTGTAAGATAATCATAAATTTCTACCCTCTACTCTCGGTCTTGGAACTGTAAATCTATTCAACATTGATCAATCAACTTTTGTTGGAAGTTTCTTCGGTCACGCTGTAGTGTACCATTTTGCGAACGGCGTGCAAATGCTAGTCGAAAAATACCCGGATGATCACATGGTGGAAATTCAAGCCAATAAACTAGCGCTACTAAAGTTAATTAGCACCCTTGCAAAATAGTGGCGCCTTATGCACCAATGAACATTAAGACGGCTTTTGTATGAACCAATCAAATTGGAGAAACAAATATGACTAGGTTTGGACAGTAAGATGAAAAAAAAAAAAAAAACAAAAACAAAGACGATCGTAAAGGCTTTCTTGCTTACGCAGAAATCCAAAAAAACGAAAGCCGGTTGTAATAGCTTTCTTGCTTTCGCAGAAATCTAAAAATTTCAAATAAACAAAATAGGTAAAATTTGTGCACGATAAAACACGATATTTATCACGTTTAAAACCAAGTTATATGACCAGATTTAGTATTCTGACCCCCGTATTTTATTTTAGTTTACGCACAATACGTGGAACGTTCGCACGGACATTCTACATAATCAAACTGAACCAACGAAAACTGAACTCTCTCTATCTCGAACTCGCAAGAGACCAGCAAATTTGTTCGAGTTAGAGAAAGTTAGAGATAAAGAAGTAAAAAATAGATTAGATTGTAGTTTACTAAACTACACTCTATCCCGAAATTCTCCCTACCTCGAACGAAAATTTCGATATTAGAGTCAACTGTATACGATGTTGTTTGTGTAGCAAGTGATTTGAGTACAACTGCCGATCGAGTTTTAAAATTAAATTTTAACTTTTAGATTAAAAATAGAAGACAAACTCAGACGTCGAATGGACGTCTATTGATGACCTTGGACTAAAATAGACGTCCATTGGACGTCTTCAAGCGTACGTGGACGTTAGGACGAAATTAATACGTCCGCTGGACGTCCGATGGACGACCTGTGCCCACTGGGATGGCTCTTTAAGGGAATCATTTTGATGCTCGTCGGAGAGTCAAATCGAAAAACAAAGCCACTGTTTCGCACGCTTTAAATAAATAATGTTACGTAAGCAATTCTTTAAATGAGAGTCTCAGATGTCACATAACGGTATAAAAGATTTTACACCTTTAAACAACAAAAATAACGGTTATTAACTCTTAGGGGTACTTTCTTTGCATTTTACTAAATAATTATTCTTTTGTATAGATATTTCTGTATAATCACAAAAATTGTAAACTTATTTAATACGACCGTACGATCGCGTTGATTAAAAAAAACATCTATAATTTATCAACTCCACTGGTTCACTGATTTCATTGGTAACATATACATATTTCATATTAGGAGGTTTGTAGTTGCACTATTCTTGGAATCTTTTCTTGACGAAATTGAATGTGTCCGTGTGACTGACAGTTTCTTTTGTTTGTTTTCTTGTTCTTAAATAATCGGCTATTATTACTCTACTAGCCGCCAAGGCGGCGTCGCTCGCCGCCCATGTCCACCTGCTCTGTATCACTGTATCAATAAACGTCAAATTTCCTTATAAAAGGCTCGTACAACTTGTGTTCAACCAGAAGCATATTCGAAGTCACAACCTCTGATAAAACCAATCTTTTATCAGTGTAACAATTCACTCAAAATGTAGAGAGAGAAAACTTCAACTTTTTATTAGCTTTTGTTTTAAAAAAGTTACGCACTCTAACATGGGTGCTATCAAACGTAAGGGGTAAATAGTTTCTCTTCTTAAAAACATCACGACGGAGGAGAGAAAAAAGGCACGTGCTAAATGAATAAATAGAATAAAAAACGTTCGATCAGAACGCTTAACAATTAAAAGAAGAAATTAATTTGTTAAAAGAAAAGCAAAAAAAAAAAAAAAACCATTTTGTTTTGATGTAATACTCTTTTTTTACCTATCGGTTTTTAAACATTTTGATTGCTCAAAAAAAAAGTTCACCCGTCTCAGACAGTCAGGCAAGAGATAGTGGCAAACCGCACATGGTGCCACGTTCTGCCACTGCTGCTTTTTGTCCAAAATGTTTAATCAGTTAGTTTCTTTGTATTTAGTTGATGTACTGTTTTCAAAGCCAAGTCAACGTGGAATATAAAACTAACAATAACTAGAAGCCATTAGGCTTGAACAATTTCCGCATCAGCCCTTGAGAAAATTGCTTTAGGCTAATTTTCAAGATATCTGAATGACTAATAATTTGATACAGTCTGGAATTCATCAAATTACTCCCTTCTTAAATTTATTTAACTTAATCTTGACAGCTTTGCAATTCACTATGATGTTTCGGGGCCAGAAAAACAGTTCACCAATACCTTGTGCATGATGTTTATTCATGAAAATTGAAGATTTTTCAAAATTTGGTCCAAATTTGGCCCAAATTGTCCAATTTTAGAAAATGACTGTCAAATTTGAAATCAGCACCTTTCAATTGTAATACATGCAAAATTTCATGAAATTTGAAGAACTTTCGAAATTTGGTCCAAATTTGGCCCAAATTGTCCAATTTTAGTCAATTCTGACAAAATAACTGTCAAATTTGAAATCAGCACCTTTCAAATGTAATCCATGCAAAATTTCATGAAATTTGAAGAACTTTCGATATTTGGTCCAAATTTGGCCCAAATTGTCCAATTTTAGTCAAATCTGACAAAATGATTGTCAGAATTGAAATCAGCACCTTTCAATTGTAATCCATGCAAAATTTCATGAAATTTGAAGAACTTTCGATATTTGGTCCAAATTTGGCCAAAATTGTCCAATTTTAGTCAATTCTGACAAAATGACTGTCAAATTTGAAATCAGCACCTTGTCTAAATTTCCCAATTTAAGTCAAACATGTCCTAAGTTTTCCTAGCATAACTATAACTATAACTATAACTATAACTATAACTATAACTAACTATTCTGAATAAACAAACAATCCGAAATCCGAACGGACTTTCCGAAAACAGCAAAAAAGTGTTACATAGATAGATAGATAGAATGTGTAAACCAAACAATTTCCTACGCTTAAAAGCGCGGAAATTGAATGATAAAAACAAAACGTTATTCCTATTAGTTCATCAGTCAAAAAAGTCACGTTCGATTGGAGTTGCAATGTATTTGCTTCGAACTCACGTCGCACACAAAAAAAGAAATAATTTCGCTCACAACTCAATCTACCATTTTGCGTGACTTACAAACAAACAAACAAACAAACAAACAAACAGACAGACAGAGAATCGGCTATTAATATATAGACTAGCCGCCAAGGCGGCGTCGCTCGCCGCCCATGTCCAACTGCTCTGTATCACTGCATCAATAAACGTCAAATTTCCTTATAAACGGCTCGTACAACTTGTGTTCAACCAGAAGCAGGTTCGAAGTCACAACCTCTGGAAAAACCAATCTTTTATCAGTGTAACAATACACTCAAAACGCAGAGAGAGAAAACTTCAACTTTTTATTAGCTTTTGTTTTAAAGAAGTTACGCGCTCTAACATGGGTGCTATCAAACATAAGGCGAAAATGGTTTCTCTTCTTAAAAAGATCACACGGGAGGAGAGAAAAAAGGCACGTGCTAAATGAATAAAGTGAATAAAAAAACGTTCGATCTGAAGCGCATAACAATTAAAAAAAGAAATAAAATTATTAAAAGAAAAGCAAAAAAATATTTTGTTTCATGATACTCTTTTTTTACTTATCGGTTTTTAAACACTTTGATTGCTCGAAACAAAGTTTACCCGTCTCAGACAGTCAGGCAAGGATACGTTAGGATACACTGGCAAACATGCTGCCACGTTCTGCCACTGTTGTTTTTTGTCCAAACTGTTAAATCAGTTAGTTTCGTATTTAGTTGATGTATTGTTTTCAAAGCCAACGTAGTCCTTGGAATATAAAACTAACAATAATAATAAAAACAAAACGTTATGTCTATCGGTTCACCAGCAAAAAAAAGTCACCTTCGATTGGGGTTGCAATGTATTTGTTTCGAACTCACGTCGCACACAAAAAAAGAAATAATTTCGCTCACAACTCAATCTACCATTTTGCGTGACTTACAAACAGACAAACAAACAGAGAATCGGCTATTAATATATAGATATGATAAGTTAGTTTGCTTACTCCTTAGATTGCTTTTAAAGAACAACAAAACAACACTGATGATGGCCCACAAAACACGGTCGGCTATGCAGACAGTAACTGAATATGTTATAAGTACACTGTTTTTCCTTTATCAGCCATAGACTTCAAATGAAAGTTTTTGGGGAAAAGCTAAATGATTTTGAATGATTAGCTACTATATTTTGGTTACTTGTGACAGCTTTAATTTTTACAGTATATTACTTTTTCTTTAGATTCCTATTATGAGATTTTCCTGTAAATTTGATTGCTCTTATAAAACAGTCAATTACAAATGGCTCGTGCGACATTTTTGGAACTTTCATGCAATCCAGGGCAACTTCGCTATTCAATGCAATTCTTCTGGATGTGTATTGAAATTCAAAAATCAAAAGAGCTGTGCAAAAACATCAAAGTTTAACATGAAGACTTAGTTCAGAGAATGATACACTCGAAGTGACTTTTAGATATTAATGCGAGTGACAATAATCTTGCTGGTGATAGCAGTGATGATGAAAATGTTGATGATCAGTTTTTTGAGCCGCACTGTTCCATGAATGATGATGATGGTGTAGCAAATGTTTTAATTGAATTAAGAGAAATGCATGATATTACTCAAAGTGCAATTTTTTTATTTGTGATCAAATTATTGTTATGGTTTCATTTGTAAACGTCATTATTCGGCTGTATGTGACGTAATTTTTGAAAAGTTTTATCTTATTTAGTCTGCAATCCAAAATTCAATTTTTCTTTGTGTTTTTATTTTCACTATTTTCGAGACAGAATTGGTATTCCTTTTGAGTGAAATATTAATTAACGAAAATTAGCGCCGTAAAAAACTTTCTTCGTGGTTTTTCTTCGTTCTCGCTCTACCTTTTATTGAAAAGTGGGGGAGACTATCGAATTATACTACATAAAAAAGAAATATTGTATATCGTAGAAATTAAAAAACACTCAAAAAATATTTGTTGTTATGAAATATCCAAGTTTATATATAAGCTATTTGCGTTTTCATAAATGTTTTTGTATGTATGTATTCATAGTGTTCATAGTACAGTGGAACCTCTAATAGCGGCCACTTTGGGGGACCTAGCTTAGTGGCCGTTGCATTAGAGGTGACCGATGTATGGAGGTTTTATATGAATATACTTTTTTTATCAAAAAGGCTGGTCAGGATGGGAGGGGCATAAAGAATGATTCATGATCAAAATAAACACAACATTATTGAGCCTAAGTGCTTCAAGTCAGCATCACCTAATGTTTCACAAAAGTTGTTCAAATCATCTACAATAGATAAGGCTGCTTGACTTGACTTTATTTTTGTAAATAATTATTGTAAATAAAGTAACAATTTTTTTTATTTTTACATTCATTTGCTTGCGTAAAGATTTTTTTGACCGTTAATAGAGGTAAAGTAAGACATTGGGACAATAGAAAGTGGCCGTTTGGCCGTTGATTGGAGGTGACCGATGTATGGAGGTTTTTTTATAAGAGTTTGACAATAAATTTGGCAGGGACTTTCTTTTCTGGCCGCTTATCAGGAGGTGACCGATGTATGGAGGTGACCATTAATAGAGGTTCCACTGTATATGAAAAGATCAATACATGATTTCAAATAAATGGCATTGTTTTCTTAATTATCTTGAGATCTCCATTAAATCCGGGGGCAAGATCAACAAGATGACCAAGCGTTGAGAATATTATAATACTGGAATGGGAGTCATTTAATATTAACACATTATGCCCAGAAGGGCGTCATTTGATATCAACGCAATTATGCTCTGAAGGGAGTCATAGCGGATTGAAGCTCTTAAGGTGATAAAAAATGACTCTTGTTTGAGCATTAATTCAAAATGATACTCAAACGGGAGTTACGAAATGAGAATCGTAAGAGAGTCATTTTCAAACGACTCCCTTTGGAGAGTCACAAATATCGCCATTTTTGAGAACTGAAAGGGAGTCATTCATGGTAATGAGAAGCTAAAGGGAGTAAAAAAAGATACTTGTAAGGGAGTCAAAATGACTCGCAAAAGGTGTCGCCACAGGCACTCTGAAATGACTCCCTTAGAATTCTTATATTGACTCTCGAAAAATTGTCAGTGCACCTAATTTTGAATATTCAGAGATACTTAATGAAGGAATACTATTTGCTGCTCATTTGAGTACATTGTATTTTGATTTTATTGATCGTATAATAAAGAGCAGGAGTGTATTCAGAATATCAATGAAAGAGAGATTTCTTTACTAAAAAGAATACCGACTACCAAGAATACTACGATGATCTGTTAACGCTGACTTCACACACACACTCTATCTCTGTTGTTACCCCTGTCTGATTAATTAACCAGGTGCAAGTTAAAGAACGAACACAAAATTGGGGTCTTTGCGAAAAATAATCGAGGGGGTTGTTTATATATATACGCTCATTTGGCGGAATTATATAAGAAAAACACGTGCAATCGAAAACTTTCAGAGAACTTAGACATTGAGACTCGTAAAAGTTTGGACAAATACAAACCTTTGCATATCATCTAAAAGCAAATAGGAGTGCCAAATGCGCATCACCACGCTGTAAAAAGATTATATCAAAAGGTACAGAATGTTTCGTAGTGGATGGTGCCTTAACCGTTCCTTATGCAAGCAACCGCTCTGTTGAACAGAATTCTATTTCTGTGTTAAAGAATTCTGCTTCAAAAACGTTCCTTCCTGGTCAAACATTGCAATTCCAAGTACTTTCGTATCTTTGGGAAATGTTACTGTAGAGGACTGTGAACGAATTGCAAAAGAATGCAATTTAACGTATCAATCACAATAGCTTTTATATAGTTACTCTTAGGTTGGTCGACTTTGTTACCGCTCTTTTTTATACGTAGTTCTTTGAGTAAACCATCCCATTATTAATTTAGATGGTAACTCCTTTGTTTATGTTGTGTTGCTATTTGCACGTATGAACTATCAAGTTCAGTTTCTTCTACACCATGGACGTAGAGGACGAAAATAAATCCTTACAGTTCCTGGACCTCAACATCACAAACAACAACGGCAAATACGAATACAAGATCCATCGAAAAAATGCAATCACAAATGTGCAAGTAAAACCACACTCTGGACACGACCCTAAAGTTCTAAAGGGAATATTCACCGGTTTCTTACACCGAGCTTACACAATTTGTGAAAATCAACACCTTCAAGAAGAAATCAATTTTCTAAAAACATGTTTCGTTGAAAATGGTTACGAAGAAAAGGAACTAATAAAGATTAAAAATGACTTCCTTAAAAAAACGAGAAAACCAAACCAACACAAAGAACCAACATCAAGACCAACAAGACCAATTAACCAACGTCGTAACACTACCATGGATACCTGGATTGAGCCCAAAATTGAGAAAAACGTTTCGGAAACATGGATACAAAGCAGTTTTCAAGAGCAACATCAATTTGAAAACGATGTTAAAGACCAAAAACAAAAGCAAACTACCAAACTATAGCCACCCGGGAGTCTATAAGATAGTAGTAGTAGGAGTCCAAGGGTGTTTTAATACGGTATTCGCTTACGCTGCTACCGTAAAAAGAAGAAAGAGCGAAAGTATTTTTGTTTTTGAGATGTTTTGTCATTGTCATAAAGACAAGAATATTTCCTGACGCACTCTGCAAGAGGCTCTTCTTCGATTAAAGTTAATTGACTTTTTCGCCCCATGTTTCTTGTTTTGGTATAACTTTTCGTTAAGTATAACCTCACTCTTTATATCATGTTCTTTTATTTTATTTTTTGGAAATACGCAAAAATTGATCTTTAAAACAAAAGGTCTATTCAAATTTTAATTTGCTTACATCGGCTTTTCTTTGATGTCAAAAATTATTTGCGACGAATTAATTTTTGAAAATGAAAACTTTTTCATTTCCTGGTATGCACGTTATCGATTGGATTGGCTATGCAGATGATATAGCGCTAGTCTACGAGGACCCCAAAAACATGCAACGTGGTCTTAACATTCTATCAGAAACGCTAAGCAGATTTCATCTCGAGTTGAACATACCAAAAACAAAATCAATGATTCTTAATCATCAATACCTGAATTCGAACTATCCATCTTCAATCCTTTCCATAAATGATATCTCAATAGATAATGTATCAGTTTTCAAATATCTTGGCTGCCAAATAAAATTCGACGAGCCATTGACTGGGAATACCGAAATCGAACTTCGCGTTGATTCCGCATTAAACAAATTCTACGACCTTGGACAGAAACTTTTAAATCGGAAAATCATGTTGAGTACTCGTGTGCAACTTCTTAATGTCCTTGTACGTAGTCGCTTGACATATGGCTGTCAAACATGGAACCTTACAAAACGACAAGTAAACCACATCAACGCAACGTACAATACAATGATCAGAAAAATGGTGAGAGGCGGATATCGCAGAAAAGAAGGATCGTTCAGTTACGAACTTACGAATGAAGATCTCCTACAAAAATGCAAAACAGAAAGTATCATTCAACACATACAAAGACAACAGCGAAACTATGTTGCACACACCATTCGTAAACCAGACACCAGCATTACAAAAAGATTGCTCTTTAACAACAACAAAAGAACGAAACAAGGTCGACAAATAACACTTTACAACACAGTCATCATAAATGAATGCACCACACCGGAAGCATTGCACCGTAACGCCCTCTCACGACTCTATTAAGAACAGATTTGTATTTGGTCGGCCAGTTAGGTTTCGACCGGTCAATATCTAATGTAATTTAGATTGATCTAATAATATATATATATATATATCGCAAAAAATTTGCGACAGAAATTAACGATAAGCAGGTGTTTTTGATTCCAAAAGTGTGTCCACTAAACAAGAATTCATTGTTTTTTTGCGATGATCATTTGCGCCAATTCTGTTCATTGACTTAGCTTAAGTACGAAAAAACTTATTATCCCTACCAAAAATTTATCTCTAGTTCCCAGCAAATCCCTATTCAACGCCAGAGATGCTGCAGGTTAAGGAAGGGACATTTGCCAACAATTGTGAAGCGTTGTTACTCCTCTGTGCAAGCAACAGCCGAAACGGTAAAACCAAAATGGAGAAGAGAACTTGTTAAAGTAATGCATGCTCTCACAAACTATGATGGAATACTGTATGATGTTGATAGTGATGATGAAGAAGATGAGCGCAGTGACGAATTATTAGAAGAAGAGTTTTTTGTTTGTATTTACTTGTATTTATTTATTTTTGCATTATTTTATCTATTTGAAGTTTTAATTATGTCTACCCCTTTTCTATGGGAGATAATAAAGTGCAAGATAATAAAGTGTTGGGTGTTACAAATTGCGATGGTTACAAATGAGACGTTACAAATGTAAGAGTGGCAGTAGAAAACCCTGCAAGTTGGTGATAGGAAATAGTACTTCATCCGCCAGTTCTCATGCAGACAATTCAGAGGCTCACAATCTTGGCTTTATTTACTCGTTAAGTCAAATGAACAACGGAAAGCCAGGAATACAAATGAGTATCTTGCCGTCACTATGGAGTTTTCTCATCAACGTCAAAAATTATGAATGATCGACTGATTTTAAACTTTAAACGCCAAATCATGAGATTTTTGAAGCTTGGCATGGACATTGCCTTTTGTGTTTAGCGAGCATTTTGTTTTTGTCTTGTTTGTTTGGTTTCACTCATCCTAAGGATGATCCTAAAGATGAGTGAACCCAACAAAAGACAAGAACTGGTACATAGAAAATCTAATGGTTTTCTAAGCCATGAATTTCTTTCCTAACAACCTTTTATCTCATTTTGCGTCAGAAACTTATCTGATACGGTTGACAGCCTTTAATGTTGAACATGATTTTGCTAGTTTGTGTTTCTTGGAGTTCGAATATTTTTATAAATTTCTATAACAATAAAGATCTCCATTTGCTTGTCAGAAAGAGACATATCCTAAACAATATGTTCGTCTGAAAAATCGTTACCATCAGACTTTACGATGTTAACCTTGCGAAATTTGTTAGTGAGGATAAGGCTCAGGGTTGGCCTTATTTTCTCAAATACTTTTGTAAGTGTTTTCACCATATTAATGTAATGGTAACGATTTGAACATACTTGAGAACAGGTTTTACTGTCAGACAGTTACTAGGGATGTACACAACCACAGCGGCGACAGGGAGATGCCATGAAAACAACAGCTTTGTTGAATCTATGTGGAATTTGTTTAGAAAGAGAGTCTATTATATATTTCCCCGTAGGGCGAAATATTAAACAGTTATTGGACGAGATCGAATCCACTATGCAAAATATTGGGCGTGCGTGAAAACAATATTGGACGAGGCGAAAGCCGAGTCCAATATTGTTTTCACGTAGCCCAATATTTTGCATAGTGGATGAGAACGAGTCCAAATAACTTTTTTATTATACCACTAGTAGCACTAGTGTTTTTCACTATGTGTTTTAACATGAAAAACCTTTGTTTACAAAATGACGTCTCGCAGAATTTTGCGATTTATTCGAAAATACAGAGAGAAGCCATTGTAATGCACCTTATATTCAAAAATATTATGCTAGTGTTAAGCCAATCAGATTGCAGTATTAACTCCCGTGGTATAATAAATGTTAAAATTTTTTTTTTTTTTAAGAAGCAACTTGTTTATTTCACTTACATACTAATATTACATACAATATGATAGTAATCATTTACATTATTATTAAACAAAAAGGGTGATTCTCTCTAGTGTGCAATGTTACATATTCCATCGAGCGGAATATTATTGATTTCGATGATGGGGTGTGGTTGACGACTCATTCTTTCGCCTCTTATTGCCGCAACCGTATCTCTTATCAGAGAAAACATTATCTTCCTTCTCATCCATGTGATGGTATCAGCTGTAGAAGAATTGGTTTTAATTGCTAACTTTTCAGCTAGTTTCGTCATGAAGATGGATGCTTCGCGGGCCATGCCACCAGTTGCACCGAAAATTAATGGTGTGAAGGTTCCATGATCAACCAATTGAATTCTCTGGTTGTATTTCCTTTTTTTTTCTTTCTCTAGAGAGGAGAACGTAGCAGCAGTAGATTTTGATTGATACGTCTGAGCTGTTAGGTTGGAAACCTTTACGTCAAAAAATGCTCTTCTGTATGGTTGCCAAAATCCACGGCAGCTGATATCTGCTCTGGCTTCTTCACTTTTTATGGCTGATCTTTGTAGATCTTCTGATTCTTCTGCAGCAGGGAGAAGTGGTGGTTCGGTTTGGACGTCAAAGCTACACTCAACTAGCAGTTTGGCAAGGAGGTCTCGAAGATGATTGTGACGAGCCAACATGTATCCGCCAAGATGACAATTCAACGCGTGTTGCAATGAGAACTTACTTTTGCAAGCACAGAATTGAGGGACGTCTTTGAGCTCCCAATTGTAACGCAAGTGAAGCATATCAAAAAACTCTTGTTTGTTGAGGGCAAATCTCTCTTCTTTTAATGGGAGTGTAGATAGCCATATTGAAGCTCCATCCAGCCGGTTGATGTCGTTTACTTTCACATCGGCGGAAGTCATTGTCGTTTTGAGTTGTTCTAGAATCACAATGTTTGCTTCAGATTTTTCAGATTTGATTTTTCCGATGATTGATTTTGTGTGAGGATCGGTCTTCAAAAATTCATTTTGCTGTCGCACCAGGTTTGATTGGAACTCAGTTACTCTAAGCGAGTTCGTATACTCTATTTGAGCCAACTCCATCACATTAATAATTCCAAGTCCTCCCATCTTCACAGGAAGAGCAAAAAGGCGTCTTTCCTCATCACTACATTGACGGCCGTTGCATAAAGAGGGTATGAAGTGGTATCTGATAACGTCTTCAACCGGTCTCAGGAGATCGGAGATACCAGCTAGCGTTCTGATGAAGTAATTGAATTTATGACGGTATCCTGCAGTGAATGCAATGTATGCTGACTGTGGTTGAGTCTTAGCGATTTCTGCAAGGATGATGATTTCTTTGGTCCATTTCTTCACCAACTCATTCACGTATTGATGTTTGAACTCTTTAGTACCTAGAGCTGCTCCTAGATGCTTTCTTCCTTTGGTAGTGATGTTAATTTTCGAATCTGCGAAAACGATCATTGCTGCTTCGTGATATTTTTTCTTGACAATTAGCCAAGACTTTTCAGCATTTGGAAAATAGCCAATTTTTGGACCAAAGACTTCCAGACTGTCCCACCATTGCTTTATTTGTTGGAGCTTACCAGCTCCTGCCAGGTCGTCTGCAAACGCCGTGTGTTTGACTTTGGCAGAATAAGTCGATGATTTGCATGATGACATAAGGGGTACCAAGTTTATTCCGTAGATAGCCATCGCAATTGGATCACCCTGTGTCGTTCCTTCTTGTGATAATATTTCTCCGCCTCCGACGATGAACAGTCTAATGTGTTGGTTATAGCAGTTGGAAGTGAATATGGCGATTGTTGGACATAAGATGAAAGTGTTGTGGATCATCACTTTGCGGTTCATGCTGTTGAAAGCGTTCGATGCGTCAATCAATAGAACAGCCTCGGTATCATCTTCATCATAGATCTCTCGCATAGCGTGGACAGCGGTTTCACAACCATTCTTTTGACCAGAGCAGAGTTGAAGACAACCTGCAGCGTTCATTATGTCGTTTCTTAATTCATTCGTGATTGCTTTGCCTATAATTCGTCTCAGCACCTCACCAATCCCAATCGGTCTCACGCCAGGGTTTTTATTGAGAGGAATCAGTATACAGGCAACAAAACTCTCCATTTTTCTCTGTGTGTTTTCTT
This sequence comes from Turritopsis dohrnii, assembly GCA_027922465.2. Classification (NCBI taxonomy): domain Eukaryota; kingdom Metazoa; phylum Cnidaria; class Hydrozoa; order Anthoathecata; family Oceaniidae; genus Turritopsis; species Turritopsis dohrnii. The sequence continues at coordinate 1,405,565 of BQMF02000006.1, forward strand.
CGCAGATTTCAGTGCACATTATTCTTGCCATACGGGCGATCTCGTTCGCAAGGTTTGTACTGTAGGTACCATATGACTTGGATAGAAGCATTTTCCGCCAGGATTCTGCATCTAATTTGGAAGGACCAGCAGCTCCTTTCGTTCTCATAGCTGACTTTTGTATGCTCTCACCGTCGATGTTGTTGTAGGTTGCCTTGTGAACAAATTGTAATGGTCCTTGTAATAAAAGGTCATCGTACTTTTCATTTGCTTCTGGGTGTTTTGCAGCTAACGATTTCAAGACCTCATTATTCAGCTCAAGAACGCCAGAAGAACATTCATTTGATAGCAGATTAATGGCAGCCTTTATTTTCCCTTGAAACATCAAATTACTGAATCGTTTGGACAGAGATTCTTCCTTCAGTTTCTTAATACTGTTAAAGCGATTTTGAATTGCCCTACTTTCTAGCATAAGTTCGTTGAAGTCACCAGAGAGCCATTTCGAGAGTCTATTATTCAAGCAGTTTGAATGATCTTTCGATTTCGAGGTTTTACTCGGTTTTTGAAGCAAAAGTGAGGGCATCACGAAGAGGAGCTTAAGTGAAACATTTCCAAGCACTGATTTGTTGTTCCAATTTGATATTAGACGGGTAGTTTCTTCGATAAACTTTTTGCCTGATGATCCGGTCGGTAGCATGAAGATATTTTTGCGCCATTTCACTACCTCTTCATACATCGCGTCGGCAACTTGTTCAAGGTCTTCTATAGTATGCTGGCCCCATATTGCTGTTGTTTTGCAGGGTTCTTCATTGGAAGTTTCAATCACAGCATTACTTTTGTATTTGCATTTTTTGAGATGAATGGATTTCCCAGCTTTGCTGCTAAAATTGCGGCTGCACCATTGACAAGGAAAGGTTAAAGTTGTCTTTTCGCTTTTTTTGATCAAGGTTGTTTTCTCATCATTGGCTTCAGCAATTTCCTTATTACATGGTTTAAAGTTGATTTTATCCTCAGGTGTGTAGTTGTCCGGAAAGAGTTTCTGCATCATATCGTCCATTATTCATCAAAGATACTTTGGCGGTAGCTTTACGTACCCAGATCTCTGAAGTGTGTGGCGAGTCTTCAAATTCTTTCCATCAGAAGTTAGATCTTCGGAAAAGAGAACGCAGTCAAGGCCCAATTAACTCCAACCTCTCCTTTGTTCAACTTAGCCTCAGATAACTTGCAATTTAGGGAGTAAAATTCACGTAAACAAACAAAAATTTCGGCAGGAAACGCAAGCTCCAAAAAAGCGTCCGTTACGAGAAGCCTCTACACTGCACTCTTTATAGTAGTATAACTTTAATTACTATGCTAGTGCTGCATCATTTCAAAATTTCAAGTTGCCAATTTATTTGAGATTCTTCTAGTGCTGTTGCTTAACTTTTTGTTTTGCTTATAAAATTTTAAAATTGTTGCTTACAAAAAAATCTCGAATATGAATATGCTGGTTATACTCCAGCAAATTGTTCTTCCCTCATTACTACACTAGTACTACTAGTTATAGTAGTAATAGTAGTAGTACTACTTTAAAGGCTTTTTATATATTTCCCCGTAGGGCGAAATATATGTTAAAACCGGCATTTCCTTCTCCTTCTCCTCCTTCTTTTCGTTCACTTTTATAGCCGCGGTTCAGTATTGAATTTTCACCTAGCCGCCAAAGTAGATAAGAATAGAGGCTAGTCTACAGTGAAGTAGTGCGCCATTTTTTTTCAGTCAGTGCAGATTGTCAGTAGAAGACTTTGCTTTTCCTGCCAGCTTTTAAAATGATTCAAAAAATAAAAGGTTGTTAAATGATGGAAATAATCGTTTTAGTTCAGTGTTGTTATGAAAGGTTTTGTAAAAACTTTTTAATGAACGTGTAAAATACAGAAAAAAATTGTCTTGTTTTTTGTTGATGATGCTATGGATGATTGGTTGGTAGTTAAATGTTTGGAACAGCAAAACATTGAAGCTGTGATTTCAGTGCAAAGACGAAAATTCATTATCAATACAGGCTGAAGATTTATTTTTATTTTACATCCTGATTTGACAGGATAATGTATATATACAGAATGTATAGCCAAACTGAACTGACACAGCACGCACATGATGTACAGCCACCACAAGGGAAACCTTTTATACGTGGAGAACAAGTAGTTCAACCAATTATGTTAATTCAAAGAGTACATTACAAAAGCAGCAAGTAAAAACGTGATGTCGTATATGCAATAAGGTTCCAGAAAACAAATTACGTACAATATTTTTATACACAGGATTGAGACAGATAATAACTTGAAAGAACCTGGTTGAATGTGCTTCCCTGGCCTGGATAGGCTGGATACTATGGATTAATTCCATGATCACGCATACTGTTTTGATACTGTATTATGATATTTTATTTTGTAAAAAGTATACATATAATATTTATACTGTCAACTTTCCTTACACAAACAACAAACATAAATCAAAACACAATCCAACATAAGAATCTGTAAATTAAATCAAACCAGAACTCATATTTCTTTTTTTAGCTTCGTAGTGATTTAGTTATGGATGTGTATTTTCACTACCAAAATCTGTTTGTTTTTTTCATTTGAGATTTACGAAAGTCATTTTTATCACATAGTAAATAATGAGTGTCCACATATTTTTGTGACTGAGATGTTTATTCTGAATACTTGAATTTAATTTTATAAATTGTCACTTTTAAGACCATCTCTTTTTGGAAAATAACTCTTGTCCTAATTTGAAATGCTATATACACAGTACAAATTTTGATTGTTTTTGATAGTTATTTGCTGTCTACCCCAAAGTATTTTTAATACTTAGACTGTAGTATTAAAATTAGGTTTGACAATTTTCTTTTCTTCTTTTGTAAACTTGTAAACAAATTTCATTGTATGATGTTGTTAAATAGTTTAATACGAGTTACGAAAAGCTGTGTTCTGTTGAATTACATTGTTTCCCATGATATTACTGTGTAAAAGCATGTCAAGCTTCTGCAGCAATGAAGATCATACGTTTATTATGATGAATTTACCTCATACATATTGATGCAGTTGTTGATATTCAGTTGTTTAAGGGGAAATATTAGTTGCATTTAGGTCTTCCAATTTTTAGCTTTGTCCATAATAACTTCTCATAACTCATAACTTTTTTTAACTCCTCAGCAAAAATTATAAGAGAAACCATGTCACATGACCATGAATATCTTCATTTCATAATAACTTCGAAATAACTTCTTTTGTGGTATTAAATTGAATTCTACCCTGATTAGTATGGACAGCATTTTTATTTGCGTTGATGGTAGTTATACCACTTTTCTTATGGTCTTCTATGTACACACAATAATTGATAAAAGTTTTGCAACTTTGGGGAAATATATAGTCGCATTTTTGCGAATCTTGTTCCTTCTTCTTCTCCTGAGTTCACTTTTATAGCCGCAGTTCAGTATTGAATTCTGCCCTAGCCAAGGTAGATAAGAATAGAGGCTAGTTTTCAGTAATGTTGTACGCCATCTTTTTTTAGTCAGTGCAGTTAGACAGTGGAAGATTTTTGCTTTCTGCTAGCTTTTTTGAGATGATTCAAAACGTTAAATGATGGAAATAAATTGTTTAAGTGTTGTGCTAAAAAGTTTTGTAAAAAAATTATGAATGGACATGTGAAAACAGAGAAAAAACGTGATATTATCAATGTCATGGATGTTTTGTTTGGTTTTGCTGATAACAATGTATTTATTTATATACCTATACAATGATTGGTAATAAATGCTTGGAAAGCATTGAAGCTGTGATTTCAGTGCAAAGGCGAAAATTCATTATTAAAAAGCCAGGCTGAAGATTTATTTTTATGAAAACACAATCATCATGATAAAGAAGGAAACCCTTTCTTCTTTGTGGAGAACAACACCGAATCAAAAACTGCATGTGGAAACGTGATGTTGTATATGCCAAAAGAAGTTTAGAAAACCAATTACGTATAATACTTTAGAAAAAACAAGTGTGTTTCCTAGTCGTTCAACCTAACAACAGAAACAGTTTGCTATGAATGAATTCCATCCATGATCACGTATGTATTATACTGTTTTGATATTGAATGAAAGTCTGTTTTGATATTATATATACACCTTATGAACAACGAATGTAAATCAAAACGCATTCTAATAAATAACAGTCTGTAAACTAAATCAAGCCAGGATACAAACTTCTGCTTTTCAGCTATGTAGTATATATTATTTCTTATATAGCTACAAATTTATATTTTCACAACCGAAATCTGTTTTTTTTCATTTGGGATTTAAACTAAAGATCTCTTTATCACCTAATAAATAATGTGTGAACATATTTTTTTGAAAAAGACATGTTATATACCGTCAATCGTCCTAACTTCGGACATCCTTCCAAACTTCGGACACGCTAAATAAACAGACCTGTCTGGTAAACGAAATGTACATAATCAATCAAACCAAGTCACAATAAATACTAAAATATTAGATAAAGCTGATAAAATAATGTGTTCAAACGCAATAAAGTCAGCGTGAAGCGTAAATAAGCGTGTAGAAAATAAGTGATTTGAAAATAACGATAAACGTCATCCTCAAGGGATTGCAATAGCAATCCTGTCGAACAACTTAAAATAGTATTATAGCAGACGGTTTCTACTTGTATTAACTTTTGAAATAACTATATATTGAATCTTTTATATGTAACTGAATGAGAATCAGGTAACCAGAGAACCAAGCATTGAATATCATTGAGCGAAATGTTTTGTTTACATTTTTTTTCGACTTTTTTCTTTGATACTAATCAATTGCGTATGATGATTTTACAATACTCTTCTCTACGTAATGAGCACCTGCGTATGTTTGTATTTATGTCCGTGGACAATTATCCATAGTGGATATTTGCCGTTAAACGCGCAGTGTAATTATAAATCACGTTCGTCTCAAGGGTACAGTCAACTAATTTAAGTGTTTGTTTCATTTTTGTTAAGTTTAGTTATGACAAGTTTTAGATTTATAGTTTAATTCACAGGGTAGTATGGACTTTTACTGATGTGGTTTGTATTTTGCGGATATGTTTTTTTTATGTCCGAAGTTTGGAAGGATGTCCGAAGTTAGGACGATAGACGGTATGTATATATATGCTTTGTTTTGTAAGAACAGTTTTATAAGAACACAAGCCTCAGATTTAGCCAAAAATAAGAACAACATTAGGAACAACCTGTGACTCAAGTCACTGTTCCGAAAGTCAAGAACAGCCTGAGCCTGAATTTTTGTGTAAAATAAGAACTGTTCAGGATGTGAATTTTTTCTCGAGCAGTTGTAAATAGTTTCGAAGTTTATTATTTTCATATTCAGGCTGGAAAAGCCTCAAAAATAAGAACAGCCAGCCTCAGGTCAGATTTTACTAGTTCTTATAAAGAAGGGGTGTACTTGAATTTAATTTTATAAATTGTCATTTTAAGCCCTTCTTTTTTTTGAAAATACTCTTCCTTCTTTACACGTAATATTCTGTTAGCAGAGATTGGGTTCTGATTGCCTTTGATAGTTATTTCTTTATATGTCTATCTCAAAGTATTTTTAATATTATATATTAGTAGTATTGGCATTAGGTTTTCTTTTCTTCTTTTGTTAACCTGTATACAAATTGGATTGTATGTTTAAGTTTTATCCGAATTACAAAAAGCAATTGTTATTTTGATACATTGTTTTCTTTGATTTTATGGCATAAAGGATAAGGAACTTGTCAAGAGTCAGCAAGAATAAAGATTTATTATGACAGAATTGCTTTACACAATGTAATTTCAGTCATAGTTTTTACCTGTGCCCATAGTAACTTCACAGTCACTTTTTAACTTCTCCGCAAAAATTGTAAGAACATCTTCATTTCAGAATTAGTTCAAAATAAGTTCTTTTCTGGTATTAGATTCAATTATACGCTGTGGACATTTTTATCTGAGATTAAGGCTTATGAGTTATATCATTGTAATTATTTAATGATACATTTTTCTTATGGTTATCAATGCGTACAATAATTGACAAAATTTTCGTAACTTAGGGGAAATATATAGTCGCATTTTTGCGAATCTTGTTTCTTTTGGAAACATTGGGAAAATTTTGCGAGATAATTACAGCATTAGTGTGAGATTTGTACGACGTTATATACACAACGTGAAAAGTCATGTTTTGAAATCGTGCTGATATCGCAGACACAGTAATAGTTATCATATCTTTGTCTCTTATGTTGACTTTTACTTTTCTGTCACATTAATTCATCAATTAAGTAGTTTCTCCAACGAAAATAAGCGACCATCTTTAATTCCCACAAAGTAGATTTCCAAGAACATTTTGTTCATTTATCGATTTGTTTTTGTGATGTAAATGTGATCAATTATCTCGTGTAAACAAATAGACCTTCAGATTGGCAAACAAATAACAAACACTTTAAGAAGGTACTGGTGTCTCTTGTTGTTTTTTTTTTTTGTTGTTGTTGTTGTTTTGTTGTTGTTGTTGTTGTTGTTGTTGTTGTTGTTGTCTACCTGTTCCTAACATTCCCTAACATAACATTTTTTTTTTTTGTATTGATTATTGATTTCCTGGTTCTGATAGATCGACAATGCCTTAAGGATAGTCTCTAACCTGTAAACACATGTTCGGTTTTTATGAAATATCTTTCATCTTTGCCCCTCTAAGTCTATGCATTTTTTGAAAGCTAAATAAATTCTCTATTGATCTATCACATTAATTCTAACAAAAAATAAACTCCAAACAAGAAAATATTTATCGAACGAATTTGACTTTTCCGGCGCTACTCGAGCTCCAAGTCCTCTCAGCCTCATCTGTTTCTCGTGAAACTTATATCCTCATCATCTCGCTAACAAAAACTTGCCTCACTGTTTCTTTAAAACCAATAGATCTTTAACAATCATTGTTTAATCATTGTTCACATCCTTACACTGTATTTACTCACTGGTCTGGCTCATAAATTTCTCAGCTGCTACTAAAGTGTGCCAACGTATTTTCCGAAGATCCCATTGGTTCGAATTAACATCGTTCCGTCGACACCGTTGATGTTTAGGGGACTCGGAGCTCCGCAAAGTCAGAATAACAGCTAAAAAACCGTTGTCGAGATATCGACGATTTTAGTTTTTTCAAAGATCAAACGTGTTTACATAATATCTGAATAGAAATTAGAAATTACTTTGAAAGAAAAACTACGAAGAAAGATCAACAACGTTTATTGAATCTTCGAAAAAGATCACATATTTATTCAGAAACTGTCGAGTAACACAAAAACGCGTTTTTTTGGAAAAGTGTTTCTAAATTTAAATTTTTGACTTCAGAAACTTAATCTGCAAAAAAAATTACATAGGAAACGCTAAAAAAATTCTTTTGGTATTTTTTGACCAAATAGATCAGAGACTATCCTTAAATAAATAGTAACGTGGTGTCGTTAAAAAAACCGTCAACCATCCAGAAAAACTCGTTTATTCAAATTATGTGTCCAAATCATTTTAAGTACACGAACAGAGTAATGACGTAACTGAAAAATAAAAGAAAGAAAAAAATTGAAGTGAATTTGAAGTTTTGGACGAAACCATTTTTTTGTTGCATCAAATGACGTAATTTTTTGTCTTGTAGCTATGTTGACAAGAGCAACTAAGTAGTTCCAAATAATGTCACGAGAAAGTTTGACAAAACAGTTTGTTGGTTATCAAGATCGTTTGTTTGTTTGTGTTTGTTATATTATGTTACTGCACACGTTACAGGCGACTATGCCTATCAACCTATCAACTATCACGTCGAACAAAGTTGACAGACTGGCTTAGATTACCTCCAAACAATGAAATATATGACAGACCGGTTTACAGTTGTCAATTAACTAAAAGTCAGAGACAAAAAAATATATTGATGACGTTTATTTGACAGAAGTAACCGAAGACGCCTTCGCGTCTGATCTCCTATTTGAAATGGTAAAACACATCAATCTTCACGGACAAAAACAATGACTTAGTAAGTGACTGCTTTTATACGTTCTGCTTGCATAGTTTCCATCAAAAACAATCTTATTAATTTCCGATTTTTGCCTGTGAACTGAAATTATTTTATTTAAGAAATTTGCTGATATGTCAACTTTTCGAAAGGTGAATCTCGAAAATCTTCAACGATAAATGAAATTGTCCCACAGTGATTATGTGACAGTAACTTTGGATATTATGTGCAAATCACGTCTACAACGATAAATTAACACGTCGATTGGTCATACGTAAAAACAGGAAGACTGCACTACATCAACGATGAAAACCCTTAGCCTTCTTAGCTATTTCAGATTAAGCAACCAATTAACGCCGTCGTGTCGGTCTTTAAGAAATGGTTGCACAAATTAAATTGGTGTATACAACATGTTCGTGTGAGTTTTTGTTGTGTGTATACGAGAGTCAGTTCATCCTCTGCACCTACTCATTTTGACAACCAACGACCAACATACCACTAATGACACACCTTGATTATCTTACTAGAGTTTGAACGTTGCTCTTTTTCTACCTGAAGAAAGAAATTAACTTTTTTTTTCAATTTTTCTCATCAAGCTTTATTTCCTCGCTTTAAGTAGAATTACTTTTCGGACATCTTGTTCCTATCAAAACAATCACGTAGTTGTACAAATTCAGCCATTTTTGTTTCACAGTTTTCATCGGGCACAAAATGGTCGATGAAACTGACGAGATAAATCTCTGTTTGTGTTACTATGATGACTGAGTTGTTGCTATGGTTATAAGGGAAGAGTGGGAAGACATTCCAACGTAAGTATTTCAACTTGAGTAGCTTTTTTCAATAAAACTGAATATACTTTGTTAGCGATTTTTTGCTTTGTTCTTTCTGAAATCAAATTGTTCTTAATTAATTGGAATTAAGAAGATAATGTAGTTGAAAGAAATGGTTTTATACTCACCGCCTGATAGGTATTAAGCAAAGCTAAAGAGCTTACGGCTTTTCTAAAAAGATAAACGAGGAGATTGAGAAGAGATCAGATAAAGTTGAGTAGATAGCGTTCAAGACATCTGCAACAAAGAGGTATACTACTTCTTATCGTTGTGAATGTCCTAGATAAAGTTAAAAATATCCACACATATTTTCAAGTTGCTAGAAGCGGAACAAAAATAGTAGTTACACTTAAATACCCGAACAATAATATTTTGATTGGACTAAAATTAGGATTTACCCACACAGTATTTATTCACAAAAGACTTATTGTAAAATGGAAACCTTCAACTTTTGTAAACAAGCTGAGCTAGACTTCATTTTTATAAACACTGTCTTCATGAACGTGAAATTTTTTTGAAATGATGAAAGAAGGGGAGTCTTTTTTTACAAATAAATATTATCGAAGATTTTTAATCTTTGTGTCTCATTCGTTGATATGGTGTTCAGAGACTAGGTCTATACTTCCAACCGTGAATTGAATATTTGGTTTTATGATGAGCCTTGAAGTTGTTTGTGTGTGTGAGTGATGACATTATGACCAAGAATGAGGAACCTCTTTAATAGCATATCATTTTATCCAAATAAAATATACGTACACACATTTCAACGATAAGAACGCGTGGCATACCAAGCTAAAGATTTGGTTTCCGTTAGATCTTTCAGGCGCCTTTGAACACTTTCATTTGCGTCAGAATAATATAAAGAAAACTGCAAATCCGGCTCGACCACCACAAATCTCTAAATGGAATTGCAATTACTACAATAGCCTAATTAAATCAATCTTTTCTATTAAAAAGGTTCGATAATTAGTGGTGATTAAGCATTTCGTATCTAATCGTGTTTAAAAATAAAACGTGTTATAGTGAGGGATTATAGTCTCCTCAAGTGATCTGTTCACGTCGTATATAACTGGACAGATGCAACTAATCTTATCAATCTTATCCTCCATTGGAATGAGGTCGCTTTCATGGTTAACAGTGGCTAAGCAGTTCTTTTCCTTTCACAGGACGGACGTATAAATATGACAAATCCATCTAGTATTTACAACTATTAACTGCACTCTGGGTTTCAGTATGAAACAAACGATGAACCTGTGGCTGGGGTAAACGAAGATATACTGAAAGTCAAGTAGTCTGCGAATAGTAAATCCCCTTGTAATGCTCTCTTATGCGGCGGAATCAGTCTTATATTTTTGTAGCTTAAATCCGTTGATGGTGGTGTACCGGGTGAGTCAAAAAAAGTACTGGTGTTTCACAAAAACATCTTTTGATTGAACAATTATGAAATATAGTTTCTGAATAGAGGAATCCTTTAGCTATATTTGGTGTATTGCTTTTCTAATTTGGTTGAGTAGAAAAAGAGTTATGGGCAAAAAACTGGAAGCGGTCCTTGTAAAAATCTTTGAAAAATGGACAAAAAAGTCGAACGAAATGTCTCAAAATAATATTTATGTTTTTATTGCAAACCAGAAGGGAATAAATCACATACACAATTAAATGCTAAGTCTTATTTTATTTATTAATTCTCAATAATCAAGTCAAGTCAATAGTTCAAACTTTTTTCAACATTTTCTTAAAACTTTATTCACTGAAACTTTCTTGAAAGACTGTCTTGTATAAAATATCGAGAAATGTTGCAAATCCGTACAACAAAGAGTTTGGGTATGCATCCAGTTTGCTAGGGTGAATATTACTGAAGAGGTTATTAGACAAATTTTGTCTTTTCTTTCAATCCCCATAACCTTTTCATTAACACTATCGAACTTAATCAAAGAATCTCGCAGATATATTTTGTTCGCCTTTTTTGTCCATTTTTCAAAGATTTTTACAAGGACCGCTTCCAGTTTCTTGTCCGTAACCTTTTTTTTACTCAACTAAATTGAAGAATGACACACCAAAATACACTTAACAGACTTCTATACTCAGAAACAAAAAAAATTATCTTTCATATTTATTCAATCTAAATATATTTCTTGTGAAACATCGGTACTTTTTTTTACTCACCCGGTATATATCATATTTGCTACTCTATTATTTTACAGTATTATTCGTGATTTGGCAACATCATAACAACAGCTTAATCCGCAAAGCCCTTTCCACACTTTTAAAAATGTTAGTTTGTAAACAACCCATAGTCAAACACTTTAAATTTATCAAACATGAATACAGACATCTTGTGTCGGCTTCAGGTCGGATTGTTTTAAGTTCTAGACCATGCTAATCTCGATCTGCAAACAATGGTAGTTATGAAACAGAGAATATAGGGCGATCTCTCTCATACTTGTTTCGGCCCCATCCAAAGGAGCTTTTCACGTCATTTCAGATCTAAAACACACAATATATAACATTAAACCGTCAAAACTAATATCGCTATGTAATCAAGACAGTTCCTGACTTCTTCCTAAATACGTTTTGAGATTCAAGTATAAATATTTCCATGTGACGAAGAATTACGTGCACCTTTTACATAGCTATAAAAAGAAGAGGCCATGACCTACTGTAGCTTGATATGACGTTATGATGTAAGGTATTTGTAGCATAGGCAAGGGTGTTGAGCAGATAGCTTTTAGTTGTTAAAAAACGGAAATAAACATGGAGCATTCCCGGTGTGGTCATTTTGTACCGGACATCCAGAAGCAATGTAAGCGATGGATCGGGATTGTGTATGTAAAAGCTATAGGTGATAGAAATGGGAAATGGGAAATTACCGGAAAATTCGGATTAAACATTAAGGAAAATCGGGTTGATTCTTGCGGGTAAAATACTGCATATTTATGCTGAATATAATTTCTACATCCGCTAGTTAACGGGATGGTCGGGAGGTAGGTCGATAATATACTAGGATGGATGAGGTCTAAAGGATGATAGACGACAATGTACACAACAAACAAAGTTCTCACATCATTAACATCGCTGCTTGAAGAGACAAAACTCTAATATAACCTGTCTATTGCTATAGACGATCTTACTAAGAACAAACCGCTGAAGGTTTGATTGGCAGATGACATAAGTGTAACACAAAAAGACAGTTTTGTTCAGTATACCGCCAAAAGCAGTTCAAAAGGAATTTTTGGGAATTATTTAAGCATTAAAAGAATGAAAAATAGACGGTAGAAGTTTTTGAAATTGCTATTCAAACTTATTATGTTCATCAATTTTTTATGGTTCGAAATGTTTCAAGAACTAAGCATTTTTTAAAACTTTTTTTGCAACGTTATTTCGTGAAATAAAACTATACAAGAACACGAAAATTAAAAATAATAATATATTGTACAGGCACATGGTTTCTTATTATACACTCTTTTTATTTTATCGATTATATTTTTTTGTTTGTGCGATATATTTATTTATTAATTTATCCATTTTATTTACTAGACATGAAAATAAAGTGAGATTAAAAAACCTTAGAAATCTCTTGTGACTCAATCTCCCGAATACACAAGAAAAAATTATATATACGAGGTGATAAACTTCATCTTTTCCAATTTGATTTGTGCTTAATCACAGAAAATAAATTTACCGACTGTCGTAATATCAACGAGTTGATTGACGCGAGCTGTCATTTATGTTATTGAAGTACTGTCTGTTACATTCAAAATTTGGCGACGATCATGTTAATTATACCCCGCCCTCTCTATCACTCTTCATGGTGTAAATTATCACAAGCCAACTCTAATCATTATTATTGACAGACTATTGTTCTACTGTAAGCCAATCAGAACATCACTTTATGCACGAACCCCTTTCTGATTGGTTATCGGTTTCTAAAAAGTTTGAGTAATTGACAGTTTATGAATTGTGGCGCATCATATTGTATTCTTTTGTCTGTGCCGGTGTCTTTGATCAATGATTGAAATTAATTCGCGTCGAGCAGTTAGATTTAATTCACTTTCACAATGACGATTGGAGAAGACAGAGGGAGAATATTTTTCCAGCACAAAGAATTTGAAAAATCAAATGATAAAATGTTAGCACACCAACAATTGCCTGTACGTTTAGAATATTTACAACCTCATATTACGGTAAGTTTTCGAGTTTTTCATTCGTAACATGTTAATCAAATAGATTAGAAGGTTTTTTGGTTTTGTTGATCTTTCTCTCGCAAAAGAATACATCAGTTTGGATTACAAGAAAAAAATTTCAAAGCGATCCTCACGTTTCATTTTAGAACTCAGAAATTAAAGCATCTCCTCTGGCTTTGCTGGCGGCCACCTGCAGCAGCATCGGAAAAACAGATAACGAAAGGAAAGAGATGAAACCGTCTATATTAAGTAAAGTAACACTGCGTGAAGATCACGAGGAAAAGAAATCCTTCAAACCTTATAAACTTGATATAAAATCGACCAGTTTGCGAAGTTCGCCGCCAACATTAACATCTAATATAAATTTGCCATCCAAAACATCGTCGATGATAACTAGTATTTTTGACAGCCGACTGCAATCGACCATGTCGGTTAGTGAATCAAGCAAAGTGCGTTGTATGCCAGATATGTTGAATAGAGACATGAAGGAACACTATCCTATGTCGATAAAATGCCACGAACCAGCTTCCATTGCACGTTTGCCTTCGAAAATGCCTCTGGTTTCAAGTCATCAACATGGCGAATGTGTAAAGTGTAAACCTATCCGGCCACACACTGACCCCTTACCATTACGTCCATCTGTAAATGGTGCGTCTTGTCTATGTCCAGCTTGTAGTCACACAAGATCTGATTTGAAGTGCCACTATCCACCTCCACCACCGGCTAGCCTAACGTCGTTGTATTTGCCTTATAAAAGTCATCACTCGCAGCCACCCTGTCGAGATCTAGCATGTACTAACTGTGCGAAAGTGACATTTCCACATTCCAATCTTCAGAACTTTTTGCACCCAGCATTAATCCATCAATGTACACATGGCGGTGCACCTCACAAAACACTTTTTCCGCCACCTCCAGGTTCGCATCACGTGGGAGGGTTTGATACGTACGCTAGAACATCGGCACCAGCTTCGAAACCTTACGTTTGTAACTGGGTATCGGATGGTAAACATTGTGGCAATAGTTTTTCAACATCAGAAGATCTTTTTCAGCATTTGCGTTCCCACACCAACTTACAGCAAAGTAACTCTGAAACGTACAGCGCTGCCCTGCCGCAAACAGTCCCGTCTCAGCAAATCTCGGACAATTGCGTTATTCCTGGCTGTCACTGCGGGCAACGAAAATCAAGCCCACGCCCATCTTTGCCTGGTTATTCGTACGCTGGTGGCAATAGCTCATTACGATTTGCCCCGTACAGCCGAGCTGCCCCGCATGGTTTGATGGGTCCAACACCTCATCCAAGTCATTTTTAAGTTTGTACTATTATAATGTATGTATATATTGGAAAGAAATTAAAAGTATTTCTGCAGAAAATCAAATATTTTTAAAATTTTGCTATTCTTTAAACGGTGTTATATATGTTGTTGAGTAGTGTCTCGTCAAACGAGAATATATCGATAAGTTATTAACGAGAATATCGATAAATTATTGTAGCAAAATGACTTGTTTATGCCGAAATCCGAAATGTTTTTAAACGTGGATGTTATGATTTTTATTATGGAATTGATAGCCCTTCAAATGCATTCAATTCGTTGATAGTCCTTTCAAATGCATTCAATTCGTTGAGTAGTATACAATGGCGAACTTCTGCGGTTTATTCTTTCATGCGACCATCTTTTGTCGGTAGGTACGCTTCGCAAGTATTAGTTGACTATTGTCACTAATTCGAAATAATGGTAGTAAATAAACATTATCTGTGTGCATTCCTTCATACGAGTAAAAACAATAATTGGGAATGTTATGAGAAAAGGGTTACTTGTATCTCTCAATCTATATGACCTGTCTATACGGCATAATAAATAAGGGACGTCGCTCTATACAATATAACTATAGCAATGCATCTATTGAAAGGAGGCTATTCAAACAGAAACTCACTTAAATCGCTTGGCATTTGAGAAGAGACCAAGTTTTATGTTATTTATGCGGAAAATAACTATGTTCCAGCTTGTATCTATCCTTGTTTAGCAGGCTAATAGTGTAGTCTTATCTGCAAACAGCGTTGTAAATCATCTTGAGACGACGTTTGAAGTTTGCCGATTTGTCAAGTTCAAAAGAATATATCATTTTTTATCATTTCTACTTAAGATTATAAGAACAACGTGAAATATTATGCACACGAGGAAAAGGATCCAATGTATTAATATTTCTGAAAGGGCAAATGGATATAGATTTGGAAAAAAATGTCTATGTGCACTTAAAATATTTGAAGCCATTTTTATTTTGAAATGGCTTGTAATTCCTTCTTATCAGAGAAGCTATTGTTTTTTCGTTTATCAGCTTTGTGGATTCTGAAGGACGTGAGACGCTATACTTTACATCACAAATAACAAACACCATTCATTCCTCAGTCTTTTTTGTTTGTTTGTTTGTTTGTGAACAGTATGTCAATAAAACACCTCGGCTCTAAACAATAACATGTCTTATTCTCAGGTTATATCTGATTTGACTTACGCTTAAAATAAATATTCGATGAGATATAAGATTAATCTCCCCATTTCTGTTACATCAATTTCTACTCCCTGTTGTATAGATCATATTGTTCTATTGTATAAAAAGGCCAATCAATAAGTTGAATTTTTAAAAGGTCCAATCATGTTACAATATTTCTTTAAAAGGATCAATCAAGCAATAGCATTTATCCACCCAAATTACTTTCTCACGTTTGATTGCAACAGATATGGCACATCCCTTCAGAGATATTTCAAAAACTTTTTATAACAAAAAAAAAGCGGCAACCTCTTGATGTAATCATAGACGCCTGTATTTATATGTAGATATTTGCACCTGTCTCCATAGACTGATTTGATCTGATCATCGTAATCGTCCTTGTTACAAGAATTCAACCTAAATCTCGTCAAATCTAAGTAGCTGTGGTCAAACCGCCTCAACCACATATGAGATAAATTGATAATATAGAAAACGAAAATCTCTTTTCGCAAAGCTAAAGTCAGTTAAACTTAAAAATGGTTAATTTAAATGACGTTGACAGATTCACAATTTCGGTGTGTGTCGTTGTACTATACATTTCACAAGGGCTACAAAATGAAATCAGTCTAGTTGACTTATTTATCAGGACTTACATATGTTAAACATAGGTTTTGTAACATGGTTCAGCAAGTCAACCACAATCCGCAAAAAGCATGACTTCTTGCGAAGATATTGCAGATTGGTTTCTTGTATCTTTTACATATATGTGTATGTTTCCAAAACAAAGTATAAAGAATAAGAAAAAAAATATGCAAATATACACTTTGTTGTCAGCATATAAAAGTAATTGTTGAAAACATCGGATGCGCATGTGAGTGTAAATACGAATCATAAAGTATATCAAGACAGCAACAGTTGGTTGTTGGTGCCATCAGCAACTATTAATAAATATAGAACATATGTTAAGCGGAAACATATGATTGACAGGTCAAAAGTAGCTGTCAACTCCAAAAGAAAAATGTTCGACATAAGAGGAATGACATTCTAAATAAGGCATTTGTAGTTGCATCACTTAACATATTTATATTCTGGCATGTTTGGAACGTGTACGCCCTACTTGCATGTTTGGAACGTGTACTCCCTACTCGCGTTGTAGAAAGGGCGTTAAATGTCAGTAGATGAACTAACAAAGCTAAAAATTCACACGTCATCATTATCTACCAAAACCAAAGTTTGACCTCAAGTCCATCCCATTTTTTTCCTTTTCTCTTTTTTTTATTTGATCAGATATTAACTGAAGATTACCATAGAGCATAAAGCTCACAGCAGTAGTCCACAAGATATTGACAAACGGGACAAACCATTACTTGACGCAATAAACGAATCTCAAACATCATAGTAACATAGAATCTTTACTCAGCAGTCTGTAGAGCAACATAGAATGTCAGTCTGTAGAGCAACATAGAATGTCAGTCTGTAGAGCAACATAGAATGTCAGTCTGTAGACAGTCACAAATTAACTCGTCAAACTATTTTTATAATCGTCAGGAATACTCTCATAAATCACTATAATTCCACTCAATTAATCAATTGATTTTAAGTTATCTCCACAATTAAAGAAACCGTTAACAAGATTAATTACAAGTTTATAAATACGCACGTAAAGTAAACATGGTCTTCCAATATATTGGTGCAACGGTTACACTCGCCTTCGGTGGTCGTAAGGATAGCTTAGTCAGCAATCTTGAGGACAAGACTTCAATGGAATTTTGTAGTAGCAAATATGTCAGAAATTTAACATTAAGACGGTTCAACAGTCATGAGAAGTTTATTGATGGAATGCCAGCTAAAACACAATCTCGTTGTCAAGGAGAAGGCAAAGATGTCAACAGACACAAACTTCCAATTATTTGGCCTGACAAAATGGATACTTTTCTAAATTTCGATGTAGTGTTTTGATAGCTTTAAGTGCGTCCTCTTCCTTTTCACCACTTTTTAAAACAACAGTTTGTAAACTGGAAAATTCATAAACTACAAATTTTTATGTTTTCTTTTATTTATATGAATTTCAAGGCAAGCAAGAACAACTAACTTTCGCATTCAGCCTTTTACAAAACAATTTGTAACGGTCCCGAGACAATGTTTTCTGTTGCAGACAGATTTTGGTTTGATAAAGTTGCCTCATGATTCTCCGATATGATAAGAACTTTGTCTTTAAAATATTTCACCTTCATATCTTCATATCTCAAACGAGCTGTTACTGATAACAGCCATATTATGCAGCGTGCCAGTCAACATTCACGATAGACATGTTTTAAAACTGGAATGTTGCCATGGCAATGAATACTGGTAATGCTTAAGTTTTACATATTTTACATATATATTACATATATAACATATATTTTTCGTTAATTTTGCAAAATGCTAGAAATGACATGCCGAGTTTCAAGGAAAAAATTTATAAGGACTCATTCAATTGAACTCCATAGTGTGAGGTATGGTCAGACAACACGGCAAATAATTTCTCATATTCTCTTGAAAGATACTAAGGGAAGATGGGTTGTAATTTTGCTTTGTTTGTTCGTTTAATGTTTCAATCTTTTAACGAGTTGTGAAAATATAAATTTTCCTGTATTATCAGTGAGCTCACGAACATCAAATGCATTGGAATGTACACTAATTTGTGAAACTTAGTAAAAAGCAAAAAATACTGTTTGTATTTCAATGTGTGTTAATTACAGCATAGGACGTTGTGAAAATGTTAGAAGTGGTAAATGTTATCGGAAGCAGTAAAATAAAAATTGTCGAAGAGTCATCAACGTTGTTCAAGTATTTATCATGAATGAGTGTTTCCGAGTCGTTTCGCATGTTGGATCCTGTGAGATTTCCATTACAAAATCTGTGGTTGTTGAGTGGGACGAGTTCTAGCAAACATAATGGTCTTTTGAGAGAAGAACAAAGGAAGTGTTGAAGGATGTGGCTTTGAATCGATACATCAAATTATTTGAAGTTGTTGTTGAAAGACACGAACAAGCGAATATATACATGTTTACGTGCTTCTATAAAAACAATATACTCTATCAAATCGAGGCTTTGAAGTTGAAAATATCCTAAACATATTCTGATGATGGGCGTTTCCTTAAAATTCAGCAATCATGGGAGATTTTTGATACCAAAATGCGCCATACTTTGATCCAAATTACCTTCTTGTGTTTTAGCAGATTTTGGCTATTATTTTCTCGTGATGTGTGCCAGTTTGTCAATGCTGAAATTCAGTTCCTTATCGGCATATATTCTAAAAATATTCCAGGCTGATTTTTTTTTTAAAAAAAATGAAGTCTCTACTCGAATCACGTTTGTTTGGCTCATATTGAAAGAGACACACCTTTCTATATTTGTGTGAATAATTTGGAACTTTTGGCAGGATGAATCGACTAATATTTGATGTGAGTGACACACGAGAGTCCTTCGTGCTGTTTCACCTATTTCAGCCTTCTATGTATGTGACTAGAAGCGAAAGTAGAGAAACTCAAACCAAATATTTTCTTCCATAACAACAACAATACCAGCCATTAATCAAACACTTAAAACTTATCAAAAAACGCTTGTCATTAAAACATGTCATATATCAAGTTATTTTTGTACTTTTCAACATATCTGAGTGGAATGTCTATATATAGATGGAGTCAATCCTAATCGATTGCGGACGTCAAAAACCCACAAACATGAAAACAACAGTCATGGTTTTATTTGCTATGAATTATCACTCAAAGAAAATGTGTGGCAGATGGCAATACGATCACATAAAATTTGTGAATTGATTAGGTATATTCAGAATTGAATATACAAAGAAAAAAAAAATGTTAGGGATGTAAGTTGCACAACTAACGAAGACTCTGTGGTTGCTTGACTTCAGGAAAATATGTTATTTTAAGTTTCCATCTGAAAACACTGTCCATCAAACCCAGACAATAAGCCCTGGGTTTCAAGTGTTTAAGCATTGTTTTCATATTTGACCATGAGAAATATGTGAAATATATGCTATTGTCAAAGTATTATGGTCAATCTTTTTGAAATTACATGTTACATAATGAGTTACCTTTGTACATAATAACAAAGGATTACAAAGTTGAAATCATACCTCTTTTACGCTTGAAACTCTCTCTTTTACATTCGAATGAAATGTTTTCGAGAAGTTACAGTTAATTTTAAAGAGTTATGCAAAATTTTTGGGCTATAGTTTTTATTAAGAACTCTCCATTTAGAAAAGTCCTGTATTAAATCCTTATACGTTACAAAAGGAAGTATATCTTCCTTTTATTTTCAGGATTACCGGTT
Organism: Turritopsis dohrnii; assembly: GCA_027922465.2. Lineage (NCBI taxonomy): Eukaryota > Metazoa > Cnidaria > Hydrozoa > Anthoathecata > Oceaniidae > Turritopsis > Turritopsis dohrnii. Next base: position 1,425,391 of record BQMF02000006.1, read on the forward strand.
AAAGCATAGTGACAAGAAAGACTATTGTGACTATGGTTAAAGCTATCCTGAGAAAAAAGGTCTAAAGTTTTACAAAAATTTAATCGTCAACATCTTGAAGTACGGTTAGCAAGACCTTTAAAGTATGTAAACTTTATTCTACCTAAGAGGATTTCAAAACGGCTTTTGTAAGGACATTCATTTGCCTCCTCTATTTGCTGCATGATCATTCAGAGAGAATGAAACCTACAGATAGATCAGTAGTGTATGCTGCATTGAATATATCTCATGATTACTAACGCTGGTTAGGACCCAATCGCCGGAAAGACGATGAATATATTAACACAAGTACCTACCAAGTATTTCTTGAGGAAAAGTTTTTAAATAATAAGAAAAACAAAACAAGAGAACCCCCGGAAATCCTTTAAAAAAACAAAATAATCACATTCCTGTTTTCAAATGGTGGAAACATTCCTTTAAAAATAAGCAGGTTTATGTGTCATTAATCAGTAACGCATATCGTCAATCACTTCACTTATGTTATATATTATAGATTAATGAGTATGTACCAATCTAAGTTAAACCATACAACATACAACTACTCAATTTGAGACTAAATGCTTTTTTTTACAAGAATCGTTCATTATTGAGATTAGCTTCCACGTTTTCCCTTTACTCCGCAAAGAATATTCTCAGGATACTTTTATGTTGCTAATGGTAACAGCAATGTGCATTAAGAAAAAACCTCGGAAAAAAAAGAAATTGGTATGCTGTTGTCTGTTGACAGAAATATCTTATGAAATCATTGTTTAAGCTCGGTCCCCACCGGCGATAAAAATCAATTTTATCGCCAAATTGGCGATAAATCAAAATTTGTCGCCGAAGTGGCGATAACGAGGTTTTGGTGTGAATAATCAGGCGACAGAAAATTTTCGCCCATTTAAGGCGATAGTAAATTATCGTATTAAGGCTGAAATACATTATATATTTAATGGATCAGTTTGAATTGTTTGAAATAAAAGAAAACGTGATACCTATAGCGAATTAAATAGAAATAAAGTCACCGTCGGCAAAATCGTTATAAATAGAACAATTTCAAACAATTTAAGGTGATCCATTAAAATGATAATCAGCCTTCACGAAATCAAAACCGACCATTTTCTATCGCCACATTCTGCTGGCGATGACTTAGAATGACTGAATGAATCAAGCTTGGAAAATAAATCATGGCATTCGAATTGGATTAGAAATAAATACCTTATCGGTTAAAACTTCGTCGGTAGAAAGTGACGAAATTTGAAAAAAAATTCGTCACTTTTCACCGGCGAAATTTTATAACCGACGAAAACTTTTCACCGACGAAATTTTAGCCGACAAGGTATTCGAATAGCGTTGTAAAAACTGCTCGGAATTTTGAACAGAGGTACCGGTTTGTACTTATCCTTGCTTGTATAGTAAGCAGGACAGAGAATATAAAAAAAGATGTAAAACAAAGGGCTTGGAGAGGGAGTTATAAGCTGAAAATGGAAAAGCAGCCGACTTTCAAAACCCGGCTGAAAGAAGTCGCCCGGTAATGCAACCGTGGTTTTTACTTTTGGTTTTGTTGGCGCCTTCTACAGCGGCGAACAGCCAATGTCAAAGATGCCAGAAGAATAGCATGACGTCTAGCATGACGTCTACATGCCATCGTTTGTTTAAATGAAATAATTTTGATTTGACGATAAAATTATTTTTGGTGAGAACGGGTTGGCGATAATTTTTGTCAAGGCGATTCATGAATTTATCCGGCGATAAGAGAATATCGCCTGAAAATTATCGTGACGATAGTGCCAATTTCTGTCGCCAAAAATCCCTCGCACGGTGGGAAACAAGCTTTAAAGATGACCACAACATTGCAAAAAATATTCCCTCATACTCCATTTGCTTCAAGGTTTGAAGCATTAAATTTGATGGAAAACAAAATTTCATGGAACTGAGTATATACGCAAACTTTAGTTTTAGGTCACTTTGAGCATTCTCTCAGGTTTTTCCAAGTTTGAAATGAATTTCAGGAATTTTTCAGATTTGGTCCCCAGAGACCTTGTCCAGGAAGAACGGCAGATTCTGAAGGGGCGGCTAATACAAAAAAATAGTTTATCGAGTAAGCGAGATTATTCATAAACATAGAACGTACAAAATAATAACGCTGCGGAGGAGCGTCAATTACAGCAACATAAACTGACGTTTACACAGTGGTCTCTGAGTTTAATTATCAGTTCTGAACAGTGAAACCAGTGTAGAGGGCAATCAATCAATTAATCTCTTTCAGCAATAGATGTAAGATGCTCGTCAATTTCATCTTCGGTCAATACCCTGCAAGATTGTTTAGATTAAAATAAATTTCGATATATCTGAGAAACACGCATCAACAATTCCTCATTTACTTTCAGAAAACTACAATACGATCAACACCATGTTTGTATTACTTAGTAAATTCATAGAAAATCACTACATTCCCAACAGATTATTATTCTTCAGTGGCCCTTATTACTTTTTCATTATTTCGTGGTGTAACAACTTTATCCACGAAAGGGGGGAGAATAGATCTTCATAGTTATCTTATTTTAGAAAATGTTCTTGGCAGATTACGTCATCAGGTGGCAGTGTTTAATTACAGTTCAGCAATTGAACTGAACATCAAAAATAACTCTTTCTACCTGAATGTTGGATTATCACGTGTTGTCACGGCAACCTCGATTTCATTCGGCTTGAAATCAACAGACAACACCGACATCAAACAACTAATCGCAGTCTAAAATATGAAAGATCAAAATCATAGTTCCAGATATAACTCCATTTAAAGAACCAAAAGATTTCCCTCTGTAAGAAATAAGCTGTGCGCAGTATGTTTGGTTTCCTTAGAAATCAATCCCGCTCTCTCACAGAGTGCTAAGCCGAATGGTTAGAGACACATTGATTGGAGTCATCACCTCTCAAACAGAAAGGGAACGCTCTACTTAAACCTCTACAAAGAAAACAGTCGATACCTCCAATTCTTAGGACTAAGAACTGTGTCAAATGGAAAGAATTATTCATTAATGCCAGGGCGAAAGACATTTTTCGAGAAAGATTTGATTCTGCTTTTAATTTGTGTATTATTCCAATTGCTATCCTTTTGTTAACATTCTCTCTAACTTTCATCTTTGGATGTTTGATGTTATAAGTAATAGAAAAACAAATAGATAATAACCTCCACGCTTTCTTGATATGTATAAACCTGTTTCTTCTTTAATTTCTTCTCCAAATAGCTATTGGCTTCGTTCTGTTTAACGCCAGCACTGGTAGCTTTAAACCCACAGAAGTATCCTGCAGGATCAGTTTTATATAGTTGTGGTTGTCCCTCTTCATCAATCCCAATCAATATCATGCCTACAAACGGAAAGGATTCGACCAAAAAAGAAGAAACAACTTTTAACGACTCAAACTTGATCTTATGAAGTAAGCGTACACTATAATACAAATATCAGAAATATGAATCAGAACTGAAGTTTATCAAATCTTTTACATAGCATCTGCCACTCCAAATTTTAGTCACAAAAAAATTAACATTTTATCAGCAATAGTCCAGAAAAACCTGATCTACTTTTACTAACTTTGAAATTGTAAATGTTGATATAACCCAACACTTAAATAACTACTCAAAATATCTTACAGCAACCAAGTGGCCTCATTTCAGCGTTCTGTGTATAAACCTGAGAGATATCAGCAATCTTCCTACATAACATATCAGTTGAGATTTCATAACCAAGCTTGTACTTCCATTTTGCAGCTATCATTCGAGCTCTCTGTACTTGGTATCTGCAATCACCTGAAAATGCAAAAAGAATTCGTTCAAAATACTTGAAATAAATAAAACAAGTCATGCGTGATCCAAATTAACAGGTAGATATGGCCAACAACAAAATATCAATAACTATCGGCATGTAACCCTTGCAATACTACTAACTACTAGCCTGTAGCTTTAGCTAAAAATGCCCCCTCGCTCAAGCATTCCAATTTGTACACACAGCAAGCTATACATTGCAAGCATATACAACAGAAACAAAAACAAACAAAACTTTGTTACTTTTTGTTATCTCTTAGGGCTATGTCACACTGATGCTAATATACCTTTCAAAAAGTGTAAATAAGGCATAACAAGTAATCAGAAAGTATTTTATAATCAAAATAAGATTAAGATTTGTTAAAGAAATTCTGTAAGAACCAAAAGAAAAAAAACCAAACTTTTACATAAAAATAAAAAATGTATTGCAGGCAAAATTTCAAATTTCAAGCTGTGCTTCAAAATCCTAGTCATTCACTTCACTAAAACAACACAAGCACAAGTAATATGAAAAATGTCTAAGCAATTTTAGCATACGAACTTCCTACATAACATAGTATAATAGTATAGTAATAGTATAATAATAAATTGAGAAAAAAACTTTCTGTCTCCCACCTACGGTACCATGCTTTGACATGGGGAAAAAGCAAAGTCAGCTAATAATTGTATACCACCCTGTAACGTCAACACGAAAGTTGGAGGATGATGAGGATGATGATGATGAACAAAATCGGAAACTGACATTCGCTTATCTCGTGAAACTGCTATGCCTCCTGCAGGGGCAACTATTAATATATTTTTATCATGCTACTCTTATCAATTTTCTGATTTTCAAACATACAGGGGCGGACGCAGAAATATTTTGTAGGTACAACTCAACTTTTCGGATTCCAATAAGTATTCCGATTCCTGATAATTCGGAACAACCCGATTTCCGGAAAAATGCGTTTTAAAAATGGGGGATCATGGGGGTTCTGTTGCAGTTAATCACAGTGAAGCCCAGACACCAAAATTACCTTTCACTAAGCATTACAACCACAGAGCCATAAGGATAGAAGCAAAAATTTAAAACTTTGTTTGATATCAGCACAACAAAAAATAAATACAACTAAAATAAAATGTCAACGTCTTTTATGTACAACGTAAAAAAAATAGTCTCCTATATACAATAAAATGTACGATTACATGTTCCTCCTGCTGTACGAAAAACATGCTGTTGTTGTTATTTTTAATGAGAATTTCTTCTTGATGGTGGGGAGTGTTACTGCCATATGGCAGTAGCTTTCTTTGTTTTGGCATTAATTATGTTTTTGTTTGTAGGCTTATATTTTATAGCAGTTAAATGATTATATACAGTGTGTTTCGTAATGTTGGAAATGGAAATTTTAAAGATGTTTTTTTAAATGAATATACCGAATTTCAAAATAATTTTTACACCGTTGGAAAGCCATTTTGAAGTTCTTGTGGATAGCATGTTTTTGTGAAAAATGAAAAAGTGGTTTATGAAAAAATAAGGAAAATGTCTTGGAAAAATGTAATTAAATTTTTAATGGTCGATTAAGATATGAATGAAAAGAAAAGATTTTTTCAAACAATGTCAGCAATTTGGAAAACAATAAACAAATTTAAGCTGTGTGTTCATGAAAAACGTTAAACTTTTGTGTTTTAAAACATCAATTTGGGGGTCTCAGCGCAAACATAAAATTAATAAAAAATTTGAATGGATTCAGTGTTTTGAAACAATAAGCACGATGTAATTAAACTACGTGTAAATCAACCATTAAAAATTTAATTACATTTTTCGATGACATTTTCCGTATTTTTTCAAAACCCACTTTTTCATTTTTCACAAAAATATACTAGCCGAAAGAGCTTGAAAATGGCTTTCCATTGATGTAAAAATTATTTTGAAATTCTATATATTCATTTAAAAAAACAACTTTAAAATTTCCATTTTCAACATTACGAAACACACTGTATAACATTGTATGCATTGTACATTATCATGAATTCATGTCATTTTGTTAAGCGTGTATGTCTCATGTGTATTGATTTGCATATTGTCTTGTAAACGTCTTATAGTTTGTCTATTATTTCGTTGTGAGTCGTTTGTCTCGCGAGAGTTTGTATCGTCTTTCGTATAGTATGATTTGAATGTTATAAGTGTTTGTAAACTCCTGTGTCCGTCAGTATGCTGTAGTAACCTGTCTGTGCAAGTGTTCCGTGTTCACCCACAGTGTTTAAGTAAGTGTTTATGATTGCAATTTTGTACATAACTTTTACTTGGTTTATGTCTACATTTATTAGTTTATTTATTAGTTTCTTGTATATTTTCTTGTGTTATTTCACTTTTATTTTTCTTATTTGTAGCTGTCATTCTACGTGAAGACGCGTCAAAATCACAAAGGGAAACTATACTGTCGTTGCTTCTGTTTTGTCACAAGTTTGGCCAGCCGCAGTAACAGTTGTTTCTAAAAAAAGACAGAAAATAAACAATTTAAAATTAACATATGTTACATTATGGTAAATTAGTATGATATATATAGTAAATCATCCTGTAACCATCAATTAACTGATTTTTCAATCTCTAAATAAAATACAGTTTTTGTAGATGGATAATAATCATAACAAAACAAATTCATATGACAAAGTCTAGTAAACATTCAAACTAGCAAGTATTTCCATCTGTTGTTGTACCTATACAGTCCATACATACTATTTCACATTCCTATTTCAAGTTATAATGGAGATCACCATAAACAAGGCAGCTGAAGCCATGCAACATGTTCAGTGTACATTCTTCATGATGTTGTTCACAACTTAACAAACAGTTTATTACATTTATGCAGTCTCTCTCTTTTTTTTATGTTCCTATCACTTTGGTCCCCTGGGTATTTGTTGCCAATTTCTTTTCATCTTAATTGTTTTATGTCGTTTTATTGTAAATACAAGCAATTATCGAGCTGTATATATAAGATTTCAATCTGAATATTTTTTAACCTGAAGATGCAGCGTAAGCTATAAAAAACAGAATATAAGCACTATCTGTACTTGGGGAATAACACAACAAAAAACTGGTCAAACAACATGATGATGAATAACGTGAATAGATAGGAAGACTTATGACTGATGAAGGTCCCAACAAATCTAAGTAAGTACACAAAATTTTTTCCTTACAGCTTTAGTTTGCTTCCCCTTTAACTAAAATAAACCTATCAGTTACATCTGAAACATCAGAGGGTGCACAGAATTTCAACATGGAAATGTTTCCTTTAAATATTTACCCTTGATCTTTTAGCAAACATTTTTAATAACAGAGGGTGATCACTGTAAAATACCAAATTGAGCTGAAGTATTAATGATGTAAGAGCCCCTAGCAAACTCACTGATGAATGGTTTCCAGCAACTATACAAACAATCATCACCACCAAAAAAATCTCAAGATAATTAAAATATACTTAACATAAGTAGGCAAACTCTGTAGTTTTTTTTATCATGGTCAGTGTACCATGTTTAAAATACATAACAGGTTTATTAAAGTAATCATCAACAACTCTGAGTAAAATGCCAAAGTTCAGAGTTCAGAGTAAGGCAAAAGATAATAATCATAATTCAATAAAAATTAATAATTAAAACAAAACAAACTGAAGACTTAAATATAAAGTATAAATAAAATGGGAAAATTTACTTACTTTAAAGTGATTACATTGCATCCATCACAATATTTTCTTTCATCTGCAATGTGTTTCTCAGCTGTAAAGTCCCTTTTCAAGGCTTTACCTACCAGATTAGATTTACGTGCTCATTTGGAAATAAAATGTCTTGGAGAGCAATTTCTTTTATCAGGGTGGCCACAGAATTTTTATGAAAAAAATAGAGGACTTTGGACGACTTTAGAGGACATTTTTTCTCAAAATTAGAGGATTTTCCTGAAAAAAAACCAACGATTTTTCGAAGAAAAAATAGGATTTTAGAGGATTCAAATTTTTATTTTCATTTATTCAAACTTGCATAAGAATTTTCAAACCATTCAACATCGATGGAAAAAACGAAAAGTATTTAACAGTTTGCAGCTGCCTTAAATGACAAATTATGAGTGGCCTGATAAAACTCAAACTTCAAAAATATAGGCTACTATCAAAAACATTCCATTGCATTTTTTATGTTACCTGAAAAATATATATAGGATTTTAGAGGAGATTCTAGCAAAAAAAAGTTTTTTAGAGGACTCTAAGGACTTTAGAGGAGGCGTGGCCACCCTGTTTATCATTGCTATTAGTCACTTCTGAAACTCTTTCTCAGTGCATCATGTCGGATTCTGACGTGGTAAAATAGAGAAAGAGGTTGATAGGAAGATGATATTATGACGATGTAAAAAATCGACGAAAAAAATAAAGGAGAATGGCTGTCAATAATTTAGTAATCATTCTCTTGACGAAATTTTACTACAGCTTGAGCTGTATGAGTTGTACCCTGCCTCCGCCACTGCATTTTGTGATTCAACACAGCTCAACATTCAGATGAAAATATTTTATTGAAACATTTCATTTGTTTCCCTTAAATTTCATGCTGCTGAATTTTTGTATTCTCTTGAATTCTGAAATCTGAAGTTCTTCTAGATCTAAGTCATTCTTATTCTATTTACACAGGAGTGCTGAGGAACAACTTCCACCTCCAATTGAGTTAGCACAATTGATTTAACAGGTTTCCTGCTTCTTTAACCATGGCAACGAAAATCATTAAACCTTACCCATCATGCCAGTCATAACACATCCAACTTTCTCACTGAGTTTGAACATGTGAGTCATTGTACTGGCATCTACCAGTTTGTCCTATAGAATAAGAAAGTGTTTGTGAAATTCAAATCTAACGTGTGTATATTTTTTTCATAAACTGATGTCAGTTTGTTTTCCCTGTCTTCCCCCTAACCAAGGTAAGATGTTCCCTTTAATAATATTTGGTTTATTCTTTTCTTCACTTGGGAAGTATCTATGTAGAGATTTATTCGGCTTCTTGGTATAATGTGGTACAAACGATAGAATGACTTACTGGAATCTTCTTTTGAGTTACGACAACAGCACAGTCAGTCCCTCGAATGCCAACTGAGGTGGTGGTACCTTGATTGATAGCCTTGAATGCATACTCTAACAACAAAATTTATCATTTGCAAAAGTTTCATGCAGTTTACCTTCTTATTTTCAATTATTGATTTAGTTTATTTCTTCTTGTCAAAAATAGTGTTCGATATTTTCATAGAGCTATTATCAAATAGGTCAGGTCTAATCAGTTTTGTCAAGTGAGTCTGCCATTAGCAAAAATAGCATTTTTCCAATAATAAAAAATGTAGGAAGAGTTGTCCATGCATATATACATATAACTTTACTCAAAAAAAGTTTTTTAGTACTGCTAGTTTCATGCCATGTACATAGTACACAAAAATTTTCAGTTTAATTATAGTTTGATTGACAGTATAGGATACACTGTTTTTACAGTATAGGATACACTGTTTTTAATTTACAGACAGTTATGTTTATATATTTGCGTTCAGAATTAGGAACATCAACGGTAATTCATTGATAGAAGCTAACCCCAGGCTGCTTTCAAAAATCACATTCCTTAGTGTAGACTCACACTTGCAGCATATGCAACTGAAAGAAGTTATCTGTTATAGATCAGTTTGTTATAACAGCCTGATTGATGTGCGCTATCTATCATCTCTGGATTGTTGTTAAAAGAAGAAAAGTGATCTGGGTCAATGTGTATACAAAGCTGTCAGAATCAGAAATTTACCAATACATTTGTTTGGATGTACAGTTCGAAAATTATCTGAAAACTTTATAGCTAAAAGGCGATTCGAGACCACCTTCTTGTGATTGATGGTGCGAGGAGTTTGCGTAAGAGCAGAATGTAAATGCTTGAAAAGACATAAAAAAAACATATACTCGCACATTGCTAAGGATCTGCTTAAAATAATTCACGGTTTAGGAAGCTTACCGACTTGATACAGACGCCCTTCAGGTGAAAAAACAGTTATGTATCTGTCGTATCCAGCACTCGTCCCGCGCGACATTTTGTTTCAATAATTTTGCTGATCATGTATGGTACCATATTTATCCGATTGAGCGCCATACGCCGACAATGATGGGCGCTAATAATATGTTGAAACGCCCGTTATTTTAAACATCGCTAGAAGCCTTGGCTTGAAGACTTCAGGACGTAACACAACTAGTCTCAAAAATACAACATTGCCGAAATTATGGTCAAATCTAACAAAATGACTGGTAAATTCAAAATCAAAATCTTCCAATTGTACTTTGTACAAATTTTTATGAATATTATACATCAATTAATGATAACCGCACATAATGTACCTTTCCAATTGCAGCGCAAAGTTATCGGATCGAGTGGGACTCGAACCCACGACCTCTCGCTTGCCGGGCGATTGCTCTAACCACTAAGCTACCGACCCCTTGCGATCACACTAGTTCGTAGCAGACGAGGGGAGCGGAACCGCTCAATTGAACCTGAATGCCTACGAATCAGTGGAATCTCATTGGATAGATGCTCAGAGGTGATTCAAGTTCCAACCAACTCGTTAACTTTGATGCAACTAGGAAGGTGTAGTACATTGGGGAGAGGCATTCGCCCAACAGAGCCCCGGTTTCGGACATAGTCCATCTTCAGTCAGTTAACTTCAGTTTATGAATATTATTGCAGAACTTTCTAAATTTGTTCCAAATTTGGCCCTAGTCAAATTTGACAAAATGACTGTCAAATTAGAAATCAGCACCTTTCAAATATGCTCCATGCAAAATTTCATGAAAATTGGAGAACTTTGCAAATTTGGTCCAAATTTGGCCTAAATTGCCCAATTTTAGTCAAACCTGTCAACATAATAGTGAAATTTGAAATCAGCACTCTTAAATTGTGCTTTGTGCAAATGTTTATTGCGGAGTGGAGCTATTTTGCGGAACGGACCTCATTTGGCAAGATCAAATATTGTCATCAAAATACTAACAGAGAGATGCGTTCGGCTGCTGCCGTCAATCGCTGAAATTTCTTACAGTGCATACCAAAAATCAAAATTTTCTCGCTTACCTTTAATTTTCGCAAATTGTGATGTAGATATTTATATGATTGATCAAGTCCAAAAGTGTTCAGTGTATAGCTTTAGGGCAAAATTGTCGATCTATAGGGTAGCGGGCAGGCCAAAGTGGTTGCATTTAGAGTCAAGTAGACATTTTTCCCAGGGAATGCTGCTCAGAATGCTCTGAGGTTTGTTATGAAATTCAAATTGGGAAACTGGGAATATACCTCCCATCCTTTATGATAACATTGTAAGTTGAACATTTATAGATGAGAATATTGCTTGTTAATACTTTTGAAAATTTAAATTCAGATCAAAGCTTCTGAACGTTGTGCATCTATGCTCACAAGCTGTGTATCTGAGAGGAAAAAGAAAAAACTGTTATTTCTTCTTTTACTACTATCTTTAAGCAATGTTCAACTTGATGTTGTATTTTGATCCACTTAACTGTTTTTATTACCACACTTATACTTACTTGATATACTTGATATTGTTTTTGTGAATCCTCACACATGCAACTCGTCGAGTCCAATGCAGTTCTTCATATCTGGAAGGCTGTTTTGAGTCAGCTTGCCTGAACTGGACATACCCAGGAATAAGAGGGTGATCAGGCACAGTACGCAGATATTTATCAAGTTTTGTTTTGAAGACGTCCTTAGCACAATTGGTACAATTCCTTAGTTCCCTAGGAAGCCCATTGAAGAGTTTTGGACCACGAAAAGCAAAGCTGCTAGCGATCAGATTTCTGTAGGGCCCAAGCTTGGGTACTCTGGTAGAACAGTTTCTACCAAGTCTCTGGTGTGTATAGTAGTTTATACCACCAACCATCTGTCCGCCCTCAGTGTGTTGAAAGTTGGGCACCAAACCTTCTAGAATTGACCAGATGTAGATTACTTGATAGCGTTCTCTTCTTCTTTCCAGGTTGTAGAGCTTTAGACATTTCAATTGCTGCCAGTAGGATAGATTATGCATGCTCTTGATTTTTCTGACAAAAGCACGCTGGACCATCTCAATCTTTTGTATATCTGATCTTCTTGTTGGTGACCATAATTGGGAGCAATAATCAAGATGTGGAATAACAAGCGCCTTCCAAAGAGTTAACATCACATTCTTTTCTCGTGACTTGAAAGTGCGCAGAATCCATGCGCTGAGATCAGAGCATTTCTTTACTACAGCTTTTATATGTTCCTCAAATTTGGCATCATCGGTGATGATCACCCCCAAATCTTTGACATGTTTGGGGGTTTTGATAATGGTGTTGTTGTCTGCAAAATAGATGGAATTTTCTTTAAGTTTAGCATCTTTACCATATGACAACTGTTCAAACTTTTCATCATTTAGATTCATGTTGTTATCAGTTGTCCAGGCATAGACCTTGTTAAAATCATGTTGGAGTTGGAAATTGTCCATTGAAGTTTTGATGGACTTTAGCAGCCTAGTATCGTCTGCAAAACAGGAGATGATTGCAAATTTAACTTTCTCATCAATATCTGCGATCATTATGATAAACAAAAGAGGTCCAAGGACTGACCCCTGAGGCACGCCAGATTTAACTTCTGTTGGATCAGAGAGGTGACTGTTGACTGACACATGCTGAGTTCTGTTGGTGAGAAACGATTTGATCCAACTTAACAGTTTACCATTGATTCCAAGGCTTTCTAGTTTCCTCAGCAGGATGGTGTGGTCGACCTTATCAAAGGCCTTGCTGAAGTCCAGGTAGATTGTATCAACATTGTAGCCATCTTCCAATAGGGAGAAAACAGTGTCCATGTGGGAAAGTAATTGGCTCAAACCAGGACCTACCTGCTCTGAAACCGTGCTGATTCTGGTTGAAAAGGTTATTTTCTTCAAGGTGGTCTATTAATTTCCTCCTCACAATCTTTTCAAAAAGTTTTATCACATGTGACGTTAGTGAAACTGGACGGTAGTTGGCTGGATCTCCTTGATCGCCTTTTTTGAAGATTGGGGAAATGATGCTTGTTTTGAGAATCTCTGGAGTCGTTTCTTCATCCAAAAATTTTCTTTGCAACAGGTAAATGGGTCTCGAGATGGTAAACTTGCATTCTTTAAGAAACACAGCAGGCACACCATCAGGCCCAGCAGCTGAATTGTGCTTCAGAGTATCAATTTCTTTCTCAACATCGTCAATTGAGAAATCAAAGTCTGAAATCTTTGAAATATTTGGTTTTTCCCTGATTTGTTTGTATTCATTGAGGGGGTCACTGAAGACTGCTTTGTATTGCATCTGTAATAACTCCGCCATTTCTTTTTTGTCATTTGTTAGTTTGTTGGTCTTTGCGTTGAGCAGTGGGCCCACTTTTGCTTTAACCTTTGAGAATATTTTCGCATAGGAAAAGAAATATTTTGGATTGACTTTTATTGCTTCAATAGCCTTCATCTCTGAACAATTTCGTTCATCACGGTAGGATTCTTGAAGCTTCTTTTCAATGATAAAAAGTTTTTGCTTGATTTTTTCTTTTTGCTTGTTGGAATGTGTAAATTTTTTGTGAGTTTCTTCCTGCTACGCATCAAAATCTTTCTGTCACGTGGAATTTGGATGGTTTTGTTCTTCTTTTTTCGTGATGGAACATAGTCTTTTAGTAGGTTGTCACATATTGAAATGAATTTTTTATAAGGCTGATCAGAATTTAAGTTTTGAAATTGAGATTCCCAGTCAATGTTGTTAAATGATTCATTGGCAAGGAACCAGTTTATTTTTCCATTAAAATTGTATTTGTCGAAGATGCTGTTTTCTTGTTTGTCATCATTATATATTGAGCTGGTAGGTCCGTACAGATGGCAATTAACATACACAATAAAATGGTCTGAAAAAGCTGTTGGAACGGATGTTGAACTGTGTATTAGGGGTGAATTGTTGGTAAGAAGTAGGTCCAGCACATTTCCGTTTTCGTGAGTGGGTTCATATATCATTTGGTTGAGTTGAAGATTAGTCATAAAGTCATTGATAGTATTGTCCATAGTAGTAGTTGCTTTGTCGCAATTTCCTGCTAACTTTACAAGTTTTGGCAAGTTGAAGTCTCCACAAATAAAAATATCTGGGGTGCTACCATCAATGATCCTATCAATTGAGGATTCTATTTTTGTCAACATTTCGACAAACTCAATGTTTGTTGATGGGTGTATAGGATTGTGTGGCTGGCGGTAAACTGCTCCAATTATTATGTTGTCTAATTTAGAGTACAGGACCAAAGCCTCGTTTTCACCATTTGAGAAATTCAGTAAAATCTTGAAATTTAAAGCAATATCTTCGCGTAAAGTATACAGCAACTCCACCACTCAACCTTCCACGATTATGGTGTATGCGATCACGATCCCCACGAAACAATTTATATCCTCCAATCTTTAATTCAGCATCAGTGTGCTCTCTAAGCCAAGTCTCCGACAGAGAGATGAAAAGGAGGTTGTTTTCGTGTAGGATATCAGTTATAAAAGGAAGTGATGAGTCAACTGTCATTGGTTGAAGTCCCTGTATATTATGAAATGCAAACTTGTTCATAGATGATGACTTGGAATGGGCATCTGTTGGTTGATGTGACGATTGATGTGATGTAGATGGGGAGGAAAAGTTGATATTTGTTGCTGTTGTTGCAGCTGGTTTGGGTTTAGCTGTGGAATGTTGGCTTTTAACATTCATGGTATTTTTTCCTCCAGCATTGACAATATTTCCTTCTTGAAGTTGTGAACTATCTCTATAACACTTTTAGCAGGCTTCTCCTTGCTCATTGCATTTTTGGTTGGCTGTTTTCTTTTTGTTCCCTTGACATGAACAAATTTACATGTTTTGTTGTAGCAAGTACCATTCCTTATAGATGCCCCACACATACGGGGATGGTAGTTGTTACACTTTGTTCCAGCATTGCAACCCCTGGGATTTCTTGTGCCATGTTTTAACAGCTTTGAACATGGCTTTGGGTGGTGATAGGGGCAATCCTTGCCTCTAAGTCCAAACTTGCATGTGCCTTTTTTGTAATGGCGACATAACTTTTCATTTGAGTTTGAATCCTTGTTGTTGATTTGGTGCGATTCAATTGGCTTCCTGTTTATGACATCTCTTTCTGCTTTTAATTTCATGAACTCTGTTCGATGATTTCTTCCACCATTGCCAGATTCATCAGTTTCACTGGTAATTGATTCATCAATTGCAATGGTAATGGATTTAGCTGTAAGATCCACATGATCATCGTTCAGTTGGCTTATCTTAGAGTGATTTGGCCTGACAACTGTTGGATCAATCCCTTTATAACGATGTTTGACACATTCACTCTCACAAGCTGAGCAGAGGTAGTGGAAGCCAGGAACTTTAAAGGGAGTAACTATTCCTGAGTCTGTCATCAAATTTTTTTTCATTAACTCTTCAATATAACAATCAGTGTGCACTTCCTGACCACACATACTACACGCCAGGAATGGAGTGTCATCGATTGTAATGCAGTACAGCTTGTTACATATTTGGCAGGTGTCTGGAAACAGGTTTTTGATTCTCCAAATAAGTGCGTCAATTACTATATCTTTTTTCGAGTCATTATATTCTGCTTTTCCAAGGTATTGGAGGGTGTTTAATAGTGTCTCCTTACGACAACGACTAAGGGACACTCTTATTTGTTTTGACGGTTTTGAAGGATCGTAAAGTCGTAGACAGTCCCGAATTGTTTCGTTTGGGGCTTTCGAACACAGGTCAGCAATTATTTCCGTCCATTTTTCAACATCATTTGTAACCTCATCAATGGTATACATTGTAGAATAGTAGGTCAATTTGTGGGACTTGGACTTGACTTTCTTTCTTCTCCTTTTTCTTAAAAATGACAATTTTATAGGATCTTCTTTGCTGACTGTGTCAAAAGATTCCAATTTCCTTCTTCTCCTTTCATCCACCAAAAACAGTAAATTTTTTATTTGTTCCCTTTATTCTATAACTATAAGAACAAACTGGCCTCTCCCGGGTGTACCACAGGTTTGGCCTTTTACTGACCTGAATAGTATATTTTAATGTCAGTATTTTTATGCATATATTCTGCTTATAATCACGTTTAAACAATCTTATTAAATTATTGCCATAAAGTTTTTTCAACACCGTCTATTGATAAGAAGATTAAGGTACGAACAACAAACAAACCTTCCTTCGAGATCAGTGTTTTGTTTATTTACACACAACACATAACAAGACAAAAGTCCAATGATGAATGCTAAAATTGTATCATAACTTCCCACTGAGAATATTGCTTGTTGATACTTTTGAAAATTTAAATTTAGATCAAAGCTTCTGAAAGTTGTGCGTCTTAGCTCACAAGCTGTGTACCTATCTGTGAGGAATAAAATAAAAAACTGCTATTTCTTCTCCATTCCTTTTTATCTTTAAGCCATGTTTATTCAAGTTGGTGTTGATCCACTGTTTTTATTTCCACACACAACACAAAACAAGACATAAAAGTCCAATGATAATGATAAAATCTCATGTTATATACTTTTGTTGTCCCACAAAATTTTATTCATAATAATAAGTCCTTTTAGAGATTTACTACACATTTTGAATTCTTATTGCAAGCTTATTATTGTTCATGGGAAATGATTTGCATGTTCCGTATATATTATAAACATTTTATGCTGACAGGGAATGTGTGTACAGAAAAAATTGGCTTTGATAATTTCTAAAAATGTCTAAATCAATGCAATGAGACATCAAAACAGTATACGTCATCATGGAATTTGTCTATTTAAAAGAGTACAATCTTAGTTGCCTTTTGTGACCTGTAATGTTTAACAACAAAAAATGTAGACAAGATATATCCATCTATATTGAAAAATATTCTCTGATTTGGAATTCAATATCAGTAAACTCTGTTGTAGTATACATTTATATGTGTGTCTGGGTGAAACTTCGAGAGAAATAACTGAAGGTAAAATAGCTATATACAGCTTACAAATTCTTTAATTAAAAATAAACGACAATGAAGAGTAAAGAAACAAATCAGTTTAATTTGTTTTTGTGTAATTGTTATAACTTTACATGTTATATACTTGAGTTATTTCTAAAAATATAATTATACATAATTACATAATTTATATGTTAAATATATAAAAATGATTTTGATTACTTTCAGTATCGTGTCTGGCATTTCCAGCATATATATGGTTAGAGACTAATACTATCAGGAAACATTCAAAATGTTTTCCATCATTCATTTGAAAGGAACATGTGACAGATTCAAGAATCAAGAATGTAAATTGAATTTTGTTGATTGGCATTTAAAGTTGCAACATAAAACCAGATCTTGCTCATTATATCTGGGTTAAGTTACCTGAACATTTTGGCAAAGTTTAGAAGATGCCTGTTATGTATTTCTTGTTGGTTTACTTTCTAGTGCTTCTTTATGCTTTTGAAAAAGCTGGGTTTTTTTAGAATAAGTCATCTTTATTCATGCTCTTTTTGCCAATATGACTGTCAGAAATTTTTTGAATTTTTAAAGTTGCGGAAAATTTAACTTTAGCAAAACTTTTATTTTACCTTCTGGCAATTCTCCGTAATTAAAGGGTAATTCGCTAAAATTAGGTTGCGTTAAATCCGTGTTCATCCATTTTCGCAAAATTTTACTGACGCAAAAAAAGTCGGCCTAGGTAGATTAAGGGGGGTGCGAAATGGAAATTTCAGTTATGGATAAGTGTATTCATGCATTCAACTCTCTGGTCGAAATTTGTTGAATGAATATCCGGGCGGCTTTCACGCATTCCATGTTTTCGCTGGCGAACGGGTGATTCCACGCACCCACTCCGCAAACCTTATATATTGATGGAAATTGGTCAACTGAAAGTACAAATTTGGCCAAAAATGCGAATTCGGCAACGATGTCACGTAAACGTTGCACAAATGCGTTCATAACTTGGAGGAGTAGTAGTAGGAAAAGAAACCGCGGGTATTTTAAATGCTTTACTCTACCACACCGGTGTCCTAGAGTGAACAAGAACCAAAACGGTAGCAGCGTTAAACACTATTTAATGTATTTAAATTCGCGCAGTATTAATTTTCGCGCATCCGTAGATGCCCGTGTTTAAGTACTGAGCGAATATTTGTCTGCACGAAAAGGTCAAACGGAAAAATGAAGAGTCCATATTTTTTCTTTAGAAATGGCATAATTTTTTCTTACATAAGAACAGTAATCAAATTTCAAAAAGTTCGTCAATGTCATCTTCCTCGGGGCTTCTGTAATGGTCGGTATCTTCTCCGGTTCTATGTAAACCCACATCACAAACTCTTTCATCTTTTCAAACACCTTTCTTTTGGGGAGCTTTTTTTTTATAATCTGTAATGTAATTGAAATTTCTAAACCGCCTTGTGGAAAGGGTGATCTTCTATATCTTGTTTTTCGCACCACAGTACTAAGTTTACCTCCATGATCAAGAAAAAATTTAGAGATTTTTCTTGGTGGGTGTCCAATTATTTTTAATCCAGTTATCGGAGTTTTGCCTTCCATTCAGCCATAGAGAAGAACATCAATGCATATCGAATTTCGCACGATTTGGTAATCAACATTGATCAAACGCCATTGAAGTTTTACTTGACCCCAACTTCCACTCTTGCCAAAAAGTAAGATAATTTTTTTCCGGTTACTAACCGCACAGATTATCGCCAAATAACCGGTACTTTTGGAATCAGCATGTCAGGAGAGCTTCTTCCGATGCAACTTATATATCAAGGGAAGACAAAAAAATGCCACCCAAGCTATGCATTCCCTGAAGGGTTTCAAGTCACAAACACACAAAACTATTGGTTTCAAGTCACACACACACCAAACCATTGGTTTCAAGTCACACACACACACCAAGCCATTGGTTTTAATGAAGCAAAATGTTTAGAAATGGCTGACAAAATCATCTTGCCTGATGTTAGCAAGAAAATAAACGAGCTTGAATTACGGAAGAATCAAGAGTGGTTGCTTGTCGCAGATGTATTCAAAGGGCAGTGGACGGACGCAGTAAAGAAAAGGGTAAGCGAAAAGAACGCAAAAATGGTTCCAGTACCAAATTATATGACTCAAATCTTCCAACCGCTCGAATGACAGTCAACAGAAGTGCCAAAGCGCACTTACGACGACGTACACATCAATGGGTCACGGAAGAAATAATAGCCCATGAGCTAGGTCCATTTTAGGGCTCAAGCGGGAGAGTAAGGTTTGATAGGGTTTTTAGCATCCTCAAGGCATATATTTTAAGGAATAATATGTCCCGCTGTGTGAATCGGTAGCTTTTGGCCTGAATTTGATGGGTTTTAGATGTGGTCAAATCGAAAATTTCAAATTTGTAAGGGTTTCCAGGCAAAATGCAAAATAGGTCCCTTCTTAAAAATGCTCATATCTTTTGATCTACTCATTGAAACTGTCTCAAATTTTGACAGTAAGTAGAGATTATATGAAAATTGAGGAAAATAAAAAAAATTGGAAAATATTTTATCAGGGGGTTATGTACATGAAAAAAATAATAAAAAACGCGTTTTTTTCTAGTTTTTGACAATGTTATTAATGACAATCATCATTTTCTTCCTGAATTTACCATCAAGTTACTTTATCTAACTACATATACAATAAAAACGATTTTTAACCCTCTAAAACCTTTTATTTTCTCAAAATTATGCATCTCAGGGGGTAAAAATTGTTAAAAATGGAGTATTTTGATCACCAAAATCTGTTTATGAGTCTCGAATTTGCTTTTTATAGAATCTACATATCCAAAACTGACTTCATTTAATTACACTCTTATTATTACTAGCATGTAGCTTTAGCTAGAAAATGCCCCCGCACTCAAGCATTTCAATTTGTATACACAGCAAGCTATACATTGCAAGCTATACAACGGAAATAAAAATAAGTTTTGTTGGAAAACAAATGTTTTGGTTTATTGTGGGCCTGGTAAGTGGCATACTTATATGCTTAAATATTCCGACAAAGCCAGTTTTTTAGGAAGCCTCAAAGCTACTCAACACTCACTCAAAATCGTTTTAGAACTGTCTCACATTATGATCACGAGACGAGTAGCATTTAACATTTAATTTGTAACATTTCATGCATCGAAACAGGCATACAATAACACTCTTCATTCAAAGAGTTGACATGGTGGCATCAATTGAACTTCAGGACAAACTCGATAATTGAAAAATTATTTAATCGGCCAACGGTCATTTAAAGAACAAGCAATGTTTTATGACGTCATTTCTATTGTTTTGAAAGAACAAGGGTGAAGGGAGATCAAAAAATTAAGATGGATGTTTTTGTAAAACTTTTCACAGTAACAAATATATACATTTTAACTTTTGATAACATTGTATAAACACAATAAAAACAAGAAGAATTGTGAGCATGATCATTTTGAAAAGGGAGATCAGATTTGAAAACTCATTGACAGATGGTCTTCACGGTTTTTCACTTACATTATAATTGAGTTAAACTTTCTTTTCCAATTACAAGAACATTGCTCATATGAAACAATAGTTAAAAAGTTTTACAATACAACAAATAGTTTAACGAGTAGTGTAACCATGCGGCATAGTGTAGCAGTGGCGGTATTTCAAAACCAACTTGGAATATGCAAAACAAATAGATCTAAACTTAAACAGACGAAAATCTGCTGAAAACTTTGTTACTTTTTGTTATCTCTTAGGCCTAAGTCACACTGATGCTAATATACCTTTCAAAAAGTGTAAATAAGGCTTAACAAGTAATATCAGAAAGCATTTGCTACAAACAAAAGAAATGTGTGAACTGAAACCATGGATACGTATTTTATAATCAAATACGTATTTTATAATCAAAATAAGATTCTGTAAGAGCCAAAAGAAAAAAAAAACTTTTAAAAAAAAATCTATTAGAAATCTCTGTTTCAAACTTTGATTCAAAACTAAAAATGGCCAAAGTTTACATAACAAAACAAGAAAAACAAGATGCCCTACCGGGCAGAAGTATTCCTGCAGATGACTGGAAGACTTTCTGGAGGCTTTTCAGAAAGAAATGAGTGTTAGTTCACGCTTTAAAACGATATGCATAATGCAGAATGATGTTTGCGGTATTTTACATTTTACCTTTTAACAACGATAACAATTAAAGTTTGTTGTCTCATATAAAACTTCAGTCTTGCTTCAATTTAGAGATTTTTTAAAAAAGATTTTAATTCAAAGTTGCATTCTCTTAAGAATCTTCAATAAGTAATTAAGTAATAACAAGTTTGTCGCGTCAAGAAAAGTCTGTGCTTAAGGGCAGCTTTATACAGCCGCATAATCGCCGTGTCGAATTAAATTACTTTAATTCGGGTAAAATTCGACAAAAATGCGACAGTCAATTTATACAGGTTTTGTTGCCGCATATCAAATTCGACATGACTTTAGACAGCCGCATAAATGTCGAATAAATTTCTCATCGTGTGTTTCTTACACGCTGTCCACTACTTTCATGCACTTTTTTCACGAAGTTCACTCAAGCTGTTATTAAATTCGACGATTATGCGGCTGTATAAAGTGATGTCGAATTTATGTCGAAGATTGCCGTTTTATTCGACAAACTCTGCTGAACTTAATTCATTATGTCGCACGTAATTAATTTTTCACTTTATACAGTCGAATTTACGTCGCATTTAATAAAGAGTTTAATTCGACGTGGCGATTATGCGGCTGTATAAAGCTGTCCTAAGAAGTAATAACTTCGAATTCATTTAAGTTTTACAGCCGTACTACAACCTCTTCTATATCCATATATTCAACAAAGAAACTTTCACAGATCTACGCATGCTTCTCCGCTTCCATTTTTAAAACAACTACGGAAAACGTAAGAACGTTGCATAAGACTCACATGAAACAACATTTTTACCTTGGCATCTGCGATTTAGCCATATGTTAATTATTCCTTTCACTAGAGCTTATATTTTGCACTTTTAGAGTCTTTTCAAGCAAAGTACTTGTATACAATGAATATAGTGTGAGTTTAGACTGTTAAATCATAAAAAGAATGTAAGTTGGGAACATTAATGATTTGAGTGGCTATTTCCCATCGACAAAAATTGGTCTAGGTTTGGACAGTGAAAAAAAAACAAACAAGATGCCCTTGCAGGCATAAGGATTTCTGCAAAATCAGCTGAAGTATGAAAAAAGAAAGACTATGACATTCTTGAAATTTAAGAAAAGTTTAATCCACAATACATATTTATTAAATTTCTGATCACGTACTCCCCAAAAATCTGGAAAAAACATAATTGTCACTATGCAAAACTTTATCTGAATGACATGTTCTTTATTTTGTTGGTACGAAATGATATTAAGGATTCAGTGATCAATTTAGATAAGACAATGAGTATGCACGTAAGTCATTGTAAATGTTATGAATTTAATATGTCTTGTCAATCTTCCTAACAGAATTCCTAATTCAGAAGGAGAAAAAGGAAAGCATAGATTTTATTGATACGAAATACATCTATATACATACAAAATCAACATACATAACTGAAAACAGAAATTTGTGCTTTAATTTGAGTAACAATATGTCATTGCCATCTTTTTAATTTAAAAGCATGCATTACCAGAACTAAATTTCATGAAAAGATTATAAAAATTTATTCAGAAACTTAAAAAACAATAAATTTTTAATTACGTATACACGCCAGGGCATCATGAAAGCATAACTGACACAATACGAACCTTACATTAACTTCTAATAAACATAATGAACAAAATAACATCAAATTCATATGCTTTCAGATATCACAGTGATTACGTATGTACGGTCAATCTTCCTAATTACGAAAAGACTTCCCAAACACAAAAAGTAAACAAAGATTAGGATTATGAAAAATATGACCTAAACTTAGCTACCAAAATTAGCAAACATATAACTGAAAACAGAAATTTGCGTTAAAAGATGTCCAATATTTAGAATTTACAGACAATCAAGATAAGTTTCAATTTGCTATCGTAAATAGTAAGTCCCCATTCCTAATTCAGGACATTGATAATACAGCCAAGAACTATACAAGTATATAATAGGCTAAAAAATAGCTAGAGAAACATCAAACATAAAATGAGATGCACAGCGACAGACAGAGGGTAACAAGACATTCTCTGTATGTTGTTGGAGCTGAAGAGGAAACTGAGCTGAGCTGTATGTATCCAGAGCTTAAAAAGCACTAAGCCCACACATGAAACAAACAGTATTTTGCATCTAGAAAGGCTTAAAAGAATCGCAGACATTTTGCAAAACATAAAAGCTGCACACACTGTTTTCACAAAACTTTGAGAACTTGTTTTTAGAAAAGAATGAACGTAGTAGAATCATTGCAAGATAATTATAAATTTCTACCCTTTATTTTCGGTTTTGGAAGTGCAAATCTTCTTACTTTTGGAAATTTAAGGTTTCTTCGGTCACGCTGTGGTATACCATTATGCGAACGGCGTGCAAATGTAAAGTCGAAAAATACCCGGATGATCACATGGCGGAAATAATCAAGCCAATAAACTAAGCGTTATTAAAGTTTATTAGCACCCTTTCGTAATAGTGGCGCTTTATGCACCAATGAAAATTGAGACGGCGGAAAAAATCGCTAGGTTTGGACAGTAAGATGAAAAAAAAAAAAAAACTAAGAAAAACAAAGACGATCGTAAAGGCTTTCTTGCTTACGCAGAAATCCAAAAAACAAGATGCCCTACCGGGCAGAAGTATTCCTGCAGATGACTGGAAGACTTTCTGGAGGCTTTTCAGAAAGAAATGAATGTTAGTTCACGCTTTAAAAAGATATGCATAATGCAGAATGATGTTGCGGTATTTTACATTTTACCTTTTAGCAACGATAACAAAAACTTTGTTGTCTCATATAAAACTTCAGTCTTGCTTCAATTTAGAGATTTTTTAAAAAAGATTTTAATTCAAAGTTGTATTCCCTAAAGAATCTTCAAGAAGTAATTACGGTAGCAGCGATAGCGAATACCGTATTAAAACACTCGCGGACTCCTACTCCTACTACTCCTACTCCTACTCCGGGGCCGAAATGGCAATTAGTCTGTGATTTAGAGTCTGCGAGACTCTACTAATAACGGAATGTAAGTTTTAATGAAGGAACGCAGCCTTCGAATTTTGGAAGCTTTTCTGTAACAAACATTTAAAAGTAGATTGCGGTTTGTTTCAAAAGTACATAATCTGATATTTTGTAGCTTAATCCATGAAAGAATGAATTCTTATCAAATAGCCCTACATAAAAATGGGACTTTTAGTTCATTACGCTAACTGAAAATACTTGTTAAGGCCGGTTTCCATACAGCTGCATTTTACGCTCGAGCGAAAAAAGCTCGGGAGATTTTTTCTCGGGAGCACAAATTGATTTCCATGCAAAAAAAATATTTCATGCGCGTGTAAAAAATATCAAAACATTCAATATGGCAGTCGCAAACAGAAGAAAGTTATTAGTTTTACACAGTTTGAAACTGAACATATTGTCAACTTTGTTACTACGTCGCCAAAGAAGAAATAGGCAGATACTTTCGAGGAAAAAGAAAATGTGGGTGAGAAAGCTTTTCTTGGAGAGACGTGCCAAAGGGTTATACAATGTTTTGGTGAAAGATTTGATGTTGTTTGACCAAGAGTATTTTTTCAAAGCATTCAGAATGAATCCAACAATGTTTGAGGAATTACTTTCTTGGATTTCATCCTCCATACAGAAATCTTCTAAAATCCGCGATGTTACAGAGCCGAGTGAGCGTTTGTGTATCACTTTATGGTATTTGACAAGTGGTGATGCTCAAATTTCAATCGCTACCAGTTTCAGAGTCAGTCCTCCAACAGTCACAAGAATTATAAGAGAAACATGTGAAGCTATTTGGGATCAATTGTGCAAACGTGGATATTTAGATGTACCTAATACTGAATTTAAATGGAGGAAAATTGCAAAAGAATTTGAAATGAGATGGAACTTTCCTCATTGCTTAGGAGCAATCGATGGTAAACATGTAATCATGCAGGCTCCTGCCTGCAGTGGCTCCGAATATTTTAATTATAAAAAGACACACAGTATTGTCCTACTTGCAGTGTGTAATGCAAGGTATGAATTTACCATGGTCGACATAGGAGATGCTGGGCGTCAAAGTGATGGTGGTGTCTATAAAAACAGTCAGCTTGGTTACGCAATTGATAATAACAGTATCAATCGTCCTCCACCTAGTCGTATTTGTGATAGTATTGATAAATTGTACCCATATGTATTTGTCGCTGATGATGCATTTCAAATGAAGCCTTTTATGTTAAAACCTTACGCAAAACTTGATGCTGACATTTCTAGAAAAGTTTTCAACTATAGATTGTCCAGAGCAAGACGTATTATAGAGAATTGTTTTGGAATAGCTGCAGCAAGATTTAGGATATTCAGGAAACCTATAATTGCAAAGGTCGAAAATGTTGTCACTATAACCAAGGCTGTTGTTTCCCTACATAATTATCTGATGATCAGTCAAAACAAATTTGAAGATTTCAGGTACTGTCCACCTGGTTTTGTAGATACCTACGGTTCAGAAGGGGTACAATGTGGTGAGTGGAGAAATGAAACCGAATCAGATACAGGACTTATACCTTTAAGATCTGCTGGATCAAACAACTATTCCAGAGATGCCAAGGAAGCAAGAGACGATTTTAAATCTTACTTCAATACTGTTGGAGAAGTTTCTTGGCAATTGGAGCATGTAAATAGAACAATTGATCCTTATGACAAATGAATATAAAATGCGCTGTCTTTATACTCTAACACAAAGTATATTTGTATATAATGTTGTATCATATAAAGTACAAAAAGATATCTTACATTACATGTTACATGAAAATTAGTTCTACTCACAAAATAATCACAGAACTCTTGTATGTTCCTTTTTTTCTAAAACACAACAATAATTCTTTTGTAAAGGTGAAAATCTAAAAAATCAGTATAATATCGAATGCATGATAGGTAAGATAATATTCATCCACAAAGGTGTTGTTTTCTTGCTTATTTGAAAAACAAAGTCTTTTCGAAAAATTATGGTACCACGTTATTTTATCTAAGGAAGTATATAATAATAACAATAATGTTCATGCAGATAAAATATTATATATTAGCTATTCTTTGAACTCTAGTTCAAATAACACATTCTGTATTCTCATTTTTGCAATTGCTGCGTCTCTTTTTGATAGCCTACCCAAAATAGGTGCTATACTTTTACAAAACAGCATGTTTTCGTCATCCGTAGTTGTTTCGTTGCTACTCTCTGTGGCAATCAAGGATTTTGTAGCATTGTTCATGTCTTTTAAAACATCGAGCAATTCGTTATCAGCAGGAACAATATTGGAACGTTTATTTCTTTTTTTTACTGGTGGCTCAACATTTATACCTTCGGGTGATTTATTAACTGTTGCATTATCTGATTGGCCTGATCGACAAGATGAAGATGCTTCATGGACAGATTCCACAGGGCTACTCAATGTAAATGAAAATCTACGACCTGGTTCATCAGATGAAACGGATATATTAGATGCTGGGCTAGCAGGCACAGACTCCGATAAATTCGATATCGTCTCTTTATTAGTTATCTTTTCATGCAAAAATTGCAACTGACTAAAATACTTGCACTTTGGTAACGTATGTGCTGCTGCTCCGGATTTGGTCATACTGGCCCTCTTTACTAGGCAACGTTTCAGGTTATCTCGTAGATTTTTCCATTGTGCTTTCAAAAAGTTTACTGAAACAATAAAAATTAGAAAATTAAATCAGACATAATAGCTGACTACTTTCATGTTTACTAATCAAATAATAGACATAAAATCAGCTGTTAGTAATTTATACTGAGAACTGACCTGGCTTTCCAAACTTTTTTGACAATTCATGCCAGGCGTTCATTCTCATATTTTGATCATGATGTGATCGTGTGCTTGTGTTCCACAAGCAGGGGTAGCACTCCATTTCTATAATAAATGCTTCGACATCATACACTGCATTTGTTGTCACCAATTGATTATCACTAGGATCTACTGTTTCATTTCTTTCCCTTATGTTTTGTAACAAAGAAAGATTTTGTGCTATCATTGAGTCTTCAATAAGAAAGTAAGATTCGACCTCTTCAGTTTCATTCGCATTTGTTGCCATCTTGAATATTATTTTTTACTGCGTTCGCAGAAAGTTATAAATAAACAGTACTCAAATATGATTGGCTGTTATAAAATTTAACAAAAGAGAGAGAAAAAATACGCGCTCAAAAGTAGAATGAGTTTAACTTTTCCGCCAAGCTCAAGAGCAGCTCAAGAGAATTCTAAATCTCTCAGTCAGCGGTAATTTTGACTTTATGCGCATGCGTCGGCAAAAAGCTCACGAGCTTTTTTCGCTCGAGCGTAAAATGCAGCTGTATGGAAACCGGCCTTTATGTTGCTTTTCTTGACGGTAAAGCTTATCAGTTCAAAATTTCATATTACCTCAGTTGTTAGCTAACTATACACTATATGTTTCTGTATTAAGGCTTTCAAAGATCTAGTTCGAAAAGGCAGTTATTTGTTTGAATTCATTTTTGGTTTCATGAAATTATAATTAAAAACATATTTTTTTTTTTCGAAACGCGTGTTTTTTTTCTACACATAGTCTTACAAAAAATTTTCTTATAAAAAAATCATATACAGCTCATATCACGCATGTATAATTCTTTTGTCTTTAATAAATTAATTTCTGGTGGTTTATGATTAGACCCTTTTTACACTAACTAATAATTTTAACAAATTTATCGTTTATGCCTGTTTTCCACCAGTGAAATATAAAAAAACACAAGCCTCAAAGAACTTTGTAGTAACTTTTCATAACTTTAAGTAAAATTGCTGCTACCGTTTTGCGCCATCTGGCTCTTGTTAAGTAATAAAAAGTTTGTCGCGTCAAGAAAAGTCTGTGCTTAAGAAGTAATAACTTCGAATTCATTTAATTACATTCCCGAGAGCATCATAAAAGTTAAGAGACTTTGAAAAATTTTGCCGGAGATCAAGCTTAAAAAGGAACGCGGTCAGTTTAAAAATCCATTAGAGAACACTCTTCCGTGGACGTTTCAAAATACTCCTTTTAAAACTATACAGTATGAAAATCTTTATGTTGTTTGTACCTGAACTTCATAATAAAACCTTTTACTTGGCCATGCGAAATAATGAAAATATCTGTGTTTCCTTTTTATCGTCAGCTTGATAGTATACAAATTTTAGAATCATACAATATTTTAAATTCGACTAGTCAATTAAAAAAGTGGTCATCAAATGATAAATAAAATAGGTAGAAGTTGATGAGGAAAATGAGCTGTGCTTCATGATTCCAGAGCTTTATAAAAACAGGGTAGCTTATCTAGGAACATGAATTAAAAAATTGTATTATATTTAGAAAGACTAATAGAAACCTTACGCATTAAATCGATATAAACATACCCTATTGGTAGTCGTTCATATTTGTTTTGAAGCATCAAGAACTGCTTATTTATCACGAATGACTACTAAGAATATTAGTTTCACGTAGATTATCAGTTTGGATCATAAATGTTGTTGATTCTTTTAAGTTTTACAGCCGTACTACAACCTCTTCTATATCCATATATTCAACAAAGAAACTTTCACAGATCTACGCATGCTTCTTCGCTTCCATTTTTAAAACAACTACGGAAAACGTAAGAACGTTGCATAAGACTCACATGAAACAACGTTTCTACCTTGGCATCTGCGATTTAGTCATATGTTAATTATTCCTTTCACTAGAGCTTATATTTTACACTTTTAGAGTCTTTTCAAGCAAAGTACTTGTATACAATGAATATAGTGTGAGTTTAGACTGTTAAATCATAAAAAGAATGTAAGTTGGGAACATTAATGATTTGAGTGGCTATTTCCCATCGACAAAAATTGGTCTAGGTTTGGACAGTGAAAAAAAAAACAAAAAAAAAAAAACAAAAAAAACACGAACGGTTTCAAAGTATTCCTTGCTTACGCAGGAATACAACAAGATGCCCTACCGGGCAGAAATATTCCTGCGGATGACTGTAAGACTTTCTGGAGCCTTTTCAGAAAGAAATGAGTGTTAGTTCACGCTTTAAAACCATATGCATAATGCGGAATGATGTTTGCAGTATTTTACATTTTACCTTTTAGCTACGATAACTATTAAACTTTGTTGTTTCATATAAAACTTCAGTCTTGCATCAATTTTGAGATTTTTTTAAAAAGATTTACATTCGAAGTTGTACTCCCTAAAGCATCTTCAAGAAGCAATTAACTAATTAAAAGATTATCGCGTTAAGAATAATCTGTGCTTTAAAAGGTGAACGTGAAAGAAGTAATATTTGTTATTTCATATAAACTGCACTGTTTTGCATCATTTAGAGATTTTTTCAAAAAGCTTTTTATTCATAGTTATATTCCCTAAAGCATCTTCAAAAAGTAATTAAGTAATGAAAACTTTGTCACATTAAGTTTTGAAGGGAAAATCTGTGGCGTAAATAGTAATAACTTCGAATTCATTTAATTACATTCCCGAGAGCATCATAAAAGTTAAGAGACTTTGAAAAATTTTGCCGGAGATCAAGCTTAAAAAGGAACGCGGTCAGTTTAAAAATCCATTAGAGAACACTCTTCCGTGGACGTTTCAAAATACTCCTTTTAAAACTATACAGTATGAAAATCTTTATGTTGTTTGTACCTGAACTTCATAATAAAAACTTTTACTTGGCCTTGCGAAATAATAAAAAAAACTGTGTTTCCTTTTTATCGTCAGCTTGATAGTATACAAATTTTAGAATCATACAATATTTTAAATTCGACTAGTCAATTAAAAGAGTGGTCATCTATTGATTAATAAAATGGGTATAAGCTGATGAGGAAGATAAGCTGTGCTTCAAGATTCCAGAGCTTTATAAAAACAGGGTAGCTTACCTAGGAACATGAAATAGAAAATTGTATTATATTTAGAAAAAGACTAATAGAAACCTTACGCATTTTTTTAAATCGATGTAAGCATACCGTTTTTGTAGTCATTCATATCTGATTTGAAGCATCGAAAACTGCTTATTTATCACGAATAACTACTAAGAGTATTAGTTTCACGTAGATTATCAGTTTAGATCATAAATGTTCTTGATTCTTTTAAGTTTCACAGCCGTATAACCTCTTCTATATTCATATATTCAACCAAGAAATTTTCTCAGATCTACGCGTGCTTTTTCGCTTCCATTTTTAAAACAACTACGGAAAACGTAAGAACGTTGCATAAGACTCACGTGAAACAACATTTCTACCTTGGCATCTGCGATTTAGCCATATGTTAATTATTCCTTTCACTAGAGCTTATATTTTACACTTTTAGAGTCTTTTCAAGCAAAGTACTTGTATACAATGAATATAGTGTGAGTTTAGACTGTTAAATCATAAAAAGAATGTAAGTTGGGAACATTAATGATTTGAGTGGCTATTTCCCATCGACAAAAATTGGTCTAGGTTTGGACAGTGAAAAAAAAACAAACAAGATGCCCTACCGGGCAGAAGTATTCCTGCGGATGACTGTAAGACTTTCTGGAGCCTTTTCAGAAAGAAATGAGTGTTACTTCACGCTTTAAAACTATATGCATAATGCGGAATGATGTTTGCAGTATTTTACATTTTACCTTTTAGCTACGATAACTATTAAACTTTGTTGCTTCATATAAAACTTCCGTCTTGCATCAATTTAGAGATTTTTTTAAAAAGATTTCCATTCGAAGTTGCCCTCCCTAAAGCATCATCAAGAAGCAATTAACTAATTAAAAGATTATCGCGTTAAGAATAATCTGTGCTTTAAAAGGTGAATGTTTGTTCACGGTTTAAAACAATATGCATAATGTGGTATGATGTTCTTTGTGTTTTACAGTTTATCTCGTAGCTGTGAAAGAAGTAATATTTGTTATTTCATATAAACTTCACTGTTTTGCATCATTTAGAGATTTTTTCATAAAGTTTTTTATTCATAGTTATATTCCCTAAAGCATCTTCAAAAAGTAATTAAGTTATGAAAACTTTGTCACATTAAGTTTTGAAGGGAAAATCTGTGGCGTAAATAGTAATAACTTCGAATTCATTTAATTACATTCCCGAGAGCATCATAAAAGTTAAAAGACTTTGAAAAATTTTGCCGGAGATCAAGCTTAAAAAGGAACACCGTCAGTTTAAAAATCCATTAGAGAACACTCTTCCGTGGACGTTTCAAAATACTCCTTTTAAAACTATACAGTATGAAAATCTTTATGTTTGTACCTGAACTTCATAATAAAAACTTTTACTTGGCCTTGCGAAATAATAAAAATATCTGTGTTTCCTTTTTATCGTCAGCTTGATAGTATACAAATTTTAGAATCATGCAATATTTTAAATTCGACTAGTCAATTAAAAAAGTGGTCATCTATTGATTAATGAAATGGATATAAGCTGATGAGGAAGATGAGCTGTGCTTCAAGATTCCAGAGCTTTATAAAAATTTAGCCATATGTTAATTAATCCTTTCACTAGAGCTTATATTTTACACTTTTAGAGTCTTTTCAAGCAAAGTACTTGCATACAATGAATATAGTGTGAGTTTAGACTGTTAAATCATAAAAAGAATGTAAGTTGGGAACATTAATGATTTGAGTGGCTATTTCCCATCGACAAAAATTGGTCTAGGTTTGGACAGTGAAAAAAAAAAAAAAAAAAAAAAAAAAAAAAAAAACACGAACGGTTTCAAAGTATTCCTTGCTTACGCAGGAATACAAAAACAAGATGGCCTTGCAGGCATAAGGATTTCTGCACAACCAGCTGAAGCATGAAACTCTAGAAATCTATGAAAGCATCAATGATACATACTATGGATCCAAAAAATATTAAAGCTCCTCTTTCCTGTTGAGCATTTTGAACACTTTACACACAAACGTTAACAAGATTTTATACTACTTTTATGGTTATGGAGAGACGATTGCTTAATGAATGAAACTTTAAGTATCAAAATGAAAGTAGTTTTTTCTTGAAAACAAACACATTATATACTGTAGATCAAAAATAGATAAGACAAAAATACTTTTAAAAAGTGTGAATAGGGCTTAACTAAAAACAACATAAGCTATTACATACAAAGAAAAGAAAGGTGCGAATCGTAACCATGAATACGCGATTTATATGACAGTTTTTTAAAAAAAGAATCTATGTATAAGAACGAAAGAAAAAAAACACAAACTTTTTCGAAAAAAATATAAGAAACAAATTAAAAAAAATTATCGGAAATACTATGTTTTAAAGTAACTACGTATCTACCTAAGCTAGCTACGAAGCATCTAAAAATTTTACCTTTTAAAAGTAACTATGAGCCACTTCGATGAATTTTTGTATTTCTCAAGTTTGCCTCAAAGCTTTGCTTGGTCAGCTAGGATTATCTAGGATAAGCTAGGATAGGCTAGGAAGCTAGGGTAAGATAGGATCAGCTAAGATCAGCTAGAGGCTTGCTGACAAACCTCACACAGATCTCACTTTTACGCATAGATGTAATGAATCCATGTAGGCGCACGCACGAAATTTCAAAAAACCGCTAGGTTTGGACAGCAGAAAAAAAACAAAAAAACCCAGAGCCGGTTTTAATGTATTTCTTGCTTTCGCAGAAATCCAAAAAACAAAAAAAACACGAACGGTTTCAAAGTATTCCTTGCTTACGCAGGAATACAAAAATATAGAAAGGTTTTATTGATCGTGATCACGCTAGGTTTGGAAGACAGTTAAAGAAAAAAAACACGAAGAACGACAGTTTGTAAATATGGCTTTCTTACATACACAGAAATCCAATTTAAATATTTTTAAGGCAAGATCCGCCAATAATCAGTGCATTGAATAAAATTAATTTAATGAAAGATTTAGAGTTAAAACATATACAAAAATAAAATGTATGGTTGGCAAAATTTCAGATTTCAAGCTGTGCTTCAAAATCCTTATCGTTCATTTCACTAAAACAACACAACTAAATAACTAAATAACTTCCTAAATAACATAGTATAATATAATAATGAATTAGGAAAGAGATACGAAAAAACATTCTGTCTCCCACTTACAGTACCATGCTTTGAAGCGGTAAAAAAAGCAAAGTCAGCTAATAATTGTATACCACCGTGTAACGTCAACACGAAAGTTGGAAGATGATGATTATGAGGATGAAGAACAAAATCGGAAACTGATATTTGCCTATCTCGTGAAACTACTATGCCTCCTCGCTCGCTGCGGGGGCAATGATTTTCAGGGGGTAAAGTTAATAGAAAAAAGACGTTGATAAATGTTTTTCTGGCAGTGTATACAAAAATTATTGTTTTGTGATATAGTTAGTTGTTATCATCTTCATCGTTCTCTTCGCCACTACAGTTGTTTCCAGCAAGTGAATCTTTTTCTTCGATTGGAAAGTTCCCGCAGTTTTGGTTTAAACACGCGTTCGTGCAAGGTAACGAGTTGTCCATACATGGACACGAGTCTAGTATACATTTTCTTGGACAGGAACAATACATTAGCTCCGGTGCTGATAATATTGTATTCCACCAGATAACCAAATCGTTTTGGTCCCATCCCAAACCAACAGGTTATGGTATAACAGGTGAACTTTCCAAACACTTTCGCCATAGGCCCTGCTTGAATGGAGATAAAGGCTATCTGAACACGAAGGTAAACACTTGGCTTTCAATCTCCCTTGCTTCGCCGAATAGAGCTGGTAGCGGACAATGTCAGTAGTTTCATCCACTTTGTGCCCATAGAGATGACAAACAAACTTTTGGAGGGATTAATGTTGTTCTTCAGTGAGAGAAGGCTCGTTACCAAATGAACTGAACATATCGATGTAAGCCATTTCATTTAACAGTAATTTCACTGATTTTGACTTTCCTTTCCTAGAAAACGCACTAACAGTATCACACCATGTAAATGCATGTAAACTAAGAAGTGGTCGACAAGCTTTTCAAATCTCTTCAATTTCAAACCTCTTTGCCAATGCTTGTTTAACTTTTGTGATTGAAATGATTTGTGTCTTGTTTTGTGTCCCTGTACGAATGAAAAGGGTGCCTATATTCAGCGACTCCAAGAGAAATCATAACAACATCAGTGTCAGAGGTGTGGATTATGATGTTTGTCACGTTCTGTTCGTCGATATGTTTGGCGTGCAGAAGTATTCGAGTGTCTGTTTCCTCATGGTTCGATGCAAGCACTAGTACTTCGCTGCTTCTTCCATTTGTTCCCAATTTGATGCAGATATCATCATATGCAACATATACATCCAACTCTTTTATGACATCACAGTTTTTTTTCCAACGATTGGCGATGAATCTGATCAGCTCGGTTTTGTTTTCGCCACTTGAAAGATATGACCCCCATTGCTTTATTTGCTGACACCCAACCATTTTCTTGAATTTCAGCTTGCCAGTCTCCCTGTGATTTCTTTCTGCGTTCTTAATGGAGGACTTGACTTGGCTTGATCTGATGTACTTTCGCATATATGGCTTGATCCATATACACACACAATTGACTTAAGGTGCAGTTGATCTTTGATGTGACAGGATCTCTCTATCATATAATAGATTGTTGACATTGCAGTTGCAGGGGCATCAACGCAGTCCAAATAGCCGATATTGCTTTTATTCACAGTATTATTCTGGTGTAAATTGATGA
Organism: Turritopsis dohrnii; assembly: GCA_027922465.2. Taxonomy (NCBI): domain Eukaryota; kingdom Metazoa; phylum Cnidaria; class Hydrozoa; order Anthoathecata; family Oceaniidae; genus Turritopsis; species Turritopsis dohrnii. The sequence continues at coordinate 1,460,024 of BQMF02000006.1, forward strand.
AGACGTCCAACTGGGTATATGGGACTAACTATATCACAAGACAATAATTTTTATATAAACTGCCAGAAAAACATTAATCAACGTCTTTTTTCTATTAACTTTACCCCCTGAAAATCATAATAATAGGAGTGTAATTAAATGAAGTCAGTTTTGGATATGTAGATTCTACAACTATCTTCGAAAATTATATAAGGTTAATTGAAAAGCAGTATCATGCTTAGAAACAACCCAAAATGTGCAAAATAACATTTTTTCTGCCTTTTTAGCTATTTTTACCCCCCGAAATGATCAAATACTAGTGCAATCATAGTTAAATGAATTGAAAATTTTTTAACAATCTCAGAAGATGAAAAACTACTTTAGAAAAGCAAATTCGAGACTCATAAACAGATTTTGGTGGTCAAAATACTCCATTTTTAACAATTTTTACCCCCTGAGATGCATAATTTTGAGAAAATAAAAGGTTTTAGAGGGTTAAAAATCGTTTTTATTGTATATGTAGTTAGATAAAGTAACTTGATGGTAAATTCAGGAAGAAAATGATGATTGTCATTAATATCATTGTCAAATACTGGAAAAAAACGCGTTTTTTGTTATTTTTTTAATGTACATAACCCCCTGACAAAAAAGTTTCCAATTTTTTTTTATTTTCCTCAATTTTCATATAATCTCTACTTACTGTCAAAATTTGAGTTTTAATGAGTAGATCAAAAGATATGAGCATTTTTAAGAAGGGACCTATTTTGCATTTTGCCTGGAAACCCTTACAAATTTGAAATTTTCGATTTGACCACATCCAAAAACCCATCAAATTCAGGTCAAAAGCTAAATATTCCTTAAAATATATGCCTTGAGGATGCTAAAAACCCTATCAAATCTTACTCCCCCGCTTGAGCCCTAATTGTCAAATTTTGGGAGCTAGCTCATGAAGTGGAATAAAGCCAGAAGAAGTAAAATTCGATTCAAAATTGAACATTTTAAAGCCACTTCATGCTAAATGGATTACATGCAAAACAATGCAAAAAGTCTATTGTCACAAAAGGTTGGGATTGTGCCGGAATAACAAACTTTTTGAAACTTGATGCAGCACTTAAAAATGAAAACCCCTTCATGGAATTGGAAAGAATGTAAAATTCTATGAGAGAAATAATAATATTTACGTAAAAAAGGAAAGTATTTCTTCTCTTTCTCCCTTTTTTAACCTTGTCATTGTTTAATTTACTGCTTTTTATCTTCCATAAGGTGCGCGAATTTAAGTCCGCGCGAATATATCTAATTGGGGTGCGCAAATTTAAAATGCGTGAAACAAGAATATGTTTATTATACGGCTTAAAGTGAAAACTGCTTCTACAGAAGCTTCTTGTTAACTGTTGGTGATATCTTCGAAGCACGAGGTATTGTTTTGATCAAAAGGGTAACTAAATTTCAAAGTAGTAACTCAAATCCTTCTTTTTGTTTCTCCTTAGGGGTAAGATCCATTTTTTGTGAGTAAGTGGTGAAATATAAAAAACGATTTAGTCTGTGTATGTGCATAACAATTTATATACTTTCATTAAGGGAATTTCGCAGACTCTATTATAACATAGACTCAACTGCCATTTCTGCCGGAGTAGGAGTAGTCCAAGGGTGTTTTTGTACGGTATTCACTTTCGCTGCTACCATAAAAGCATTTTTTTTCTGAAAAAAAATATGTTGTATTGAAAACAACGTAATGTAGCGCTAACAGAAAGCATTCTCCCGATGAAGATGAAGATGAAGATGAAGGTGAAGATGAAGATGAAGGTGAAGATGAAGGTGAAGGTGAAGATGAAGGTGAAGGTGAAGATGAAGGTCTATCCGCAAATTCATCATCACTTCGCAGCCAAAATGGCTTTGAAATCTGGAAAGATAGATATAAGAATACACTCACTTTAAATACATTCAAATATCTATTTTGATTCTAAATCTGCCTGAATATAAGGAAGGTCATCCTCCATTTACTGTCACACCCTCGTTCTACTGAGTGACTTCATCCTCACTTAAATATGACGACAGAGCACAGAGTAGAGCACAGGCACTTGTGGTCTGTGCTGGATGATAGCGTGTGCATCTATTCGTGTCATGCCTTTCATGTTATATTTTGTATCACCCATACTCCTGCTTTTCATCGTTATAGACTGCTTGTAGAATTTTTAATTCATTATTTGTTGACGTGGTGAAAATAAAAAATAACAAGTCGAAGTCGAAATTTCGCTACAGGGCATTCCCACACAATTCTAACAAAGATATATTTTTTTACAGAACTGTGAACTACAATAGTTGATGACAACGGTAGCAGCATTAAACTTTCAATATACAAAACAAAAAGATCAAAACTTATTCGTCTGAAAGACTTCAGGACGTGTCACAATAACACATACACGTTTTTTTTATAAGCAACCAAGGTCAGACTTTAGTAGTAATGTTTCTTAAAAAATGACCATTAGTAGTATTGTTGCTTAATTTGTTGCTAAGAATTAATTGAAAAAATATGTATTTCCAGTCTTGAATACCTTTGTGTAAGCTTAAATATTTAAGTATAAAGTAGTGTGGCAATTTCAAGAAATGTGTTTTAGCTATGCTGGTGTTGCATTATTTTAAAATTTCATGTTGCTTATTTATGTAAGATCCTTGTAGTACTGTTGCTTAACTTTTTGAGAAAATTTACTAGTGTTGCTTATAAACGTGTTGCTTATAACAAAAAAAACGTGTATCTGCTCTCAAATATAATAAAACGTTCTCAAAATAAAAAATTGCCAATTTGCCCAATTTTTGTCAAATCTGACAAAATGAATGTCAAATTCGAAATCACCACCTTTCAATTGTGCTTTTTGTAAATTTTTGTAAAAATTGGAGAACTTTCATAATTTGGTCCAAATTAGTTAGTCAGCCTGTGAAAGTCAATAACAGATTTTATTGCTATGGTGTGTGCGGACATGAGTTATATGCAAGCTTTCCAATTTGTACACACAGCAAGCTTTACATTAAAATAGAAAACTTTCCGCAACAAAATTTTACTTTATCTAACTACAATAAAAACGATTTTTAACCCTCTAAAACCTTTTATTTTCTCAAAATTATGCATCTCAGGGGGTAAAAAAAAAAAAAAAAAAAAAAAAAAAAAACCCGAAAAATCCATTTGAACCTTTTTTGTTACTTTTTGTTATCTCTTAGGCCTAAGTCACACACTAATGCTAATATACTTTTTAAAAAGCGTAAACCAGGCTTAACAAGTTATATCAGAAAGTATTGCTACAAACAAAAGAAATTGTATCTCGAGTCGAACTTCTTGTACCGTGTGCGGACCCGCAGTCCCGTCGGCTGCCGGCAATTCGGCTCGAGTTTGTTTTTATTCAGTTTTTAAAGATGGCGTCTTACGAGTAAGACTGTGTGTTCGTTTCCCAAGAGTTTCTTCGGTCAAGGTTTGAATCATTACATTGGCGACGAGAAAAATGGCTACATTTGGGAAATTGTCAGAGTTTGATGCGTCAAAGGAAGATTGGCAAAACTATGTCGAGAGGTTGGGGTTCTTCTTCGAGGCAAATAACATTCAAAACATGCCTCAGAAACGTGCAATATTACTGAGTTCATGTGGTGCCTCATGCTATAAACTTTTCCGCGGATTAGTTCAACCAGATAGACCAGCCGACAAGTCGTACGAGGAGTTAGTACAGTTGATGCACGACCACCAGCGTCCAAAGCCCAACCCGATCGCTGAACGTTTTAAGTTCAATTCACGCAATAGACTGCCTGATGAATCTATTGCTAATTATGTTGCAGAACTCAGGAGATTAACCGAGTATTGTGATTATGGACAGATTCTATCTGACATGTTAAGAGATCGATTAGTTTGTGGCATCAACCATGAAAGAATCCAACAAAAACTGCTCAGCGAAGGGGCAGGCCTCACGTTGGACAAAGCCATTCGAATTTCGCAATCGATGGAATCCGCCATTATGCAATCTACGGAAATCCAGAACCACCAACAGAAAACCGGAACACCCGTTACTGGACCCAGTAGTGAATCCGTGAATCGAGTTTCATCCGGTGCTGACAAGAATCGTGGCAGCTGTTTTCGTTGCGGAAATGCGCATGACGCTCAGACATGTATTTTCAAAGACAGGGAGTGCTACTTATGTCACATGCGTAGACATACTGCTCGAAAATGTCGGAAAAAAGCAGCAAAAGAGGGGGCGAAGGAACATCGTTCAGTCAAGACCTTGACTGCGTCAGGGGATGCTGCAACCCAGAACGAAGGGGGGAGTGAGGAGTATCCGTTCTACCAGTTATACAAGATCGGACTGTCCAAGGAAGGCCCCGTTATTGTCGATCTCAGAGTCAACCAAAAGCCACTGAGTATGGAATTAGACACAGGGGCGTCAGTAACGATGATGAGTCAGGATATTTTCGAGGAGAATTTTGGATCGAACGTGAAGATCGAACCAGTTTGTGCGAAACTGACCACGTATTCGGGAAACGTCATTGATCCGGTTGGTGAAGCAGAAGTCAATGTGCAATATGGTGATCAACGGTGCACGCTTCCGTTAGTCATTACTTCAAACAATGGTCCAACTTTGCTGGGGAGAAATTGGCTGAGCAGTATACGACTAGACTGGTCTTCAATATTTAACAAACTTCCAGTAAACTCAGCCAAGCTATATGAGGATTTGGAGAGCCTGCTTGAGAAGTATGCAGAAGTCTTCTCACCAGAACTTGGCACGTTGAAGGACATGAAGGTACACATTCCGCTGAATCCAGAAGCCAAACCCAAGTTTTTCAAGGCTAGGGCTGTACTTTACGCTTTGAAGAGTAAAATAGAAAAGGAACTTGATCGGATGGTCGAGAGTGGAGTGTACGAACCAGTAGAGTATTCAAGTTGGGCTACGCCAATTGTTGCGGTTCCCAAACCAGACGGTACCATTCGTGTTTGCGGTGATTACAAGGTGACCGTCAACCAAGCGGCAGAAGTCGACAGTTAGCCGGTTCCGAAAACGGAAGATTTATTGGCAACTCTAAATGGCAAGTTATTTTGTAAGTTAGATTTGAGTCACGCGTACCAGCAGTTACTCCTAGATGATGCTTCGAAAGAATGTCTCACTATCAACACACACCGTGGTTTGTTTCGACCGACCCGACTACAATTCGGAGTGCATTCGGCTACTGGAATTTTTCAAAGGGAAATGGAAAAACGTTTGTGTCACATCCCTAAACTAGTAGTAGTGCGAATTGACGATATACTCATCGGAGGAACAGATCAAGCAGAGTTACTCGTCAATTTGGAGCTTGCATTGATGGTTCTTCATAACAGTGGTCTCCGATTGAGGAAGGAGAAGTGCGCGTTCCTAGCGTCGGAGCTAGTGTTTTTAGGTTTCCTAATCAACAGCGAGGGGGTGCGTCCAGTCGAATCGAAAATAAAACCAATATTGGATTTACCCAGACCCCAGGACGTTACACAGCTGAAATCGTTTCTCGGCATGTTAAACTATTATCACAGGCACTTACCCAATTTAGCAGACCTGTTAGAGCCCCTACACCAGTTGATACGTAAGGGCGCGACATGGAGATGGGGAGAACGTCAAGAGAAGGCATTTGTCAAATCGAAGCAAATGCTGTGCAGTACATCTTTATTAGTGCACTATGATCCGCAGAAACCTTTGAGAGTCTCGTGTGATGCTTCACCGTACGGAGTGGGTGCTGTTCTGGCTCACGTTTTACCGGATGGCTCCGAGAAGCCAATAGCATACGCATCACGGACATTGTCACCGGCCGAGAGAAATTACGCCCAGATCGAAAAGGAAGGTCTTGCCGTCGTTTTTGCCGTTCGTAAATTCCATCAGTATTTGTATGGTAGAGAGTTTACTGTTTTTACGGACCATAAACCACTGCTTGGATTAATTGGTGAGGAGAAGGCCATACCACCGCTAGCCGCTGCTCGAATCCAAAGGTGGGCGTTGCTGTTGTCTGCATATCGTTACAAGTTGAGGTATCGTACCGGAGTTTCCAACTCGAATGCTGACTGCAAGAGCCGTTTTCCACAACCGTGTGATGAATCGTCGCGAGTGGGGAATGAGATTTTCCTCAGGGAATTGGTACATTCACCAGTCACTTCCAAGGAAGTTAAGGAAGCTACGCGGAAGGACATTGTGCTGAGTCGTGTGTTAGATTTTGTACTACAAGGCTGGCCACAGAATTGGTCATTCGGCGACAACTTCAAACCGTATGCAGTTCGACAACACGAACTTTCCGCTGAAGAAGGCTGCATTCTGTGGGGAAATCGTGTAGTTGTTCCTGAAACGCTTCGCCAGTCTGTGCTAGATGAGTTACATGAAACACATCCGGGTGTCACAAGAATGAAAGCCCTCGCAAGAAGTTACGTGTGGTGGCCCAAAATGGACAGTGACATAGAGAATATGGTTGGTTCCTGCCAAGAATGTCAGCTACATCAGAATGCACCTGCACGTGCCCCTCTACACCCTTAGGAGAACACCAGTGCACCGTGGACCCGATTGCATTTGGATTTTGCTGGTCCCTTTTTAGGAAAAGTATTCCTCATAGTTGTAGATTCGTACTCAAAGTGGATCGAGGCTTTCCCTTTAAGTCCTAATAATTACGGATCAAAGGCAACCATCGAATGTCTCCGCAAACCCATGGGATTCCTCAGATTTGCGTCAGTGACAATGGCCCCAGCTTCGTCATTGAGGAATTTCGCAAGTTCCTGAAAGTGAACGGAATTAGACAGATCACGAGTGCACCGTACCATCCGTCGACTAACAGAAGTGCAAAGCGTGCGGTACAGACATTCAAGAAGTCGATGAAAAAGATGGAGAGTTCCACGTCGTCCGAATCCCTCCAAACCCGTTTAAGCAGATTTTTGTTTGCATACCGCACGACGCCGAGTTGAAAAGAAAAATGATTTGATTTGAAAGAGTTTATAGCCAGAAAAGGATGTAGTATACTTCACCAAAATGTACGAGGTTTGCTTGCTAAATTTCACCTTAGTTGAAGAACTTATTTCTACAAATTCAAACATAGATGTGCTGACTCTATCTGAAACACATATTTGTCAGTCAGAGAATAACAGCTTGTATAATATACCAGGATATAACTTTGAACAAAGAAACCGTCAACATGGGAAAGGAGGAGGAGTTGCCATCTACGTAAAAAATAACATCAATTACGTGAGGCGTACAGACTTGGAAGAAGAAGAACTAGAAAATATTGTTATTGAGATTGTTTTAAAAAACTCGCAAAACTTTCTCATTACAACACATTTATAGACCTCCGCAAAGCTCAAATTACTTGCAAAAGCATTACAACGGTTTTTTAACGGAGTCATTAACACTCCTTTCTGACGAATCAAAAGAAGTCATACTTTTGGGAGATTTGAATGTGGACTTTATGAAACCCACTGACAATAAAGACATTAAATCAATTTTAAGAGAACATGGCTTTATTCAAATCATTAAAGATCCGACAAGAGTGACAAAGGAAACAAAATCATTGATAGATATTATTGCCACGAATAAACCGTCATCAATTGCCGATTCAACAGTAATTCCAAGTAGCATTACTGATCATGACTTAGTTGTTTGCATGAGAAAAATAAATAATTTCTTGCAAAGACTGTGAAGTGCCGCAATTATAAATCATACAACCCAGACTTAATGAATAAAGATTTTGAAAGAGTCAACTGGATTCCTGTACTAACTGCACCAAATGTGAACATAGCCTTAAATGTTTTTAATGGTATTGTTAGAGATATCTTCGATAAACACGCACCAATTATCAATAAAAGAGTGAAAGGACGACCATGTCCATGGATCAATAATGAACTGAAAAATATTATGAATAGACGGGATAGAATGCTTCGTTTGGCGCGAAAATCTAATACTGAAGCTGACTGGAATTCATACAAAAAGTCGAGGAATTTTTGTAAAACCATGCAAAACAAAGCTAAAGGTGAATACCACAAGAATATGATTAGGGAAAATACATTAAATCCAAAAAGTTTCTGGAAGAAAGTTAAAGATGTATATCCTACAAAACCAGGAAGTGTTAGTAATGCAAACACTCCCACCAGCAACAAAAAACTCTCAGAAACATTTCGTGAATACTATACAGTAGCGGTAAACAATATCAAATTCAAAGCGCTGAAAATGATAGATTCTGTCTGGAAACGTCCTGAGAAGATAGCAATTCAGACTAACAAGACATTTAAGTTCCAGTACGTGTCTAAAGTATTTATTAAAAACTTTCTGAAAGGGCTGAAAAGAAAGAAAGCCGCCAGATTGGACGAGTTACCACCAGGAATGCTGAAAGATAGAGATAGGAAAGTGCCGATGTTGGCCCAAAATTGTATCTCTAGATTTCCCTCCTAATTATAAACAAGAATCCCTGTCAATTATTTTCTACTAAATATAAATTATTAACGTGGGAAATCCTAAGATTTCGAGGATTTCCCTACATAAAGTTTAATTAACAAATATTAGGGGTTTTCCCTAATATTATTATTATTATAACCACAAACTACTCAGAAATGTAAACAATATCATCTCATAAAAATGTCCAGGGGAAATCCCCAATTGTAGTAAAAAGCAGTTTGTAGCAGTTTCAACTTTATAACATAAATGAGCTAACAATACTCATAACACACAGATCAGCGTAGTCTAGTGGTTAAGAACGCTAACTTGCACCAGCAAGGTCGTGTGTTCGAACCCCACGCAGTTCGTCTGAGAGGAAGTATATATATACTTCGGCGGTTGTAGATCTCTCATGTCCTGGTTGTGAAACTTGCATGAGTGCGCACTTCCCCGCAGTTGAGTTGAATATATCGCGGAATGGTTAGCAATGCGTCTGGGTGATTTATCACTGTCAGGTTTCTCTGGTCCATAGAGACATTCAGGTTACCGTCATTTCGATCGAAATTCAACAAAACGCCAGGGCTTAGAAGTGTCAGCATGTATCCACAATGCCGACTATAATTGCACACTACATGCGCTGATCAGCGAAATATATACCATATGCTAAACATCGTGGTTATCGCTAAAATCAAAGCAATTTTTTCTTCTTCGTGAGATGGGAGTGAATTTGTTTGACTCACTCTTTTGTGAACTTCCTTTTGTGAACTTTTATTTTTTGTTTGTGTTGGAGAGCTAGTCGCCTTGTTTGAAATATGATGCTCTTGCACAACATTAATCATTTTATTTCTTCCGAGGATCAAGTTCTCATTAGATATGAGAATTTTGTTATTGTAACCAGACACCCCCGACTTGATGTTTAGATTCATGTCACTAGGTAACATGTAAATACCTTGTCCAACTGAATAATCAACTTTGCTTGAAGCGTAATTTAAAGTATCCTGATAACGTTTAATGTCATCTTGAATATCAACTCTGCGGTTAACAATGTCTTCAAAGTTGTTCATAAAAACTCTTTGAGCTGTCAAAGCGCTTGAATTATTACCTAAGATAGAAGAACGAGCTGAGGCTTGTGAACTAAGAACAAGATAAGCATATGCTCTAACACTCTCTGAAATTTTTACAAGACCTGTTTTTGTAAAGCCTTTAGATTTTTCTATAATCCATCGTGTTATGGAGTCGTCTGTGAAATAACTCAGACCTGGTGTTGGATAGTTTTTACGTCTTTTTTGATACGAGCTGTAAAAGTATTGCCCTTTGTATTTTTTAGGATCAGAATCGACACCATATTCACTACAGATTTTTAAAAACTCTTCTTTGTTATAAGGATTATCGTATTGGTTGAAACTATCTTCAAAAGGTAGAGGTGTCTGCAAGCGCTTAATGATTTGTATAATGTGATAATAGACGTGAAAACGATATACTGATCTAATCATAGGAATAGAGCGACCTTCTTTCAGATGTTCAGAACTGACTCCACAAGCACTTGAAGCACACCAAGTGACAAGATTGAGTTGGGTTTGCCATAATTTAAATGGTTGTTCCTGCCAAATTTTCATGCGCTGATCATTTTCATCCATTTCGTAATTAGTAAAAATGTTGGGAAAGCTCGCAGGAAAAGAACCATTTTTAGAGACGATAATTGTTTGTTTGTATAAATCTTTAGCATTCAATATCTGAAGGTCTTGTCCTCCATTTGGTTTATAAAGCGCATTGGGAGCATATTTAAAAATGTTCTCCATTATTATTATTATCTAAAAATATTATCTTCTATTCTCTGATACAAGAAATGTATATCACAGTAAATGTCGCAAAAGGAGAAAAGACCATATATCTATCTTACCCCATTCAAAATATGGATGGCTCAAAAGAAATTGCATTGCTTGAGATGTTTGCAGACAATGTTACGTATGAAATAACCGCTCCCCTAAAACTGGCTCTGTCTGTTGGAGAAGGAAAAGGAGAAAAGTTGCTACCACAAAGAAAATACACTAGCAGAGAATTGAAGGGATTTTTGGCAGGCAATGTAGAACTTACCTCATTAGACCAAGACCCTCGAATAATCAAAACCAATACATTAGCTAAAATAACCAAAATGAATTTACATCTCTCTGAACTCGACAACACTCAAAATCTTGAGGATGGACAGCTAAGTGATATTTTAATAACCGTTCCCATCGCTAAATATAGTGACTTCACACATGTTGAGCCTAAAAACCCTCAGTACAAAAAATTAAAAAATGGTGTATTTCAGTCTCTCACGTTGAAACTCACAGATCAGCATGGCAATATGCTAAAAGAAGACCTGGGAAAAACCGTTGTTTTGCACATTCGCTAACCGAGATAAAAAGTAATAATAAATTATATATCATAATTAATAATGGAGTACGGAAAAAGATTAAATCCAGAACGTTCACTTAGAACTGCCCGCGGTGTAAAAGGCTCTCGTCAAAAAGTAATTGTCACACACAATCCAAGTGAGATTGACCAAAATCAGCTATTGTTGGTTAGATTTCCAAATTTAGGAAGTGATGATGTTATTATTCCAGGAACAACTAATCTAAGTTTTGATATTGAACTCGAGTCGGAAGCTGACACAGAAAGAACATTGGTTAGTAACATTGGGAGAGCTATCATTAAAAAGTTGGCTGTCAAGTTCGAAGGTAACGAGATATTGAGTATCGATGACTTTGATATTTTTGGGTGTTACAGAGATTTATGGTTAACCAAGTTTGAAAAGAGAAACGCGATAAGACAGGGTATCATCATCGACGATGGGTGTACAGAAAATTGTATGAAATTGAGGATCGCTGCTTCTGATAAAGACACCACTGATGTAGAAGACAAGGCCATTGCTGACACTTATAAGAACAAGTTTGTCATTCCACTCGACTTTGAGATGCTGGATAGTACTATCCTATATTATCAAGCGGGTTTAGGGAATAGGCTTTGCTACGAGATCACATTTAACGACTATAGCTGAGTTATCTATTCTGACCCATCAACTTCTGCTGCAGGTCAAGAAAAAACCCCAGACGGTAAATACAAAATATCTAACATCTCACTTGAATATGAGATTGTGACACAACCCACTTTGGCTAGACGCATCGCTTCCGAATACCAAAACATGGCTTTGCTCTATGATAGGATTTTGCGGCACAGGCAAATTAGAGTAAACAAGTCAGACACAACGTGGAATTGGTCATTCAACACACCTGCCAAATCTTTGAAGGGTATCTTAGTTCTGTTTGAAGAAGAAGAAGAATCCTACAAACGAGAAACCTGTAAATTCTACAATTCAAAGATCAAAAAGGTATCTGTCATGAGCTAATTGCCAACTCGAGCAAAGGCTGTCTCTTTTTGTCTAATTTTTCATCAGCTATTATATCATCAATCAGAAATAAGGTTTTATATCCAGCACAGAAAAAGTCCATTTTCTTAATCCATTCATACAAAGATCCTTCCGGCTCAATTAAAATCACATAGCTGTCATTCCAGAACCACTTCCGATCTCTGTAAGTCTGATTCCACCTCAAGGTGGGACATATAATCACGATGAAATCAAAGTGATCATAGTAATAGTTTTCTAATAATTTTACAACATGGGCAGTTTTACCGCACGATGTTGGTCCAACGAATAATGCTGTGTGAGGCTCTTTCATGTAAAGTGTGTCCATTTTTCTAATATAAGGCAGACATAAATTCACCGTTTTGTATGTTTAATTGAGCGTCCATGATTAGATATATATAAGCGTTTAAGTTTCCTGCAGCTTCAGCGGTCTTTTCAATCTGTAAAGTGATGCCTTCACTCGCATTTTCAATCTTTCGACCGGTCCCATGCAAGGCATTCTCATCAATTGTTCTGAAATCTAACCATAGAGCATACTTGTTTGTCAAGTAATCAGAGACTTTTACATCATGTAATCCCAAGCGCTTTCGGTTTTCGCTGGCGCTATTATCTTTTGGTTTTCCTTCAGCAAAATACTTGCAAATCTCATTGTATTGTTCAAACGGCTGCATCCCTTGAGCAAAAAGTTGGTTAGGCTTACCCTCAACGATGACAGATACCTTTTTGATCTTTGAATTGTAGAATTTACAGGTTTCTCGTTTGTAGGATTCTTCTTCTTCTTCAAACAGAACTAAGATACCCTTCAAAGATTTGGCAGGTGTGTTGAATGACCAATTCCACGTTGTGTCTGACTTGTTTACTCTAATTTGCCTGTGCCGCAAAATCCTATCATAGAGCAAAGCCATGTTTTGGTATTCGGAAGCGATGCGTCTAGCCAAAGTGGGTTGTGTCACAATCTCATATTCAAGTGAGATGTTAGATATTTTGTATTTACCGTCTGGGGTTTTTTCTTGACCTGCAGCAGAAGTTGATGGGTCAGAATAGATAACTCAGCTATAGTCGTTAAATGTGATCTCGTAGCAAAGCCTATTCCCTAAACCCGCTTGATAATATAGGATAGTACTATCCAGCATCTCAAAGTCGAGTGGAATGACAAACTTGTTCTTATAAGTGTCAGCAATGGCCTTGTCTTCTACATCAGTGGTGTCTTTATCAGAAGCAGCGATCCTCAATTTCATACAATTTTCTGTACACCCATCGTCGATGATGATACCCTGTCTTATCGCGTTTCTCTTTTCAAACTTGGTTAACCATAAATCTCTGTAACACCCAAAAATATCAAAGTCATCGATACTCAATATCTCGTTACCTTCGAACTTGACAGCCAACTTTTTAATGATAGCTCTCCCAATGTTACTAACCAATGTTCTTTCTGTGTCAGCTTCCGACTCGAGTTCAATATCAAAACTTAGATTAGTTGTTCCTGGAATAATAACATCATCACTTCCTAAATTTGGAAATCTAACCAACAATAGCTGATTTTGGTCAATCTCACTTGGATTGTGTGTGACAATTACTTTTTGACGAGAGCCTTTTACACCGCGGGCAGTTCTAAGTGAACGTTCTGGATTTAATCTTTTTCCGTACTCCATTATTAATTATGATATATAATTTATTATTACTTTTTATCTCGGTTAGCGAATGTGCAAAACAACGGTTTTTCCCAGGTCTTCTTTTAGCATATTGCCATGCTGATCTGTGAGTTTCAACGTGAGAGACTGAAATACACCATTTTTTAATTTTTTGTACTGAGGGTTTTTAGGCTCAACATGTGTGAAGTCACTATATTTAGCGATGGGAACGGTTATTAAAATATCACTTAGCTGTCCATCCTCAAGATTTTGAGTGTTGTCGAGTTCAGAGAGATGTAAATTCATTTTGGTTATTTTAGCTAATGTATTGGTTTTGATTATTCGAGGGTCTTGGTCTAATGAGGTAAGTTCTACATTGCCTGCCAAAAATCCCTTCAATTCTCTGCTAGTGTATTTTCTTTGTGGTAGCAACTTTTCTCCTTTTCCTTCTCCAACAGACAGAGCCAGTTTTAGGGGAGCGGTTATTTCATACGTAACATTGTCTGCAAACATCTCAAGCAATGCAATTTCTTTTGAGCCATCCATATTTTGAATGGGGTAAGATAGATATATGGTCTTTTCTCCTTTTGCGACATTTACTGTGATATACATTTCTTGTATCAGAGAATAGAAGATAATATTTTTAGATAATAATAATAATGGAGAACATTTTTAAATATGCTCCCAATGCGCTTTATAAACCAAATGGAGGACAAGACCTTCAGATATTGAATGCTAAAGATTTATACAAACAAACAATTATCGTCTCTAAAAATGGTTCTTTTCCTGCGAGCTTTCCCAACATTTTTACTAATTACGAAATGGATGAAAATGATCAGCGCATGAAAATTTGGCAGGAACAACCATTTAAATTATGGCAAACCCAACTCAATCTTGTCACTTGGTGTGCTTCAAGTGCTTGTGGAGTCAGTTCTGAACATCTGAAAGAAGGTCGCTCTATTCCTATGATTAGATCAGTATATCGTTTTCACGTCTATTATCACATTATACAAATCATTAAGCGCTTGCAGACACCTCTACCTTTTGAAGATAGTTTCAACCAATACGATAATCCTTATAACAAAGAAGAGTTTTTAAAAATCTGTAGTGAATATGGTGTCGATTCTGATCCTAAAAAATACAAAGGGCAATACTTTTACAGCTCGTATCAAAAAAGACGTAAAAACTATCCAACACCAGGTCTGAGTTATTTCACAGACGACTCCATAACACGATGGATTATAGAAAAATCTAAAGGCTTTACAAAAACAGGTCTTGTAAAAATTTCAGAGAGTGTTAGAGCATATGCTTATCTTGTTCTTTGTTCACAAGCCTCAGCTCGTTCTTCTATCTTAGGTAATAATTCAAGCGCTTTGACAGCTCAAAGAGTTTTTATGAACAACTTTGAAGACATTGTTAACCGCAGAGTTGATATTCAAGATGACATTAAACGTTATCAGGATACTTTAAATTACGCTTCAAGCAAAGTTGATTATTCAGTTGGACAAGGTATTTACATGTTACCTAGTGACATGAATCTAAACATCAAGTCGGGGGTGTCTGGTTACAATAACAAAATTCTCATATCTAATGAGAACTTGATCCTCGGAAGAAATAAAATGATTAATGTTGTGCAAGAGCATCATATTTCAAACAAGGCGACTAGCTCTCCAACACAAACAAAAAATAAAAGTTCACAAAAGGAAGTTCACAAAAGAGTGAGTCAAACAAATTCACTCCCATCTCACGAAGAAGAAAAAATTGCTTTGATTTTAGCGATAACCACGATGTTTAGCATATGGTATAGAGATAGGAAAGTGCCGATTATAGGGCAAAACTGTGACGTCATCATAAACATAAAATATTAACACATGGAAGTCATATGATTTCGGGAATTTCCCTACTATAGCTAATATTATCATCATATAAGATCTTTGTTTTCATAACTCGTATCGCGTTATGAAACGTGTTATTTTGATTACATAACAAAATTCTCAAATAACAGTTTCTATTATTATAACCACAAATTACTCATAAATGTAAACAATATCATAAAAATGGGAAATTCCCCGATTGTAGTAAAAAGCAGTTTGTAGTAGTTTAAACTTTATAACATAAATGAGTTAACAATACATATAACACACACAGACACAGACACACACACACACACACACACACACAGATCATCGATGCAGTCAAAAAAAGATCTTCAAAGTCAATAGGTATCATGTATAATTCATTTATCTTGTTTTTATTTTGTTTTGTTTTGTTTTTTTTTACCTCTTACCTCTTACCTATTTGTTGTCTTATATATGTTTATAATGTCCTCTGGCTAATGTTGTAATTCCATCATCTAAAATTATTCGTTTATCATCATCCGCATTAAGAGCCAATTTATTTTGATTTATTGTATATACATCATGTTTAATCGATCTAATAATCATTTGTTCTCTGTAGACATTCTTATTTTTGAATAAACACTCTTTGTAGTCATCAAACCCTATAGTTTTCTTGACCACACACTTCTTCACACCTTTGCACCTCTTACCTTCTTTTTCATCGATTTGTTTATACGCATAAGTCTTTGGTCTCAACGCTACAAATTCAGTCATGATTTTTCCTCCCAACTCATCCTTCATTAATTTAAGAACTTTCTTATTCTTTCCAATTGGTAAAGGTCTTCCATCTTCAACACTATATCCACTCGTATCAAATCTCTTTTCTACATCATCAGCGATATCCTTATAAAAGTCATCAGTTCTAATATGATAGACTAACGAATCCGTATCCATATATAATAATTTAAGATTATCTCCATATTTCGGCTTCATATAGTCATAATGAAACTCGTACATTACTATCTTACTCAAATCTAAGATAGCTGGCCCCATATAAATCGGTTTATTTAAAACAACCTTTATCTTACCCATCTCTACTCCCATTAACGATTCACTAAAATAAGTGGCCGACTTGAAGTTTGGTTTCATAACTAATTTTTCATATTGCTGTTTACGCGTAACCAACTTTATATCTTTGTGTTTTCTAATATTTTCCATTGTCTTTCCAAAAACTGAACAATTCATCAACTTGAAAAAATCTTTTTCGAACTCGTTTTTGGCTCGTGTTCTTAGTTGCGTATTAAAATCAATGTATGGTTTCATCCAAGCGATTTGATCAAATTCTACTACTCTATGAACCTTTTCTAGAATCAACCCGTGTTTCAAAGCCTGAGCAAGAGCTCTAATATGCGTAATATAATTCTTCTTATCTGATAAACACGGAATAAGTTTTTCTACTTTATTAATCTTTTTCCTTTCAGGCATAAATGGAAGATCGTTATGCAAGTCATGAAGTTCTATAGGATATTTAACATCAACCTCTAATATATAACCCTTGTCACCATTTTCTTCAACCAACTCACTAATCCTTTCAGATGTAAATTTATTAGGATCATCCCACTTGAAATTACCTATCGGAAGCTTTTGTGTCATCGCCCAACCATAAAGATTATTCGCATCCAAATATTGAAGATGACTACTCTCTTTAGCAGGATCATATCGATCTCCCATATACTTATTATTTGCTTCAGCATATCTCTGAACAGCTTGAACAAGACCTCCTCTAATTCCCTGCTCCATAAATATAAACATATCTAGATCGCTCAACAATTCTAACTCTATCCTCGTTTGTTTCAAACACGCCTGCCATGATAAACCAGGAGCAGTGTAAAAATGTGCAGGATCTAATTGATAATTCTCTAGACAAGTCTCTCTAAAAGTCTCAAACACATCTGTTAGTAATAACACATCAGTTAATAAGTAAAGGTCATGATATTTTCCAAGCGTTTTCTCTTTCATCATATTCCATACCTTTTGAGCGTGTTCATAGTCTTTCTTGTTTATTTCAGCTAAATTTAACTTACTATAAAAGGCCTCTTTTGGTGGTAGTTTCGCTTCATTAAATCTTTCGAAAGAATCCATATATTCATATGGGTATACTCCTTTTCTTCTCATCAGATTAAAAGTATAATCACCCTTGAAGTATTTTCGAAGGTTCTTACACTGTTCATCACTCAAGTTCTTTGATAGATTATCCAAACTACTCATCATAAATCTAGCAGAATCGATGAATCTCAACTGTATCTTTTTGTCTTTAGTTTCTCCATCTTTGTTAGTGTACTCACCAACCTTTACATCTAGACTAAATGAAATGTACTTTTCTTTGTTTTCCGCGATCGCACTCAATGTTTCATGTCCATATTGTCTCGCAAGTTCTTTGATGAATAAATGAGCATCATAACCGCTCAGATTGTGGAAAGCTATAGGAATATATGACGGTATCTTGAATCGAAGGTTGCATTTCTTATGAGCAGCTCCTCTATATTTCCCCGTGTAGTGACAGTGATCTCTTACCCTAAGGTTTTCATCACCACCAAATTCTTTCATACACACGTGACATGTTGTAGCGCTCGAAAAGCTTGTCCATTCCTGTCTCGTTAAACGATCCATCTCTTTTTCAGGAAACATGTTATATAATCTTTTCACCTCTTCTACCACATGATTAACAAATACCTCAACACAATCTTCACCTCGATACAGTTTTAGAGGATTCGATACTTTACCATACGCAAATTTAGAATAACAACAAAAACCTGATGGTACGTGAGTGGTTACTTTTTCGATAAAAGATTCGTCTTCATTTTGTTCTTTCTTACTCGTATCTTCACACCTCACGAGAACAGACTCAAAATCTGCATACATCATAAAAGGTACCTTGAATTGATATTGTCCATCATGAAATTTAACGGTGCTACCTTCTTTAGGCATTTCAATCATAGCCACATCATTATTTATACAATATTTAAAGTGTTCATCTCTAACTCGCTCGCTTGAAAAACCATAGAGACAATTTAAACAATAATGCTCTTTATGTTCATGCTTCGAGTTGACCTTACTCAAAACACCGCTCAAGTTCTTTACAGCAATATAATGTCTTTTCTCTTCTTCACATAGTAAAAACAAAATAACTGTCTCCTCACGATCAAGATGCCTCGACTTTCGACACACATAGATACCATCTCTATCGTCTTTTGTTAAAACATGCACAGCGATATCAGGGTTTCTTCTCTCAAACACATCTATTTTATTTAACGCCATTGGAAAAGATAAATCATCCCAATTATACTTATCATGCTTTTTGAGGTTTGAGATTCGTTCAGGATTATATTTAATCTGTTCATGGTTAAGTGCAGCGATAATAGCCCATCTAAAACACTCTTCATCATCTTTATTTTTAGGATTGATCACAGATTTCTTACCACTGAAATTCTTAGGTAAAGGCAAGTAAGAGCTGCCTCTCGTTAATTTTAGCTTATGAAAGTCAATATCAATATTCAAAATCCTTTCAATAACAAAACCAGAGTTAGGTAGCTTTGGGTTTTCAATCTGCGTCTTCATATGAGCAAACATCTCATCAAGCGTTTGATTCAAGTCACTTTCTTGAAAAACTTCAATCATTCTGGAATTAAAGGCTTTATCAACAAAGATTGTCGCTTCAGGATCGCTTAAATCTTCCTTTCTCCACCTAATCCAGGTTGTTGTTTGTATCTTTGTCGAATTTAGATCATTAAGTACTCTTGTTATCGTATCAATTAATATTGGTTTAACCTTTTCAAAAAAAGCATCGACATTATCCCTCTCATTTAATGTGCTCGTTTCTCTCACACCACTAATCCTATATCTCCTATATGCATTATCAAACGCTGTTTCAACAGGAACAAACGCTTTTTCATCCTCTCGCTGATTGATAACCTCATCTTCATCATTCTTTCTCTTATAGAGATTGAGAATCTTCTTCTTCATCTCTCTGAAAGCGCTACTCACTTTCTCACGAATAGGTTTAGGTGTGTGATTTACTAACCACTCCTTCAACTCATCCAACTTACTTTTCACCTGAGGTCTATTTTTTGCCATTTCTTGCTGTTCAAACAAATCCATATCTTGTTGGGTAGGAATAATTGGAACAGGTCTTGGTGGTGGAACAGGTCGGTTAAACCTAGTAGGTCTTGGTAGTGGAACAGGTCGGACAGGTGGGTTTGCTAATAATTCGATCAACTCAGCTTTTCTGAGTTTTGAGTAGCCATGTAGACCGCGTTCTCTTGCAAGAGCTTTTAATTCAACAACAGTATTTCTAGTAGTCATGTTGTAATATATAATACCACGATTATATCTTTTTAAATCACTTTTTAAAATTTTCAATTATCATTATCATTTTTTCAATTTTCATCCAAAAGATTCGTAACCTTTGTGTTCTATTTTTGTTACTCGTTGATTAAGTAACAAAAGCGAGGTCAATTTATTTATTTTTTGTAAACTCTCTTCTCTCTCTTAGCGTTATAACGTTTTTGAGAGCTGAGATATTTTTCTCTGTTATTTTTTATCCAGTTTGAACAGTATTTATTAACCGTTTGTTTCGTATCAGGATCGAGAATATAAGATGGATCCTCATCATTTTTCTCAAGTACATCGAGTAATTTAGCTTTGTTCATTAGGTAAACATATTTTATTTTTCGTGACGCACATAATTTTCGTAAAGCGTCACGAGTCATTGATTGGTAATCTGATTCTGTTTTGTCAGTCATGTTTATGCTTTATATAAAGATAATAAACAACGTTTAAGTCACTTTTCTCGTGTCATTTTTTTAATAAAATGAGCTAAAATAAACGTTGTTTATAAATAGATAAAAATGCCAGACACTAAACTTCAAGAGATTTATTATCAACCTCAAAACTTATGGAAAGGACAAAAGGCTGTTCGTAATCTAAGAGGATTTGGTTTCAAACCGAAGCAAATTAAGAAGTGGCTATCAAAGCAAGCTTTGTGGCAGGTACATCTACCGACACCGAAAAGGATCGAACGTCCGCATTATGAGGTAACTAAACCGAATGAGATTCATCAATTTGATATATTGTATATGCCTAGCGATATGCTATATGGTAATAAATACAAGTACATTTTGTCTGGTATCGATGTTGCTTCACGCTATAAGGTGGCTCGACCTTTGAATACTAAGAGAGCGAAAGAGGTTGCCGCTATGATCGAAGACATCTACAAGGTTGGACCCTTAAACTATCCAAAAGTATTTCAATGTGATAACGGTTCAGAATTCAAAGCTGATGTATCAAAATTGTTGGAGAAGCATAATGTTGAAATTAAAAGAGCAACTACTAAATATAAGCATACTCATACAGCTTTTGTTGAGGCATTGAACAAGATACTTGCTGAAAATTTATTCAAAATACAAGATGCTCAAGAACTGAATGATTCGGAAAAGGTATCATCTACATGGGTCAAATATTTGTATAAACTTGTAGGTAGATTGAATGATACAAAGACTCAGATGATCGGTATGAAACCGAAAGATGCCATCAAATTGAAAGAGGTGCCTCTCGCTAAACGAGAGAGCTATCCACCTGAAGTAGAGCTACCTCAAGATGGTTTGTATAGATATCTATTGCAACCGGGTGAAGAACACGATGACCATCGAAAAAGAGCAACAGATAGAATATGGTCAAAGAGGACATATAGATTGAGTGAGGTAATAGATCAACCAGGTAACCGCGTAATGTATTACCTTCAAGATGGACCAGAACGATCTTTTGTAAAAGAAGAGCTGATGTTGATACCTGAGGATACAGAGCTACCTCCTGATTATGTGCAAGGTTGGTGAACCGTAAATACAAAGTATCTTTACTAGAAACAAGTAAAGATGAGTCGTCTAGCAACGAGGTTTAGTGCCACATAATGTCATAATCAAAGAATTGCCTTTCATGATTCTTTTCAGATTGTTTGAGCTCCTTCGGTCTGACAAAGGCTTCTCTAGAATTCCAACCATAATCCTTCAACTCAACGCAAAGTCTTGCAGGCAACCATGTCTTATATAAATTTCCTGTTCTGTCTTGGACCTCTGCATACATAGCTTTTCCAGACCCAAATTCAGATGCGGGTGTGTCTATCTCAACCACAGATTTAACATGATAAATCACGTTTTCAGTTAGCTCTCTCCACTTTATGATCGGAATAATTTGTTCCATGTTTTGTTCAAATGTTGCAACTGTTGGGAATTCCATTGTCTATATATACTTGTGATCATCATATGTCTTTATATAAGTTTCATTTCATTAATCACTTTTTCAAATGACGACCACACATCCTAGTAACCATTTTCGGTTATGGATTTTTTCAGGTTTTGGAGTTCTATCATCAAACTTTTTTGAAATTGATTTTGGGTTTCAGTCTCCATCTTTCTATCTGTAGAACTGAGTCCTTCTAAAGCTTTGTAATATGTTCCCTGCAAAACCTGGAATTCTTTGTAATTGATCCTTCCATCAGTCAGCGCCTGACTTATGTTAGTTTCGAACACAGAAATTGAGGATGTAACAATATCATATAATTTTATCACTTTTTCTACTTTCTTTTGATATCTTTTGATGACAGCTGTGGTAAGTCCGGTACAGATAGAGCCAGCTAGGGCTACACCACCTAATCCTGCAGAAATAGGTATTCCGATAATAGTAGCCCCTGTTGCAATTGAACCGATGCCAGAGCCAATGGTTATAGCGCTTGAGCTAGCATTTAGTAGCATCGATCGTTCTATCGCCTTGTTGTATCTCTTGAGCTTGATGCTAAACTTGTTCTTAAGTTTTATCAACTCTTCAAATTCTGAATTTATTACGCTTGCGTTAAACTTTTCCTGCTCATTCAAATCCTCAGGAGCAGTGGGTAGTTTTGGATAAATTTTAAAACTCATATTTAGAGGGATGTTATAACATAATTAATAATAAATTATCCTCTAAATAAATAAAATGGCGGACATTGACATTGACCCCTTTGGAGAACATGGGATGACGACAGATGAAACAACCGATGAGACGTTTCCTCTCATACCGACCGGTGATCGCACGGGTGCACAAATACATACGTCAGGTGACCGAGAAACATCATTCGGTGGTCACAGTCTGCATACTAGAGTTTTGAAAGAACTAGTTGAAGGGCTGTATGATAGATTATCCGAAAAATACCGGTCAAAACCTGAGACGTTATATACCGATCAGTTTGAAATTAGAGATGGTGAATTATACTACAAAGACAGTAGCAAACCATTGACAAACAATGGAAGACTAAGGGCTACCGGTACTATAGCTGACATATTGGGTAAGAACAGGTTACGTAGTTTAGGGTATGATATACCTAAGAGCAAATTTTCAGTCAGACAGGCAGCTGTACTTAACAAAATAGCAGAAGACCTTCCTTCGACATCTAAAATCACAACAGCAACCGATGTAGAGTTGGAAGATATGTCTGGTGATGTGGTGAACAGTACGGAAGATTTAATTTCAACGCTTAGACAACAATCGGTCGATCATGAAACAACTCAGACCGGCGATCTATTTGAATATCCTGTGCGTGAGCTGTTAGGATTGGATAAAGCGCTGAGAAACATACGAGGAGGTCTTCAGGAAGAGGTTGCAAAAAAGGTTCGAATAGAACAGCATATCGATAAGGAGAAAAACAAGTTGGAAGAAATGGAAAATGATGCAACATACACAGATGAACAACGAAAAGAGGTTGAAGAGAGAATGGTGGGATTACGTGAAGAGTTGAAAGCTAGGAAAGAGAACATTAATATTCTCAAAGGTAAATTAAACAGTCAAGTTACGAGCATCAAAGAAACCATTGCTAAAGTCCTTGACAAAGATACCTCATTAGGTGAAAGGATACGAACACTATTCCGTGAACAAGGTATCACAATCGTTAGCATTCTGACAGCGTTTGGTATGGCTATCGGTGTTCTTGTGGAAGCTTTGTTACCAGGAGGATCAGCAGCTGGAAGTTCTTCACAAAATCCCGACAAAGGTGGTGATAAAAAGGACGATGCGAAGGAATGGATAAAAAATAAACTCAAAGCGTTAGCATCACTTCTAGGTAGATTAGCATCTAAAGCGGCAGAGGCTTTACCCGGAATAATTGGGTCTATCGTATCATGGATAATGAACAGAGCGAAAGAAGCGGTCGGTTGGTTAAGTGAAAATTTATGGGCTCTGATTGTAGGGGTTGGGGGGTTGATCTATACGTACCTTGTCACTAGACGGTAACCATCTGAAAGTGTATATGTTACATGTATCGTGTAACATAATTTTTGTTGATGGTCTTCAGCGTTTCTCAACATACCACACAGCACCACCAATACCGAGCATACTCAGAGCTATAAAAGCCAATTCTCTTTCATGTTGATCATGACTCGGTGTATAAAAGTCGCTCAATACAGGCTCTAGTGGTAGCGGTTCAAGATGATTACTAAATACTCTATTGTACTCTCTCAGTGCATCTTTTAGTTCTACGAATTTTGAATCAGCCTTCTTTTCGAGCATGAGCTGCTTATTGATGAAATCGATCCTTTCCTGTCGTTTTTGCTGCCATTCAATCTGTGCTTTTTGTAATTTTTCTATGGCCAGATCATGACGTTTTCTTTCCTTATCGATTCTGTCTTTGGATAAACTTGAAAATAGATAGCTTGATCCTGTGAAAGCCAAAGCGTTAGCCAAAGCTCCACCCAACATCATTGCGATAGAAGCCATATTTAGATATTGATATTTTCAGGTAAAATCTTTTCTTTGATAAAGTATTCAAAGGTCACTTCACTAACGGCGATAATGGCAACTAGTTTTACCGTATCTTCCAAGTCGAACTTTTGAATAGAGGGAGGTGTCATTTTTAACACCTTTTTTACAAGCATAGAGCAGCCGATAGCGAGTCCCGATATGACTGATGCGTGATATATATCGTTGACGATACTTTTCTTGTCCATGTTTATTATATATATATTGCGAGATTATATATAGCGTTATTTATCCTTTTATTCCATTTCATGTTTATTGATTTTCACCGGTATTTTAGATTTTTGTGGAAGGGGGGTGGATGGTGACCCATGGGGTAATATTTGCTCTTTATTTTTATACACAAAATAAGCAAATCCACCAACTAAACCGAGAGCTATTATTCCACCTACACCATAGGTGTAGTTCATAGGTTGTTCATTTGGTTTGGTGAGAGAGTCATCAGGCTTCTTCACTTCTTTTTGAGGTGACACTTGTTTTAATTCTTCTCGTTTTTTACGGTTGTATTCCGCCAACTTCTTACCCGCTTCAACCTTTTTAGGGTTCTTCGTTGTCACTTGAATGGGAGTCTGTTCTTCTGACATTTTTATTATCTGTTGTATTTATATTATCATCAGATTTATTTAAATTCCTTTCATTGATATAATGCCACCCGGTAATAAGTGCAACACTGAGTGGTGCTAACCATGGGCCATATTTATAATATAAGTCACATATAAATCTTTGAAGGGCAGAGTTTAAGAAGGGGTCATTTTCCAGGTCATTGCTCAGCGCTTCTTGATTGTTTATTCCTAACGTTGTACACGCTCCCATCGAATAACCACGTATGAATGATTTCCCCAAGGATTTTACTATTTGACCTGATAGTTTAGCCTCATAGATACTAAAAAGTTTTTCTACCTCTTCATCTTTGAGTTTGTTAATTTGCTCTTCCGTGTACATTTTCCCTAAGTATAGCTTGCTATTTCCAGTTAAGACACACTCGAGTAATTTTTGTCTTTTACCATCTGAAGGTGGAAATTCACCCGTAACATCATAACTCTGGTTGATTAAATTATCGATCGCTGTTTCCGCCATTTTTATTAAGGAGAGGTATTTTTTTAATACAGAATAAAAGTAAAATAGCGAGACCAGCAGTATGCTTAATAATATAAAGTTGATATATTCTAACATTGTTAAATAAATAAACATTGTTTACTTAAACAATTATGTCCGATGATGAATCTTCAGATGATGATATTATATTTTCCTATCAAGATACAAAAAGGGTTACTTTTAATGATACAGTAATGATCCATTATATCTCTGCTTGTGAATCCCGTAGAGGTAACTGGATAGAGGCTGCTGTTGACAGAGTACGCTTTGAATCGAGGATTAAACATATTGGTAAAATTCTAGAACCTGTATTGAGACGTAAATTATTCTCTTATAGGAGTCTTATAGGAGTCTTACAGTAGTCTTACAGTAGTCTTACAGTAGTCTTACAGTAGTCTTACAGTAGTCTTATAGGAGTCTTATAGGAGTCTTACAGTAGTCTTACAGTAGTCTTACAGTAGTCTTACAGTAGTCTTACAGTAGTCTTATAGGAGTCTTACAGTAGTCTTACAGTAGTCTTATAGGAGTCTTATAGGAGTCTTACAGTAGTCTTATAGGAGTCTTACAGTAGTCTTACAGTAGTCTTATAGGAGTCTTATAGGAGTCTTACAGTAGTCTTATAGTTTTTGTTACAAGAGTCTTGTAACAAATATGTCAACTTGTTTAACAAATCATGTGCGTTCTCGGATGTTCCATTCTCATGACTAGGCACGCGTGTTTCCCTCCTTTCAGTTTTTCCTTGACATCTTTCAATTCTTCTTGCGAATCAATCACATCATTCTCTTCATGAATAGTGGCTAGATCGTTTCTATCTTTTGGATACCACACATATAACATTTTAGCTTGTCGTCGTAAATTTTTAGGTATAGCCGTGTATGATTGTGTAAGTAACCATAGCGAATGATTTCGATGTCTACCGCTAATTGCCAACTCGAGCAAAGGCTGTCTCTTTTTGTCCAATTTTTCATCAGCTATTATATCATCAATCAGAAATAAGGTTTTGTATCCAGCACAGAAAAAGTCCATTTTCTTAATCCATTCATACAAGCGACCTTCCGGCTCAATTAAAATCACATAGCTGTCATTCCAGAACCACTTCCGATCTCTGTAAGTCTGATTCCACCTCAAGGTGGGACATATAATCACGATGAAATCAAAGTGATCATAGTAATAGTTTTCTAATAATTTTACAACATGGGCAGTTTTACCGCACGATGTTGGTCCAACGAATAATGCTGTGTGAGGCTCTTTCATGTAAAGTGTGTCCATTTTTCTAATATAAGGCAGACATAAATTCACCGTTTTGTATGTTTAATTGAGCGTCCATGATTAGATATATATAAGCGTTTAAGTTTCCTGCAGCTTCAGCGGTCTTTTCAATCTGTAAAGTGATGCCTTCACTCGCATTTTCAATCTTTCGACCGGTCCCATGCAAGGCATTCTCATCAATTGTTCTGAAATCTAACCATAGAGCATACTTGTTTGTCAAGTAATCAGAGACTTTTACATCATGTAATCCCAAGCGCTTTCGGTTTTCGCTGGCGCTATTATCTTTTGGTTTTCCTTCAGCAAAATACTTGCAAATCTCATTGTATTGTTCAAACGGCTGCATCCCTTGAGCAAAAAGTTGGTTAGGCTTACCCTCAACGATGACAGATACCTTTTTGATCTTTGAATTGTAGAATTTACAGGTTTCTCGTTTGTAGGATTCTTCTTCTTCTTCAAACAGAACTAAGATACCCTTCAAAGATTTGGCAGGTGTGTTGAATGACCAATTCCACGTTGTGTCTGACTTGTTTACTCTAATTTGCCTGTGCCGCAAAATCCTATCATAGAGCAAAGCCATGTTTTGGATATTCAGGAAGCGATTGCGTCTAGCCAAAGTGGGTTGTGTCACAATCTCATATTCAAGTGAGATGTTAGATATTTTGTATTTACCGTCTGGGGTTTTTTCTTGACCTGCAGCAGAAGTTGATGGGTCAGAATAGATAACTCAGCTATAGTCGTTAAATGTGATCTCGTAGCAAAGCCTATTCCCTAAACCCGCTTGATAATATAGGATAGTACTATCCAGCATCTCAAAGTCGAGTGGAATGACAAACTTGTTCTTATAAGTGTCAGCAATGGCCTTGTCTTCTACATCAGTGGTGTCTTTATCAGAAGCAGCGATCCTCAATTTCATACAATTTTCTGTACACCCATCGTCGATGATGATACCCTGTCTTATCGCGTTTCTCTTTTCAAACTTGGTTAACCATAAATCTCTGTAACACCCAAAAATATCAAAGTCATCGATACTCAATATCTCGTTACCTTCGAACTTGACAGCCAACTTTTTAATGATAGCTCTCCCAATGTTACTAACCAATGTTCTTTCTGTGTCAGCTTCCGACTCGAGTTCAATATCAAAACTTAGATTAGTTGTTCCTGGAATAATAACATCATCACTTCCTAAATTTGGAAATCTAACCAACAATAGCTGATTTTGGTCAATCTCACTTGGATTGTGTGTGACAATTACTTTTTGACGAGAGCCTTTTACACCGCGGGCAGTTCTAAGTGAACGTTCTGGATTTAATCTTTTTCCGTACTCCATTATTAATTATGATATATAATTTATTATTACTTTTTATCTCGGTTAGCGAATGTGCAAAACAACGGTTTTTCCCAGGTCTTCTTTTAGCATATTGCCATGCTGATCTGTGAGTTTCAACGTGAGAGACTGAAATACACCATTTTTTAATTTTTTGTACTGAGGGTTTTTAGGCTCAACATGTGTGAAGTCACTATATTTAGCGATGGGAACGGTTATTAAAATATCACTTAGCTGTCCATCCTCAAGATTTTGAGTGTTGTCGAGTTCAGAGAGATGTAAATTCATTTTGGTTATTTTAGCTAATGTATTGGTTTTGATTATTCGAGGGTCTTGGTCTAATGAGGTAAGTTCTACATTGCCTGCCAAAAATCCCTTCAATTCTCTGCTAGTGTATTTTCTTTGTGGTAGCAACTTTTCTCCTTTTCCTTCTCCAACAGACAGAGCCAGTTTTAGGGGAGCGGTTATTTCATACGTAACATTGTCTGCAAACATCTCAAGCAATGCAATTTCTTTTGAGCCATCCATATTTTGAATGGGGTAAGATAGATATATGGTCTTTTCTCCTTTTGCGACATTTACTGTGATATACATTTCTTGTATCAGAGAATAGAAGATAATATTTTTAGATAATAATAATAATGGAGAACATTTTTAAATATGCTCCCAATGCGCTTTATAAACCAAATGGAGGACAAGACCTTCAGATATTGAATGCTAAAGATTTATACAAACAAACAATTATCGTCTCTAAAAATGGTTCTTTTCCTGCGAGCTTTCCCAACATTTTTACTAATTACGAAATGGATGAAAATGATCAGCGCATGAAAATTTGGCAGGAACAACCATTTAAATTATGGCAAACCCAACTCAATCTTGTCACTTGGTGTGCTTCAAGTGCTTGTGGAGTCAGTTCTGAACATCTGAAAGAAGGTCGCTCTATTCCTATGATTAGATCAGTATATCGTTTTCACGTCTATTATCACATTATACAAATCATTAAGCGCTTGCAGACACCTCTACCTTTTGAAGATAGTTTCAACCAATACGATAATCCTTATAACAAAGAAGAGTTTTTAAAAATCTGTAGTGAATATGGTGTCGATTCTGATCCTAAAAAATACAAAGGGCAATACTTTTACAGCTCGTATCAAAAAAGACGTAAAAACTATCCAACACCAGGTCTGAGTTATTTCACAGACGACTCCATAACACGATGGATTATAGAAAAATCTAAAGGCTTTACAAAAACAGGTCTTGTAAAAATTTCAGAGAGTGTTAGAGCATATGCTTATCTTGTTCTTTGTTCACAAGCCTCAGCTCGTTCTTCTATCTTAGGTAATAATTCAAGCGCTTTGACAGCTCAAAGAGTTTTTATGAACAACTTTGAAGACATTGTTAACCGCAGAGTTGATATTCAAGATGACATTAAACGTTATCAGGATACTTTAAATTACGCTTCAAGCAAAGTTGATTATTCAGTTGGACAAGGTATTTACATGTTACCTAGTGACATGAATCTAAACATCAAGTCGGGGGTGTCTGGTTACAATAACAAAATTCTCATATCTAATGAGAACTTGATCCTCGGAAGAAATAAAATGATTAATGTTGTGCAAGAGCATCATATTTCAAACAAGGCGACTAGCTCTCCAACACAAACAAAAAATAAAAGTTCACAAAAGGAAGTTCACAAAAGAGTGAGTCAAACAAATTCACTCCCATCTCACGAAGAAGAAAAAATTGCTTTGATTTTAGCGATAACCACGATGTTTAGCATATGGTATAGAGATAGGAAAGTGCCGATTATAGGGCAAAACTGTGACGTCATCATAAACATAAA
Organism: Turritopsis dohrnii; assembly: GCA_027922465.2. Lineage (NCBI taxonomy): Eukaryota > Metazoa > Cnidaria > Hydrozoa > Anthoathecata > Oceaniidae > Turritopsis > Turritopsis dohrnii. Next base: position 1,489,646 of record BQMF02000006.1, read on the forward strand.
ATATTAACACATGGAAGTCATATGATTTCGGGAATTTCCCTACTATAGCTAATATTATCATCATATAAGATCTTTGTTTTCATAACTCGTATCGCGTTATGAAACGTGTTATTTTGATTACATAACAAAATTCTCAAATAACAGTTTCTATTATTATAACCACAAATTACTCATAAATGTAAACAATATCATAAAAATGGGAAATTCCCCGATTGTAGTAAAAAGCAGTTTGTAGTAGTTTAAACTTTATAACATAAATGAGTTAACAATACATATAACACACACAGACACAGACACACACACACACACACACACACAGATCATCGATGCAGTCAAAAAAAGATCTTCAAAGTCAATAGGTATCATGTATAATTCATTTATCTTGTTTTTATTTTGTTTTGTTTTGTTTTTTTTTACCTCTTACCTCTTACCTATTTGTTGTCTTATATATGTTTATAATGTCCTCTGGCTAATGTTGTAATTCCATCATCTAAAATTATTCGTTTATCATCATCCGCATTAAGAGCCAATTTATTTTGATTTATTGTATATACATCATGTTTAATCGATCTAATAATCATTTGTTCTCTGTAGACATTCTTATTTTTGAATAAACACTCTTTGTAGTCATCAAACCCTATAGTTTTCTTGACCACACACTTCTTCACACCTTTGCACCTCTTACCTTCTTTTTCATCGATTTGTTTATACGCATAAGTCTTTGGTCTCAACGCTACAAATTCAGTCATGATTTTTCCTCCCAACTCATCCTTCATTAATTTAAGAACTTTCTTATTCTTTCCAATTGGTAAAGGTCTTCCATCTTCAACACTATATCCACTCGTATCAAATCTCTTTTCTACATCATCAGCGATATCCTTATAAAAGTCATCAGTTCTAATATGATAGACTAACGAATCCGTATCCATATATAATAATTTAAGATTATCTCCATATTTCGGCTTCATATAGTCATAATGAAACTCGTACATTACTATCTTACTCAAATCTAAGATAGCTGGCCCCATATAAATCGGTTTATTTAAAACAACCTTTATCTTACCCATCTCTACTCCCATTAACGATTCACTAAAATAAGTGGCCGACTTGAAGTTTGGTTTCATAACTAATTTTTCATATTGCTGTTTACGCGTAACCAACTTTATATCTTTGTGTTTTCTAATATTTTCCATTGTCTTTCCAAAAACTGAACAATTCATCAACTTGAAAAAATCTTTTTCGAACTCGTTTTTGGCTCGTGTTCTTAGTTGCGTATTAAAATCAATGTATGGTTTCATCCAAGCGATTTGATCAAATTCTACTACTCTATGAACCTTTTCTAGAATCAACCCGTGTTTCAAAGCCTGAGCAAGAGCTCTAATATGCGTAATATAATTCTTCTTATCTGATAAACACGGAATAAGTTTTTCTACTTTATTAATCTTTTTCCTTTCAGGCATAAATGGAAGATCGTTATGCAAGTCATGAAGTTCTATAGGATATTTAACATCAACCTCTAATATATAACCCTTGTCACCATTTTCTTCAACCAACTCACTAATCCTTTCAGATGTAAATTTATTAGGATCATCCCACTTGAAATTACCTATCGGAAGCTTTTGTGTCATCGCCCAACCATAAAGATTATTCGCATCCAAATATTGAAGATGACTACTCTCTTTAGCAGGATCATATCGATCTCCCATATACTTATTATTTGCTTCAGCATATCTCTGAACAGCTTGAACAAGACCTCCTCTAATTCCCTGCTCCATAAATATAAACATATCTAGATCGCTCAACAATTCTAACTCTATCCTCGTTTGTTTCAAACACGCCTGCCATGATAAACCAGGAGCAGTGTAAAAATGTGCAGGATCTAATTGATAATTCTCTAGACAAGTCTCTCTAAAAGTCTCAAACACATCTGTTAGTAATAACACATCAGTTAATAAGTAAAGGTCATGATATTTTCCAAGCGTTTTCTCTTTCATCATATTCCATACCTTTTGAGCGTGTTCATAGTCTTTCTTGTTTATTTCAGCTAAATTTAACTTACTATAAAAGGCCTCTTTTGGTGGTAGTTTCGCTTCATTAAATCTTTCGAAAGAATCCATATATTCATATGGGTATACTCCTTTTCTTCTCATCAGATTAAAAGTATAATCACCCTTGAAGTATTTTCGAAGGTTCTTACACTGTTCATCACTCAAGTTCTTTGATAGATTATCCAAACTACTCATCATAAATCTAGCAGAATCGATGAATCTCAACTGTATCTTTTTGTCTTTAGTTTCTCCATCTTTGTTAGTGTACTCACCAACCTTTACATCTAGACTAAATGAAATGTACTTTTCTTTGTTTTCCGCGATCGCACTCAATGTTTCATGTCCATATTGTCTCGCAAGTTCTTTGATGAATAAATGAGCATCATAACCGCTCAGATTGTGGAAAGCTATAGGAATATATGACGGTATCTTGAATCGAAGGTTGCATTTCTTATGAGCAGCTCCTCTATATTTCCCCGTGTAGTGACAGTGATCTCTTACCCTAAGGTTTTCATCACCACCAAATTCTTTCATACACACGTGACATGTTGTAGCGCTCGAAAAGCTTGTCCATTCCTGTCTCGTTAAACGATCCATCTCTTTTTCAGGAAACATGTTATATAATCTTTTCACCTCTTCTACCACATGATTAACAAATACCTCAACACAATCTTCACCTCGATACAGTTTTAGAGGATTCGATACTTTACCATACGCAAATTTAGAATAACAACAAAAACCTGATGGTACGTGAGTGGTTACTTTTTCGATAAAAGATTCGTCTTCATTTTGTTCTTTCTTACTCGTATCTTCACACCTCACGAGAACAGACTCAAAATCTGCATACATCATAAAAGGTACCTTGAATTGATATTGTCCATCATGAAATTTAACGGTGCTACCTTCTTTAGGCATTTCAATCATAGCCACATCATTATTTATACAATATTTAAAGTGTTCATCTCTAACTCGCTCGCTTGAAAAACCATAGAGACAATTTAAACAATAATGCTCTTTATGTTCATGCTTCGAGTTGACCTTACTCAAAACACCGCTCAAGTTCTTTACAGCAATATAATGTCTTTTCTCTTCTTCACATAGTAAAAACAAAATAGCTGTCTCCTCACGATCAAGATGCCTCGACTTTCGACACACATAGATACCATCTCTATCGTCTTTTGTTAAAACATGCACAGCGATATCAGGGTTTCTTCTCTCAAACACATCTATTTTATTTAACGCCATTGGAAAAGATAAATCGTCCCAATTATACTTATCATGCTTTTTGAGGTTTGAGATTCGTTCAGGATTATATTTAATCTGTTCATGGTTAAGTGCAGCGATAATAGCCCATCTAAAACACTCTTCATCATCTTTATTTTTAGGATTGATAACGGAGAATTTTCCACTGAAATTCTTAGGTAAAGGTAAGTAAGAGCTGCCTCTCGTTAATTTTAGCTTATGAAAGTCAATATCAATATTCAAAATCCTTTCAATAACAAAACCAGAGTTAGGTAGCTTTGGGTTTTCAATCTGCGTCTTCATATGAGCAAACATCTCATCAAGCGTTTGATTCAAGTCACTTTCTTGAAAAACTTCAATCATTCTGGAATTAAAGGCTTTATCAACAAAGATTGTCGCTTCAGGATCGCTTAAATCTTCCTTTCTCCACCTAATCCAGGTTGTTGTTTGTATCTTTGTCGAATTTAGATCATTAAGTACTCTTGTTATCGTATCAATTAATATTGGTTTAACCTTTTCAAAAAAAGCATCGACATTATCCCTCTCATTTAATGTGCTCGTTTCTCTCACACCACTAATCCTATATCTCCTATATGCATTATCAAACGCTGTTTCAACAGGAACAAACGCTTTTTCATCCTCTCGCTGATTGATAACCTCATCTTCATCATTCTTTCTCTTATAGAGATTGAGAATCTTCTTCTTCATCTCTCTGAAAGCGCTACTCACTTTCTCACGAATAGGTTTAGGTGTGTGATTTACTAACCACTCCTTCAACTCATCCAACTTACTTTTCACCTGAGGTCTATTTTTTGCCATTTCTTGCTGTTCAAACAAATCCATATCTTGTTGGGTAGGAATAATTGGAACAGGTCGGTTAAACCTAGTAGGTCTTGGTAGTGGAACAGGTCGGACAGGTGGGTTTGCTAATAATTCGATCAACTCAGCTTTTCTGAGTTTTGAGTAGCCATGTAGACCGCGTTCTCTTGCAAGAGCTTTTAATTCAACAACAGTATTTCTAGTAGTCATGTTGTAATATATAATACCACGATTATATCTTTTTAAATCACTTTTTAAAATTTTCAATTATCATTATCATTTTTTCAATTTTCATCCAAAAGATTCGTAACCTTTGTGTTCTATTTTTGTTACTCGTTGATTAAGTAACAAAAGCGAGGTCAATTTATTTATTTTTTGTAAACTCTCTTCTCTCTCTTAGCGTTATAACGTTTTTGAGAGCTGAGATATTTTTCTCTGTTATTTTTTATCCAGTTTAAACAGTATTTATTAACCGTTTGTTTCGTATCAGGATCACAAAGAAACAATGGATCCTTATCATTTTTCTCAAGTACCTCGATCAATTTAGCTTTGTTCATTAGGTAAACATATTTTATTTTTCGTGACGCACATAATTTTCGTAAAGCGTCACGAGTCATTGATTGGTAATCTGATTCTTTTTTGTCAGTCATGTTTATGCTTTATATAAAGATAATAAACAACGTTTAAGTCACTTTTCTCATGTCATTTTTTAATAAAATGAGCTAAAATAAACGTTGTTTATAAATAAATAAAAATGTCAGACACTAAACTTCAAGAGATTTACTATCAACCTCAAAACTTATGGAAAGGACAAAAGGCTGTTCGCAATCTAAGAGGATTTGGGTTCAAACTGAAGGAAATTAAGAAGTGGCTATCAAAACAAGCTTTGTGGCAGGTACATCTACCGGCACCGAAAAGGATCGAACGCCCACATTATGAGGTAACTAAACCGAATGAGATTCATCAATTTGATATATTATATATGCCTAGTGATATGCTATATGGTAATAGATACAAGTACATTTTGTCTGGTATCGATGTTGCTTCACGCTATAAGGTGGCTCGACCTTTGAATACTAAGAGAGCGAAAGAGGTTGCCGCTATGATTGAAGACATCTACAAGGTTGGACCCTTAAACTATCCAAAAGTATTTCAATGTGATAACGGTTCAGAATTCAAAGCGGATGTATCAAAATTGTTGGAGAAGAATAATGTTGAAATTAAAAGAGCAACTACTAAATATAAGCATACCCATACAGCTTTTGTTGAGGCATTGAACAAGACACTTGCTGAAAATTTATTCAAAATACAAGATGCTCAAGAACTGAATGATTCGGAAAAGGTATCATCTACATGGGTCAAATATTTGTATAAACTTGTGGGTAGATTGAATGATACAAAGACTCAGATGATCGGTATGAAACCGAAAGATGCTGTCAAATTGAAAGAGGTGCCTCTCGCTAAACGAGAGAGCTATCCACCTGAAGTAGAGCTACCTCAAGATGGTTTGTATAGATATCTATTGCAACCGGGTGAAGAGCACGATGACCATCGAAAAAGAGCAACAGATATCATATGGTCAAAGAGGGCATAGAGATTGAGTGAGGTAATAGATCAACCAGGTAACCGTATACTATATTACCTTCAAGATGGACCTGAACGAGCTTTTGTGAAAGAAGAGCTGATGTTGATACCTGAGGATACAGAGCTACCTCCTGATTATGTGCAAGGTTGGTGAACCGTAAATACAAAGTATCTTTACTAGAAACAAGTAAAGATGAGTCGTCTAGCGACGAGGTTTAGTGCCACATAATGTCATAATCAAAGAATTGCCTTTCATGATTCTTTTCAGATTGTTTGAGCCCCTTCGGTCTGACAAAGGCTTCTCTAGAATTCCAACCATAATCCTTCAACTCAACGCAAAGTCTTGCAGGCAACCATGTCTTATATAAATTTCCTGTTCTGTCTTGGACCTCTGCATACATAGCTTTTCCAGACCCAAATTCAGATGCGGGTGTGTCTATCTCAACCACAGATTTAACATAATAAATCACGTTTTCAGTTAGCTCTCTCCACTTTATGATCGGAATAATTTGTTCCATGTTTTGTTCAAATGTTGCAACTGTTGGGAATTCCATTGTCTATATATACTTGTGATCATCATATGTCTTTATATAAGTTTCATTTCATTTCATTAATCACTTTTTCAAATGACGACCACACATCCTAGTAACCATTTTCGGTTATGGATTTTTTCAGGTTTTGGAGTTCTATCATCAAACTTTTTTGAAATTGATTTTGAGTTTCAGTCTCCATCTTTCTATCTGTAGAACTGAGTCTTTCTAAAGCTTTGTAATATGTTCCCTGCAAAACCTGGAATTCTTTGTAATTGATCCTCCCATCATTCAATGCCTGTGAGATACTTGTTTCGAAGACAGAAATTGAGGATGTAACAATATCATATAATTTTATCACTTTTTCTACTTTCTTTTGATATCTTTTGATGACAGCTGTGCTAAGTCCGGTACAGATAGAGCCGGCTAAGGCTGCACCACCTAATCCTGCAGAAATAGGTATTCCGATAATAGTAGCCCCTGTTGCAATTGAACCGATGCCAGAGCCAATGGTTATAGCGCTTGAGCTAGCATTTAGTAGCATCGATCGTTCTATCGCCTTGTTGTATCTCTTGAGCTTGATGCTAAACTTGTTCTTAAGTTTTATCAACTCTTCAAACTCAGAATTTATTACGCTTGCGTTAAACTTTTCCTGCTCATTCAAATCCTCAGGAGCAGTGGGTAGTTTTGGATAAATTTTAAAACTCATATTTAGAGGGATGTTATAACATAATTAATAATAAATTATCCTCTAAATAAATAAAATGGCAGACATTGACATTGACCCCTTTGGAGAACATGGGATGACGACAGATGAAACAACCGATGAGACGTTTCCTCTCATACCAACCGGTGACCGAACTCATGTACAGATACATACATCAGGTGAACGAGAAACATCATTTGGAGGTCTCAGTCTGAATACTAGAGTTTTGAAAGAACTAGTTGAAGGGTTGTATGATAAATTATCCGAAAAATACCGGTCAAAACCTGAGACGTTATATACCGATCAGTTTGAAATTAGAGATGGTGAATTATACTACAAAGACAGTAGCAAACCATTGACAAACAATGGAAGACTAAGGGCTACCGGTACTATAGAAAAAATATTGGGCAAGAACAGGTTACGTAGTTTAGGGTATGATATACCTAAGAGCAAATTTTCAGCCAGACAGGCAGCTGTACTTAACAAAATACCAGAAGACCTTCCTTCGACATCTAAAATCACAACAGCAACCGATGTAGAGTTGGAAGATATGTCCGGTGATGTGGTAAACAGTACGGAAGATTTAATTTCAACGCTTAGACAACAATCGGTCGATCATGAAACAACTCAGACCGGCGATCTATTTGAATATCCTGTGCGTGAGCTGTTAGGATTGGATAAAGCCTTGAGAAACATACGAGGAGGTCTTCAGGAAGAGGCTGCAAAAAAGGTTCGAATAGAACAGCATATCGATAAGGAGAAAAACAAGTTGGAAGAAATGGAAAATGATGCAACATACACAGATGAACAACGAAAAGAGGTTGAAGAGAGAATGGAGGGATTACGTGAAGAGTTGAAAGCTAGGAAAGAGAACATTAATATTCTCAAAGGTAAATTAAACAGTCAAGTTACGAGCATCAAAGAAACCATTGCTAAAGTCCTCGACAAAGATACCTCATTAGGTGAAAGGATACGAACACTATTCCGTGAACAAGGTATCACAATCGTTAGCATTCTGACAGCGTTTGGTATGGCTATCGGTGTCCTTGTGGAAGCTTTGTTACCGGGAGGATCAACAGCTGGAAGCTCTTCACAAAATCCTGACAAAGGTGGTGATAAAAAGGATGATGCAAAGGAATGGATAAAAAATAAACTAAAAGCGTTAGCATCACTTCTAGGTAGATTAGCATCTAAAGCGGCAGAGGCTTTACCTGGAATAATTGGGTCTATCGTATCGTGGATACTCACTAGAGCAAAAGAAGTTGTAGGTTGGTTAAGTCAAAATTTATGGGCTCTGATTGTAGGGGTTGTAGGGTTGATCTATACGTACCTTGTCACTAGACGGTAACCATCTGAAAGTGTATATGTTACATGTATCGTGTAACATAATTTTTGTTGATGGTCTTCATCTTTCAAAATACCACACAATTCCGCCAATACCAAGCATACTCAGAGCTATAAAAGCCAATTCTCTTTCATGTTGATCATGACTCGGTGTATAAAAGTCGCTCAATACAGGCTCTCTTGGTAGCGGTTCAAGATGATTACTAAACACCCTATTGTACTCTCTCATTGCATCATTTAGTTCTACGAATTTTGAATCAGCCTTCTTTTCGAGCATGAGCTGCTTATTGATGAAATCGATCCTTTCCTGTCGTTTTTGCTGCCATTCAATCTGTGCTTTTTGTAATTTTTCTATGGCCAGATCATGACGTTTTCTTTCCTTATCGATTCTGTCTTTGGATAAACTTGAAAACAGATAGCTTGATCCTGTAAAAGCCAAAGCGTTAGCTAAAGCTCCACCCAACATCATTGCGATAGAAGCCATATTTAGATATTGATATTTTCAGGTAAAATCTTTTGTTTGATTAAGTAGTCCTTTGTCACTTCACTAACGGCGATAATGACAACTAGTTTTCCCGTATCTTCCAAGTCGAACTTTTGAATAGAGGGAGGTGTCATTTTTAACACCTTTTTTATAAGCATAGAGCAGCCGATAGCGAGTCCCGATATGACTGATGCGTGATATAAATCGTTGATGATACTTTTCTTGTCCATGTTTGTTATATATACATTTTTTTCTTTTTATTCCATTTCATGTTTATTGATTTTCACTGGTATTTTAGATTTTTGTGGAAGGGGGGTGGATGGTGATCCACGGGGTAATATTTGCTCTTTCTTTTTATACATAAAATAAGCAAATCCACCAACTAAACCGAGAGCTATTATTCCACCTACACCATAGGTGTAGTTCATAGGTTGTTCATTTGGTTTGGTGAGAGAAGCCTCAGGCTTCTTCATTTCTTTTTGAGGCGACACTTGTTTTAATTGTTCTCGTTTTTTACGGTTGTATTCCGCCAACTTCTTACCCGCTTCAACCTTTTTTGGGTTCTTCGTTGTCACTTGAATGGGAGTCTGTTCTTCTGACATTTTTATTATCTACTGTATTTATATTATCATCGGATTTATTTAAATATCTTTCATTGATATAATGCTTCCCGGTAATAAGTCCAACACTGAGTGGTGCTAAATATGAGCCGAATTTATAATATAAGCCACATGCAAATTTTTGAAGGGCAGAGTTTAAGGAGGGGTCAGCTTCCAAGTCATTGCTCAGCGCTTCTTGATTGTCTATTCCTAACATTGTACAAGCCCCCCTCGAATAAATGCGTATGAGTGATTTCCCCAAGGATTTCCCCCATTGACCTGATAGGTTAGCTTCATAGATACTAAAAAGTTTTTCTACCTTTTCATCTTTGAGTTTGTTAATCTGCTCTTCCGTGTACATTTTCTCTAAGTATAGCTTGCTATTACCGGTTAAGACACACTCGAGCAATTTTTGTCTTTTACCATCTGAAGATGGGAATTCACCCGGAACATCATAACTCTGGTTGATTAAATTATCGATCGCTGTTTCCACCATTTTTATTAGAGAGAGGTATTTTTTTAACACAAAATAAAAGTAAAATAGCGAGATCAGCAGTATGCTTAATAATATAAAGTTGACATATTCTATCATTTTGTTGTGTTTGTTATAATTTTCTTATACTCTCTTATAATTTTGTTGAAATTTGTTGTATAAGAGTTTGCTGTCTTCTTATAATTTTGTTGAAATTTGCTGTATAAGAGTTTGCTGTCTTCTTATAAGTTTGTAAGATAAAATAATTATAAGAGGATGATGTCTTCTTATAAGTTTGTAAGACAAAATAATTATAAGAGGATGATGATGTTTAATAATATATTCTAACATTGTTAAATAAATAAACATTGTTTACTTAAACAATTATGTCTGATGATGAATCCTCAGATGATGATATTATATTTTCCCATCAAGATACAAAAAGGGTTACTTTTAATGATGAAGTAGAGGTCCATTATATCTTTGCTTGTGAATCTCGTAGAAGTAACTGGAGAGAGGCTGCTGTTGATAGAGTACGCTTTGAATCGAGGATTAAACATATTGGTAAAATTCTAGAACCTGTATTGAGACGTAAATTATTCTCTTACAGTAGTCTTACAGTAGTTTTACAGTAGTCTTATAGTAGTCTTATATTTTTGTTACAAGAGTCTTGTAACAAATAACGTCAACCTGTTTAACAAATCACGTGCGTTCTTGGGTGTTCCATTCTCATGACAAGGCACGCGTGTTTCCCTCCTTTCAGTTTTTCCTTGACATCTTTCAATTCTTCTTGCGAATCAATGACATCGTTCTCTTTATGAATGGTGGTTAGATCATTTCTATCTTTTGGGTACCATACATATAACATTTTAGCTTGCCGTCGTAAATTTTTAGGTATAGCTGTGTATGATTGTGTGAGTAACCATAGCGAATGATTTCGATGTCTACCGCTAATTGCCAACTCGAGCAAAGGCTGTCTCTTTTTGTCTAATTTTTCATCAGCTATTATATCATCAATCAGAAATAAGGTTTTGTATCCAGCACAGAAAAAGTCCATTTTCTTAATCCATTCATATAATTGACCTTCTGGCTCAATTAAAATCACATAGCTGTCATTCCAGAACCACTTCCGATCTCTGTAAGTCTGATTCCACCTCAAGGTGGGACATATAATCACGATGAAATCAAAGTGATCAAAGTATTGATTTTCTAATAATTTTATGACACGATCCGTTTTACCGCATGATGTTGGTCCAACGAATAATGCTGTGTGAGGCTCTTTCATGTAAAGTGTATCCATTTTACTAATATAATGCAGACATAAATTGACCGTTTTGTATGTTTAATTGAGCGTCCATTATTAGATATATATATGCGTTTAAGTTTCCTGCAGTTTCAGCGGTCTTTTCAATCTGTAAAGTGATGCCTTCACTCGCATTTTCAATCCTTCGACCGGTCCCATGCAAGGCATTCTCATCAATTGTTCTGAAATCTAACCATAGAGCATATTTGTTTGTTAAGTAATCAGAGACTTTTACATCATGTAATCCCAAGCGCTTTCGGTTTTCGCCGACGCTATTATCTTTTGGTTTTCCTTCAGCAAAATACTTGCAAATCTCATTGTATTGCTCAAACGACTGCATCCCTTGAGCAAAAAGTTGGTTAGGCTTGCCCTCAACGATGACAGATACCTTTTTGATCTTTGGATTGTAGAATTTACAGGTTTCTCGTTTGTAGGATTTTTCTTCTTCAAACAGAACTAAGATACCCTTCAAAGATTTGGCTGGTGTGTTGAATGACCAATTCCACGTTGTGTCTGACTTGTTTACTCTAATTTGTCTGTGCCGCAAAATCCTATCATAGAGCAAAGCCATGTTTTGATATTCAGAAGCGATTTGTCTAGCCAACGTGGGTTGTGTCACAAGCTCATATTCAAGTGAGATGTTGGATATTTTATATTTACCGTCTGGGTTACGTTTTTGACCTGCGGCAGTACCTGGAGGGTTAGAATAGATAACTCGGTTATAGTCGTTAAATGTGATCTCGTAGCATAACCTGTTCCCTAATCCAGCTTGATAATATGGGATAGTACTATCCAGCATTTCAAAGTCGAGTGGAATGACAAACTTGTTTTTATAGGTGTCAGCAATGGCTTTGTCTTCCGCATCATCGTCCTTTTTATCAGAAGCACCAATCCTCAATTTCATACAATTCTCTGTACACCCATCGTCGATGATGATACCCTGTCTTATCGCGTTTCTCTTTTCAAACTTGGTTAACCATAAATCTCTGTAACACCCAAAAAGATCAAAGTCATCGATGCTCAATATCTCGTTACCTTCGAACTTGACAGCCAACTTCTTAACAATAGCTCTTCCAATGTTACTGACCAATGTTCTTTTTGAGTCAACTTTCGATTCGAGTTCAATATCAAAACTTAGATTAGCTGTTCCTGGAATAATGACATCATCACTTCCTAAATTTGGAAACCTAACCAATAATAACTGATTTTGATCGATCTCACTCGGATTGTGTGTGACAATTACTTTTTGACGAGAACCTTTTACACCGCGGGCAGTTCTAAGTGAACGTTCTGGATTTAACCTCTTTCCATACTCCATTATTAATTATGATATATATAATTAATAATTACTTTTTATCTCGGTTTATCGGATGTGCAAAACAACGGTTCTTCCTAGGTCTTCTTTTAGCATATTGCCATGCTGATCTGTGATTTTCAACGTGAGAGACTGAAATACACCATTTTTTAATTTTTTGTACTGAGGGTTTTTAGGCTCAACATATGTGAAGTCACTATATTCAGCCTTGTGATGGGATAGTAAAATATCACTTAGCTTTCCATCCTCAAGATTTTGAGTGTTGTCGAGTTCAGAGAGATGCAAATTAATTTTGATTATTTTAGCGAGCTTATTTGTTCTGATTATTCGAGGGTCTTTGCTTAATGTGGTATGTTCTACATCACCCTTTAAAAAGGCACCTGCTAAAAAGGCATTCAATTCCCTGCTCGTGAATGTTCCTTGAAGTAGCAACTTTTCAGCTTTCCCATCAGCAGACAGTTTCAGTTTCAACTCTTTGGTTATTTCATACGTAACATTGTCTGCAAACATATCAACCAATGCAATTTCTTTTGAGCCATCCAAGTTTTGAATGGGGTAAGATAGATATATGGTCTTTTCTCCTTTTGCGATATTTACTGTGATATACATTTCTTGTATTAAATAGAAGATAATATTATTAAATAATAATGGAGGATATTTTTAAATATAATCCCAATGCGGCTTATAAGCCAAATGGAGGACAAGACCTTCAGATATTGAATGCTAAAGATTTATACAAACAAACAATTATCGTCTCTGAGAGCGGTTCTTTCCCCGCAACTTTTCCAAATATATTTACTAATTACGAAATGGATGAAAATGATCAACGTATGAAAATTTGGCAGGAACAACCATTTAAATTATGGCAAACCCAACTCAATTTTGTCACTTGGTGTGCTTCAAGTGCTTGTGGAGTCAGTTCTGAACATCTGAAAGAAGGTCGCTCTACTCCTATGATTAGAGCAGTATATCGTTTTCACGTCTATTATCACATTAGACGAATCATTAAGCGCTTGCAGACACCTCTACCTTTTGAAGATAGTTTCAACCAATACGATAATCCTTATAACAAAGAAGAGTTTTTAAAAATCTGTAGTGAATATGGTGTCGATTCTGATCCTAAGAAATACAAAGGGCAATATTTTTACAGCTCGTATCAAAAAAGACGTAGAGACTATCCAACGCCAGGTCTGAGTTATTTCACAGACGACTCCATGACACGGTGGATTATAGAAAAATCTAAAGGCTTTACAAAAACAGGTCTTGTAAAAATTTCAGAGAGTGTTAGAGCATATGCTTATCTTGTTCTTAGTTCACAAGCCTCAGCTCGTTCTTCTATTTTAGGTAATAATTCAAGTGCTTTGACAGCTCAAAGAGTTTTTATGAACAACTTTGAAGACATTGTTAACCGCAGAGTTGATATTCAAGATGACATTAAACGTTATCAAGATACTTTAAATTACGCTTCAAGCAAAGTTGATTATTCTGTTGGACAAGGTATTTATATGTTACCTAGTGACATGAATCTAAACATCAAGTTGGGAGTGTCTGGTTATAATAATAAAATTCTCATATCTAATGACAACTTGAGCCTCGGAAGAAACAAAATGATTAATGTTATGCAAGAGCATCATATTTCACCCAAAGTGACTAGCTCTCCAACACAAAAGGAAGTTCAAACAAGAGTAGTGAGTCAAACAGATTTTTTCCCTGAAGAAGAGAAAATAGCTTTGGTTTTAGCGATTACCATGGTGTTTAGCATATGGTATATATTTCGCTGATCAGCGCATGTAGTTTGCAATTATAGTCGGCATTGTGGATACATGCTAACACTTCTAAGCCCTGGCGTTTGTTGAATTTCGATCGAAATGACGGTAACCTGAATGTCTCTATGGACCAGAGAAACCTGACAGTGATAAATCACCCAGACACAATGCTAACCATTCCGCGATATATTCAACACAACTGCGGGGAAGTGCGCACTCATGCAAGTTTTACAACCAGAACATGAGAGATCTACAACCGCCGAAGTATATATACTTCCTTTCAGACGAACTGCGTGGGGTTCGAACACACGACCTTGTTGTTACAAGTTAGCGTTCTTATCCACTAGACTACGCTGATCTGTGTGTCATATGTATTGTTAGCTCATTTATGTTATAAAAATCAAACTACTACAAACTGCTTTTTACTACATTTTTATGAGATATTTAATTGTTTACATTTGTGGTTATAATAATAGAAACTGTTATTTGAGAATTTTGTTATGTAATCAAAATAACACGTTTCATAACTCGTATCGCGTTATGAAAACAAAGATCTTATATGATGATAATATTAGCTATAGTAGGGAAATTCCCGAAATCATATGACTTCAATGTGTTAATATTTTATGTTTATGATGACGTCACAGTTTTGCCCTAGAATCGGCACTTTCCTATCTCTTGATTTAAGAGGTTAATGTTAAAGTCTCCCATTAGAACTAGTGGTTTTTGTTCCTTGCTAACTTTCTCAAGAAAAGGATTGAGGAAAACATTGACAAAATCTTTTATGTCCATCAAAGGATGTTTATATAAACAGCCGACTACAATATTAGATTGCCTGGGACGTTGAATTTCAATGAAAGTTGACTCAAGATTTTTGGGCTCAAATAGTATGTTGGATAGATCATTACGTGGAACTGAAGTTAAAGAGGATAAAACATAAAGTGCAGTGCCTCCTGCATTACCTGAGGCTGGGTTAAAGTAGGAAGTATAATTTTCCAAATCAGGAGTAGAAAAAGTTGACCTAGTTTCACTAAAACCTAGAATACTGAAATTATGACCTCATTGGTTTAAAGAATCATTAATTTCATCAAAGTGCAAAGATAAGGAACTACAATTTAAGTGGAAAAAGGAGATATCCGATTTAGATTTAAGAATGTGAGTGAGATCTGATTGGAAGGAATTGACATCATAATATTTACAGTCTACATTTTCATTGAACAGCTCATCATCCTTATTACAGAAAGGTATGGAAGATGGAGCACATGTTGAATTAATGCATGAGAAAAAATTTGAATCAGATAAATTATAAGGACTAAAGGGGAGGGTTTCAGAATTACACTTAAGACATGACCAGACTTCACTTGAATTAGTAAGAGAGTCAAAATCGGAAGAACTTAGCAGATTACACCTTGGATGAACCCAAGTTCTGCAGAAATCACAAAAAATTGATTTAGAATTTTTCCTAATTATTTGATCACATATTCCACAGAAGTACTTTAGCATTTAATGGGAAAAAAGGAAAAAGAAAAAAAAGAAAAGGCTTAATAACAAAAAAAAAATAAAAAAACTTAATTTATATATAAACAATAACAAAAAAGCCAACTAAAAAAGTCAGCTAAAAAACACAAATCCCGAGAATAGGATAACAGGCTTCTACAAAACTTATGCTATAACCAAGCAAAATGGCCAAATGAGCAGAAATTTGTAGAAAAAACTCAAACTGCAACAAACAGCAACAGCTACCATCACAGACTACAGCAACATCTGCCATTTTAGAGATTGGGAAGGCGTAATACAATGTGAAGCCAGGAATGGCGCGAGAAATAAAGGCTGGGTTACTTTAAAAATACAATCTTACCAAAAAAAGATTAGTCAACAGGAAACAATTCCTCAAACGTGTCCATGTGGAATATTTTCACAGGCCTTGCATTCAAAGAGACTTTGACGTGAGGAACGCCAGAGAAAGTCCAATATCGTGCAATTTTACCATCCTTGTGCAGAGCAACACACTCCTTCTAAATGTCAACATAGGCGGGACATAAGTTCTCATTAAAGTAGAGTCTGAATTGATCAAGGCCAATTGAGGAGAAGTTTTTATTTTTGAGGTCTTTTCGTTTCTTTAAAAGTCTCACACAATTTTTCCGATTCACAAAGCGAACAATCGTTCGTTTAGGAAGAGCTTTAGGGTTGTTCTTAGGTGGCGGTAGTCTATGACACGCTTCTATGTCATCAGGAGAAATAGTTACATCCAGGTTATGACAGAGTTCAATAACTTTTTTCTCCAAATTCTCATCGGTGACATCGTCAGGTATTCCAGCGATTTCAATGTTATTGCGACGATTATATTGGTTTTCCGCTGCAGCCTGACATTCAAGATGATATATTCTATTTTCCTGATCTTGTAATTTGTTCTCCAGATCAGAAATTTTTTCAAATATTTTGGCAGTGTTAGTACTTATCTCTGAGAGGATTTCTGTTCAGAATAGCTGTTGGTTGGCCTCCACTCTAGCAACAGACTTACGTAATTCACTTAAAAGATCGTAAATTTCACCCAAGTTTTCGGGGGATGAGATGTCAGGAAGTGGCAGAGAACTTTTGTGACAATTTGTGGAAGAATTTGACATGATGGTTACTTTCTTTTTCCTTTTCCTTGTGACTGCTGGCATCTAAAGTATAACACGGCTGTTGATATCGTAGATCAGATCTTACCAAAGTTTGATTAACTGCTTATAGTATAGCCAGGGCTTTATCACATAGGGGCGGTTTTTGGCGCAAAAGATCACTTGCGAGAAGACGTCCGACCTCGGCGGTGGTCAGTGCAGGCATGATTTCAAGCTGTGCTTCAAAATCCTAGTCGTTCACTTCATGAAAACAACACAAAAGTATTATGAAAATATAATATAATAATAAATTAGGAAAAAAAACATTCTGTCTCTCACCTACAGTACCATGCTTTGACATGAGAAAAAAGCAAAGTCAGCTAATAATTGTATAGTGTATATGTATTTCGCCTTTAGTAATTATTTACAACATAGTCCATAAAATCAAAAGATAACGTCATAAACGATAAAAGTTAGATAACTAATAAATGTCGATCCTAGTTCAGAGTCATCTAGTGGAAAAAAAATACTAGGCAGGGATCCCAAGAAAGCATCGTGCTTTATCGTGGGCACCCTTTACAATGTGGTATACGTAGATCTGGTTAAAATAGTGAAATATTTACAGAAAAAAGTCTTATCACGTATCTTCAAAAGTCTTTACAATGTTAAATAAAAGTTACCAATGTTAGGAGTAATACAAGATATGGAAAAATATATACAGATATATAAATAGATATATAACGGAAAAGAGTTTACTTAAAAAAAGACCTCACTTTCTTGTAGCTGTAGACAAAATTCTTTGCATTGTTTTTTAAATGCACTGTACGGTATATTTTGCAGTTCAATTTTTTGCTTGAGCAATGAATTCCATAATAGTGGCCCTCGATAGTTAATAGAGTACTGACACATTTTCTTAAATATTGATGGCTTATAAAAGGTGTTTTTCGCTGCCTTTGTATTGTATTTGTTTGCAGTTAACCTAAACTGATCTTTAAATATTTCTGGCACATTTGAATGTTTGACTCTGTGCATAAATAATAGTGTCTGATAAATATTCAATTGATAGACATTTAATAATTTTATTTCTTTCATGAGCGGCTGGGAAGGATAATACTTATCTTTAAAACATATAATTCGGGCCCCATGCTTTTGCCGTCTATGTAAAGTCTTAAGTTTGGTCTTGTTGGTACTAGCCCAAGCAATGCATGCATAATTAATGTAAGAGTTTACAAAAGAAAAATATAATTGTTTCATGCATGTTTTATTTACGAATCCTCTAACTTTGTATAATAATCCTAAGTTTTTTGATACTTTGCTTTCAATACAAGTTATGTGATCATTCCATGTCAATTGTTCACAAAACCCCTAAAAAACATTTTGACATTTTCTCTTTTGATTACATTGCCATCGATTGTAAGCCGTGGAAGTTGTAAGGGGATGTCATCTTGTCGTGCTGATGGATGAAAGAAACTATATTTTGTTTTTGAAGCATTTAAAGATAACCTATTGAAGTTAAACCATTGTTCAATACTTCTTAATTCGTTACTCATGATTCTAAATAGTTCTTTAATATCTTTATTAGAATAGAACAAATTCGTATCGTCAGCAAACATAATGGGTTGAATTTTTGCTGATGCCTTATGTAAGTTGTTAATGTAAATTAGAAACAATAATGGTCCTAGTATTGACCCCTGAGGTACTCCGCAATCAATCTTCAGTAAGTGCGAAAATGCGTTTTCTCCATAGGAAATGTATTGTTTTCTGTTTGATAGATAACTTCTAAACCATTTTAAATAGTTTCCATTTATTCCAAAATAAGACAATTTGGAGAGGAGGATGTCATGATTGACGGTATCAAAAGCTTTTTTAAGATCTATAAAAACCCCAAGTGTAAATTTTCTTTCATCAAAAGATTGTAAGATTTCTTTGGTAAGTTGCATGATTGCATGTTCTGTGGAGGAATGTTTTTGGAACCCAAATTGTTTGTTATATAACAAATTGTTTTCAGTAATGTGAGTGTATACCCTGTTATACATGATCCGTTCTAAGATTTTTGAGAAGATTGGTAAGATTGATATTGGCCGATAGTTGCTTAGTACTTCTTTTGCTCCTGTTTTAAATGATGGTTTCACTTTGGCAATTTTAAGTTGGTTTGGAAAGCACCCATGCTGTATGGAAGTTTTAAAGATGTGAAATAGTGGCATTTTTATTTCTTCGTATATTGATTTTACTATGTTTACATGAATCTCGTCAAAACCATAGGCTTTGTTCTTTTTCAGTGATTGGAAAGCCTCCCATAGTTCATCAAACGTTAATTCTTTATATGGCATCGAAGTATTGCACCAATCCAGATATTCAGTAAAATGTTTCTCACTTTGTGGAATTTTAGCTGCTAATTGGTCAGCGCCGTAAGGTAGCTGATCTTTCATTTCCCCGTGTCTGTCAGTCAGTCCGTCCGTCCGTCCGTCCGTCCGTGTGTGTGTAATGTTGCAGGTCTTTACGCCATAGTTCAACGCCCCTTATCGCTAACTTTAAATTTTTCAGTTCAAAATCAGAAAGTTTAAAGCACGAAGTGGATTTTCGGAAAATGTATCACTAGGGTGTGACGAAGTAAATATACTTCAATGCAAAAAGAGTCCTCTTCATTCGAATGAATAAATAAGTTATTTATTTTATTGCGCCCTCCCCCGCCCTTTGTTTTACTTACATGCACTACGGTGCATTCTGGGAGCGAAACGCTGGTAGAACTTATCAACAAGAACCAAGCCAAGAAGTAGATTATCTTGGTTCTGACTGTTGAATTAGGTTTTACAGATAATATAACAAGAGTATAATCTTATATTGAAGTGTATTGAATCAAGACATTAACAACCATGTATCCTAATTGGATGGGATAAAAAGTTGAAAGAAGAAAAAGTCAGGCAAGTTGGGTATTATTCTCATGTCACTCAAATTATATGATTTCCTTTTCTCCAAAAAGCATTCATTATGTATGCTTAAAGATAAGATGTTAGATTACATACCTTAAGGGAAGACTAGGTGATTGTTACTGAAGTTTTCTATTACCCCAAAGACCACAATTTGAGTATTTTACGAATGATACAACCTACCTTTAAAATATGTTTCGACATTTCTGTTGTCATCATTAGTAGTAAAATTAAATTACAAGCTCAATCGTTTACGAGTATATATGTGTGTTATACAAGAAGTTCATGAGTAATTGGCCTTATTTCATGTTAAAATACAAAGGTTTAGACAAAGTAAGGTACGGTAAATGTAAACATTACAGTAGCAATAACACACATCAGCACATAAGAAGACAAGACAGAGACAAGAACATTAAAACAAAAACAAAAACATATTTTATTCATACTTATATTAATGCTGGAGAATTTCTATTAATTGCGGGATTTATTTTTGCAATTTTGCCATGAAATCGTAAAAATTTGCCCCACCATTAATAAGTTTTATCTTATGTTTAGTTCAAGATTTTTGGCAAATCCGCAAAACTGAATCCCATATAAATCACGATTTTTTTGAGGTTCAAATTCACTAAAATTTGTTCCATAATGAATTCTCCTGCAAACAATTTATACGAATTAAGGTAACATGTTTTACTTGCATATTTACATCAGGATTAATCCAACCCATATACAAACCTTACTTTAGGCCACCTATAATTAATCGTTCGTTCATAGTCATTTTTTATGCAAAAATCTCGATGCGGAATGCGGTGATTATTTGATTATTTTTCATTTTTATTTTTTTTATTTTTTATTTTTATTTACTTTTTATATGTTCACATTTCACATGAAAAAGTATTTACGAAAAGATCTAGAACATATTGATTTATAGGAACAGGGTATTCCATTGCTCCTTTTAAAAGCTTGTTATTTATAAAATACAGAACATAAACTAATGGGTTTTTCAAGGGCGCTTTGCATTCTGTAAACAAATTTGACATTCCACAAGTTAACAAAAGTTTTATAAACACGTGATAAAATTCGGAACAGAAGCTCATTGGTATTGAAGCTTATCAACAATTTTTGGTTATGTATATAGGTTTGTGGGGATTTTCAACTAATTCAGTAGACCGTGTTTGTAACGTTTGTAATGATTGCGTAGTTCAAACTAAAAATGAAAAAATTGAATCTGAAAAAAAAAACTAATTGAAAAATTGTGGAAAAAACTAATTGAAAAAATCTTGAACTTAAATTTGAAATAATTATGTATATAGTAAGTAATAAACGTACCAGATGGCCTGTGTAGAATAGTGTGAAGTGAAAATTCTGTTGAAAAAAAATTGTTATGTCTTTCTTTTGAGTGCTTGTTTGAGATTGATGAACGAATGCAAAAGTAAAAAACTGACATAAAACGTAAAGTCCCTAGGGTAATAAATATAATAAATTAAGAAATGGGTAATTATGATAATCGTTTGTGCGTGAACATGTTATAAAAAGATTAAGCAAGGATGGAGATCCTACATAGTTTATGAACGTTTATAACGTTTATCGATTTTACCTCTCCAAGATTATATTGGTTACTTCGCAACAATAAAAGAAGAAAAATCCTATTTTTTTCATGATTAAATAATCAAACTCGATGTGCAATTATTGAATTTTAATTCTGAATGCGTGCGGAAGACTATGAACGAATGATTAATTATAGGTGGCCTTAATTTTAGGTGCATTTTGTTTGGTTCCACTAGTCTATAAAATACTAACATTTTCATTAGTATGGAAGCAACCTTTATTGAAGCTGAGTGTTCTCTTAGCAAGACAGTTTGCTTAATTCTGCCTTGTGAAATTTTGTGAAACAAAACATGCTGTGAAAAATGTTGTGTAATAAGTTGGAATTGTTTGTATACTTATGGATGCCTTTCCCCAAATTCTTTTAACTGTGTGTGTAGTGAACTAGCTACCAGAGATACTTTAAATGTTGGTCTTTTGTTGTTAGCGATGATCAGCAATCTTCCTAATTAATTCTGAATGCAAAAAGATGTTGGTCAATGAGCAGACACATCCATACTCATTAGTGGAAATGGCTTTTAGTTTCATTGACAGTATAGGACATGCAGTGTTTTTAATTTCCGACAGTTGGATTTGATTTGTGTTCAGAATTAGAAAAATTGACTGCACATCATCTATTTGTTGTCATTTTCAACGTTTTTGTGCCATTATAAAAGATATTTGAAAATCAAACAAAATACAATTTATTTCAGATTTCCTTTTTAACCAGAGGAAAAGAAAAATTTATATTGAATTTCCATGAACTGAATTTTACCTTTTGTAGGAATGATAAATTTAGAGTTTAATTGACCATTACTGACTCACCTGCCACCATGAAATAGAGAAATTCAGTAACTATTTTCCCTTCAGGTATGAATTAGAGTTGAAATTACGATGCTGTAATTCAAGTTTCTATAAGGTCTGAATTTTGTTAAATGGAATTAATTAGAATGAATTGGTGCGTTGTACTGTACAGCTATACATAACGTTCTACTCTTTTTATTTAGTAATCAGCAACTGCTTGGCATTAGATATTCATTTAAGCTCGTCTGAGGACCACTTAGTTGATAGAAACGAAAATTCATCTTCGTAATTAACCGAACACGTGAAAGCTGGAAAGTCCAACTTGTAAAACTCAAATTTGAGGCTTAAATAAAATCGATTAAAGTATCAAAGTTGTAGTTGTTCTTGCCCATATGATTTCTGTTGATGCGTATCGTATTACCGTATGTAGTTTATATGCTGCCACAAAAATCTTGGAACTAATAAGGAAAAGGATTTAGTTGACTGTTGCGGAAGCGCACATTTACCTTGATATTGAGTTAAGGCAACTTCTGTTCGATGAATCCATTAGAAAAAAATGCGCATGTTAAAGGTTATATGGCTAAGCAAATTTGTGTTTTTGGTGTCGATGAGATGTATTTAGATCGGATATTAAATAATTAGAGGTACTGTATGCAATGTCAGGCTTCTTCGGTTATTATTCATTCAACGACTTTGTGAAAAAAATTCAAGGGCCCTTTTTATCACGAGAGGTTTTAATATGTCTTTGTTTAGGGCGAATGGATTTCCATTTACGATTAGCATATTCACGAAACGAATAGGGGTTTACCAGATACTACTCAAACTGTATTTTGAAATACTAGTGATTTATTGTGAAGTAATTATATATAATCTTGATTTTTCAGCAGACAGTTTGCGCTGACCTTAAGGCCTATGGGCCTCTTGTTTACTTCCTACATTAGTATAGTAACTAGTATCCCGTGTAAAAATTCTTTTACGGGTTTTAGTTCTGAAAATGACATCTCAAAAATGGTGTTGAAAAATTAATTTACAAAATGATAAATAGAAAGTGCATCAATGTTGAAGTCACTCCTTCGTGTCAATGACGCAGACCATAAAAATGCCACTTATTTTCTTAAGCTTGGTTCCCACTGCGGCGATGATCGCTATCGCCCTTAATTCATCGTCGACGATGAGTTTGGTGGGAATGCTTAAGTTCATCGCCCATCTCAAAAAGTTGGGCGACGAACGCAAAAATGAAGGGCGATGAATATCAAAACGTTTTGATATTCATCGCCTTGATTCATCGCCCAACTTGGTGATCTTTTCATTATGTCGGAAAAGATGAAAGATTTAACAAAGGACACATTTGATGTATTAGAAAATTTAAAGTGATTTGTTTATGTTTTCTCTACCGCGTGGTGCAAAAAGTACAACTTGTAATGCACTCAGTAGTACAAGTATAGTACATGACATAGGTAAATAATAGATGTATTCTTATTCAAAAAAATATTTTTGAAAAGTATAATAAGAAACCATGGGTTCTTATTAATTTGCTCTTTGAAGAATTCAAAATTTAGTTTTTGTTTGTGGCTTGTTGTCGAAAGAGCGGAGAAATCTATTTCAATAAAAATGCCAAAACAAACGTTTGATTTACAAGACGACGAACTTCTTGCAATCGAAGTTCAAAATTACAAATGCCTTTATGATAAGACTTCCAAAGGCTACAAAGAAAAAGATCGTGTTATCAACGCATGGAATGCAGTAGAAACAGCTCTTCAAATACCAGAAGGTAAGTTTGAAAATATTTCTTTCTTAAGATATAATATACCGTCATATTGTCTATTCATATGGTGTCAAGTGGAACAACCTAAGTGTATCAATCTATCATATTCATGAAATAAGAGATTTAACTATTCTTTTGATCAGGTGATGGTAAAAAACGGTTCGCAAACTTGAAGAAACGGTACAGTAAGAGTACAATAACGGTACAGTACTTCACAAGAGCTTTTACTACACTGTCAAAAAATTCAAAAGCGATGAAAAAAACCACCAGTGGGAATGCATCGACGATGAATTTTAGGCGATGAGTTTTGCACGACGAATCTTATGGACGATGAGCGATGAGACTCATCGCCGCAGTGGGAACCAAGCTTTAGAAGTTCTAGATACGCGCTGTGCATCCGCTATTTTCACTCTCTAAAATATATTGCATCCCGTGTAAAATATTTTTATGGGTTTTGATTCAAAAAATGGCTACCAAAATTTTAATCACGGAACGATGTTTAGAAAGTACATCCATCTGATCTGAAAAATACAGTTACCGAGAGGTCGGCGATCAAACATTACAGCCCTGTTCACCAATGTTGTGGACCCTTAAAAATGTAGTTCTCGAGATATCTTCCGAAAAGCGCCTTGTTTGATTCGAGATGCAATGCAATGGTTCCTCGTGTTAAAAAAATGTAACGTCAAAATGGAAAAAAGTACTCCTCACCCTTTTAATTAAAACTCTTTAAGTATTCCAGCTAAAGCATTTTTACGTGTTCATTATCAACACTGCACCTCTGAACATAAACATCTTCTTACTTGGAAGATCTGAAACACATAAAAAATTATCATAATAAGCCCTTTCACAATACGATAAAGAAATAAATTATGCGTACATGAAAACAACAGAAAGACTGAAATGGCCGTGACTGTTCATGGAACCCGTAACGTAAACAGAAGCCAAACACGTGTCAAAATATGAATTATGAACAAATTTATACCTTCTAGTGATTTTCTTTTTACGAAGCTAAGATCGGATACCAATATAGAATATTGTTCTTCACCAACCCAGAACGTCATTCATTTCTTCAATCGTGTTGATGATGATGGTCGGTGGGAGGGGGGTACGTATATGTTTTTCTATAGTAAAGTCTTATATTTTCTTAAAAAAGCGCTCTAATTTTCTCTCACCCTCCGTTGCGGATGTTCTGACTAAATGTAATAGTTTGAGACCACCCTTTTGTCAAAAGTTGCGCACGCGCACATGTGTTTATTTATTTTGTTTCTTTTATTTATTGTTTGATGTGGTATGCAAGTGGTATGTTTTGAAGTATAACTTATAGTCAGCAAATTGTGAATTAACGGTTGCTAGGTGTAGGATGTATTACAATAGGTTTTGGTTCATTGTTTATTTTTAAAAGTTAATGTTACAATGAAAGTAAAACATAACAAGTAAATATTGATATATAACCTTAGTAACCAAGAGTAAATAACTGTATCGTCGTCGCGTAAAAGAAAAATTAAAACCAAATTAAAAATAAAATTATCATCCATACAATCATAAATACAATCATATCCATATTTCTTTAAGAATGTTTGTTTCCAGCAATAAATGTTTTGATTTATGTAGTTGTCGTGTTTCCATAAACTTCAATGGATTCTTTTGAATTTGTTGGTTTAATACTTTAAGACAGTCTTCCTCACTTTTTCCAGGCATAAACACAGTACCTGAAAGTAAAATCTCATTTTTTATTTCATTATTAATTGTTTTTGGACAATATGGTCGACCACGATAATGAATAATTAACTTGCAATTGCAATATTCACAAAAACATCTTTCACATGCCTGAGAATTTAAAAAATTCACAGGTTTTAATGAATTTAAACAAACATGGCATTTTGGGATAAGTTTGTTTCTTTTCATTGTATTCCAGAGTTGTAGTGTTTCACCATTAATATTAATAAGATCATCTTCATCCTCCTCATCCTCATTTCCCTTATATGCTTCTGTCATAAAGTATGATGCATGAAATCGGCATTGTCTTTTTGTTTTACCATCTGCTTGACAAAGTTCATTGACAGTGACATTGTTTTCTTCTTCCTTTCCTGTTAGCTTTGTCAAGGTCGATCCCATTGTTATTGTTATTGTTGTTGGTGTTTTGTTTAATGTAATACTTTAGTAATTCCGTTCTGTCAATAAGTGGTACTGGTAAATATTGAAAACAGTAATTACAACGTTTATCTCTATTTAAATAGTAACTTAATTGAATTTCTTTCGGTGTGTTAACTTCGTCGTATTTTGTAATTTCACCTGACATCTGTATTTATTTTTTATGGTACTTTTGTTAATACTTTCTTTGTCACTGCCTTTCCGACTCTATTTAACCGTCTGTTTGTTGCATTATCTTTATACTTTTGTTTTGTTTGCCTTTTACACATCTTATACCTTTCCTTACCGCATTTATCATTTAAACGTACAAAAGACGGCTGTATTTGTTGTTGTGATAATAGAGGAGGACGTGTTTTATTAAGTCGTGGCACTGTTGCTTTTGTTCTTGCCATACCACTTATTGTTCCTGTTTTCCGTATGTGAAAAATTAATAAAAAAAAATTAAAAAGGTAATTATTTAATTAAAAATATAGATTTACCTATATACCGTCTTTTGCACCTGCAACCGCTCGCGGATACCGCAATAAATCAATTGTTCTCAATACACGTTTCGTTCTTGCCATCAAATGTTAATATTAACCTTTTCATGTGTATGTTAGTAATGAAAATAAATAAAAAACATACGTTTTCATTTATATATTGTATAAGGAGGTGTGTAAATATTTTACTTATTTATTTCTATTGTTTTAAAACACTATAAAAAGGGTGAAATTTGGAACCAAAAAGACATAATCAATTGTAGAACATAGTTGTGTGTCAACTAATTATGTCAAGTATAATGGATGTTGCTGACGAAGTAGGTGTAGTTAATATGAATACACAAATGACAAAAGCACGTAAACACTTTGCAATTACAAAAGCAATATGGGAGAAATTAACTGAAAGTGAAAAATTAACTACTTTAAATAAATACAAACAGGAAGTTGGTGAAATTGAAAAAGTTAAAAGAAAAAGTAATTTAAAAAAGAAGACAAAGAAGGGGAAAAAGATTGGTGATGCTGATGATGATGATGATAATATTGACATTGATTTTAATAATGATGATGATGATGATGATGATGTGGATGATGGTGAAGGTGATGGTAATGATGATAATGAGGGCGATATTGTTGTTGTTAAAAAGAAGAAGAAAATCGTTAAAAAGAATGGTAAAAGAAATAGTAAGAAAAGAAAAAGAGTTGTTGTAATAGATGATTCTGATGATGACGATGATGATGATGATGATGATGATGATGATGATGATAATATTGTTGGAATCAACAAAAAAAGTGGTGGTGGTGAGTCGGTAGTAATTAAAAAGAAAGCAAAACGACAAAATATTTTTGATGAAAACGGAAATGTTGCTCAGTCTTTTGTTATGTCTGAACAATTAAAATTAACTGATAAGTCTATCGATGTTGATTTAATAGTTGGGTCTAATTACTTTAATGATGATGTTGAAGTTCCAGGTTCCGTTTTTGACACTTCTGTTGGTAGGAAAGAAACACCTTTTAGAACGCTATTTGCTTTGAAAAATGCGTATAAGTGTAAGGCAAAAAAAGATGGTCAATTGTTTTACATGTGTGAAACATATATCATTGGGCAGATTGTTGAATTGAATAAAGATTGTGATGTAACACAATATAATGTTGAATCTCTGGTTGATTTAGTTAAATTTGTTTTCAACCCTGCTACTAAAAAATATGATAAGCTTGTTGTCAAGGGTAGGATAATTTTGTTTACTGACAAGGATAGGCAATTCGTTGACGATTTTGGACAATGTATCCCAGCAGGTGTAAAAATGTCTGCTCCTAACTTGTTAAAGCAAGAATTGTTTTTGGAAAAGCTAGACAAATCTATAAATGTTAATCCTTATTTACTTTCTTTTGCACCTCAATGTGATCGTATGCATAAATTAAATACGTACATGAAGTCTGTACATATAAAACAATTACAACATTCATCATTATTGCGAAACATATGCGGTGGATTGACAACACAACAGCTGTTGGATATGGAATATGTTGACGACAATGACGAATTAAAATTAAAAAGAATTGCTGCACTGTATGGTGAAATGAAGAAATTGTCGAATATTTGGAACAAATTATTGACAGAAAACGGCAGTAAATTAAATCGCGGTGAAGTAACTGAATAAATTTAATTGTGACAATTTACTTTTTATTATTTTAGTGATAAATTAATTAATTACAAAAATCAATTATGGTAGATATTAATAATTTTAATGGTGTTATGATTAAATATTGTGGTTTATGTAAAAAAAAGTATGAGACATTCGATAATTTGGAAACGATAATCCATCACTTTGAAGTGCAACATAAAGATAAAGATGTTGATAGTCAATTATATCGTGTTATTTATTCACTTAATAAGTCGCTGGTAAAGAAACGTTTTTCATGTTTTGTCTGTGGGTCGATATTTAAAAGTAATAGACACTTGACCATTCATAATCTATTGTATCATTTTCAATTATTATTTACAAACACTAGTGATATATATATGTTGCATAAACGGTCAATACAATTAGCGACTATTGATATTATAAATTTAATATTTGATAGACAACTGGTGGGTAATCAACATGGTCAATTATTTAATTGGAAAGATCCAAGTATTGTGCATGTATTTTTATTATTGTGTATGAAAGTCTTTTCACGTGATGTTATTGTCAAACAATTGAAATTAACCATTCCTGCAATAATAAATTTTAAACTCCAAACAGAGGTAGGTATTATAAATCAAACAATAGTTCGTGATGAAGATGGAAATCAAATCGGTGTAGAATATTCACCTGTGAGAAACTTTTCCAGTATGGTATATACTCATAGTGCATGGAAATCGATACATAATTTGTTACTCTCTGATATAAATCAACGTATTTTACATTCTAATTTTGAGAAGGGATATAATTTTTATTTTTATAAATTTCAATATTTACGTTGTCATCTATTTCTTGGTGATGTATTTTAACATATATATTAAGTTTTTGTTTTCATTATAGTAAAGTAGTTAAATAAATTTGATTATTATGGATGATGATAATGATGATACATCAATTGTAATTTCTGTCTGTCCAGCATCTTATCAATTATACCTTATGTGTTTGCAAAAGTATATGACTAATACGTATGGATCGTATACCTTCACTGTCTTCGTTGCTATAAAATTTTGTGAATCGTCACCATTTTGCAGAAGAGTTTTTGATGAACTGAAATCATTAATTAAAAATTGTTTGTCTTCAAATAACGTGTACGTGTTAATTTATAAGGAACAATATTATGCATTCTCTAACTTTGGAAATTTTTTAGTTGATCATTATTCAATTAATAATAATGGCATGTAATCGACCATCAGACAAAACAATGACAACAAAAGAAGTAGAAATGATTGCTGTTCCTATTTGTACACCATCTACACCACGTAGAAAACACAGAGCAATTAACAACGATGCTGAAATTTTGAAAGTTCAATTATCACAAAATGATTTGTTGAATCGATTTTGTCAGCAAGAGTACGTAAAATGTCAACA
This sequence comes from Turritopsis dohrnii, assembly GCA_027922465.2. Lineage (NCBI taxonomy): Eukaryota > Metazoa > Cnidaria > Hydrozoa > Anthoathecata > Oceaniidae > Turritopsis > Turritopsis dohrnii. The sequence goes on from BQMF02000006.1 coordinate 1,519,215, forward strand.
ATTTAAATCATTATTCAACGGCTACAATCATGCAAAAAGAGGTGTGAAGTTCATTGATGGTGATTATTTTGCATTCTGTAAGGAATGTAATTGTGTTCTTGCAATGAATAAAGCAACTGAAGAATTTCAACATATTGTTTATCGTGCTACAAAAACACAAGATGTTGAGGAGGGTGGTGTTGATTGTGGGTATGCCATTGTCAATAAAGAAGCTATGTATTTCAGCGATTGTCCTGTAATGAAGGGGGATGACGGTGATACAAATAATGGGTATGAAGCGTATGTTGACGATTCAACGGTTTTACTTATGTCATTTATTAATGACAAGTTAGTTAAGTCATTAAAGGATGAAAAAATTTTCGTGTATGTTAAGTTACCTGTTGGTGAGATTGTGGAAGATGTTATATTTATGGAGTATCGTTCAAACCAACATTATTATTCAACCCCATCATCTAGTTATTTATGTGGATTGATGACGGGTACAAGTGTGTCTGTTTCTAAACGTCATGTGCATGACGAGTCCTTGATTATTTATTTTAAAGCATTGATGCATGAGTTTTTAGATGAATATTTTTCTTGTAATAATAATATGAAAAGACGACGTATTCGTTAATATGTGTGTACAACAATACTGCTATTGTTATATTTAAAATTGGGTAATGATTATTTTTGTCTATTGTTGTTATTTAAAAATGAATAATTATTCTTTGAAATATATAGACTACCTTCTTTAGGAAAATGTCTTGTTGTTTTTATTGTTATTGTTTTTAACAATATGTTGTTATTGTTTACACAATAAAACATATCACTATTGATTATGTTTTTAGATAATATAAAACAAAAATTATAATGAATTACCGCAAGTGGATATTAACAATATTGGATTTTTCGCATATTGATGATGCACAATTTCTATTTGCTTTGGTAATTGCAGCATTATATGATGAGAAGATAAATAGACAGAAAATGTATCAATTGAAAATAAAGTTGATGTATCCAGAGGAAAGAGACTGTTCGGTAAAAGAATATTGGAAAATGGATGAGAATCTCCGTAATTTCTTCATTAACTTATTTAATGATATCAAAGGTAGACACTTAAAAAGTGTAGATATTGATTTATATAATATTTAATATTGCTTGTGTAAACGTAATATTCTTGTTGATGCTCGATTTTTTAATTTGTTGACCATGTATGAAGCACAATGGGCAATCTATTATACACACTTACTTTTTTTCAAAGGTGTTGAAAAACGATATTTAATGACCGTTGAACAATATGTAAGGACACATATGTTGTCTCATTTATTTAAATTGTCATATGATATTTGAATAATATTATATAAATATTATTTAACTATATTATATAATAATTTGTATATTATTGTTTCATTTAGTTGTGATTATAAATAATATAAAATATGGCAACATCATCTACACCACCAGCGATAACAATGCCAACCTTAAAACGACAATGTGATGAAAATATTTTAACAAAGGATGACATAACAATAAAAATCCCTCATACAACAATTATTACAATATGTAATAGTTGTGCACGACATATGGAGAAGAATGAGGCTTATTGTTATGATTGTTATTGTAAAACATCCATGAGAAAGAAGTTACATGATCGTGTTGGCTCACGATTTTGTTCTGCAAAATGTAATCCAGAAGTTATTCACTTTCGTGATTTAACTTATCCAGTTTGTAAGAAAATTAAGGAAAATATTAAAAATAAAGGTGACATATCAACATATGAAATGGTAGACATGTTTGTTGACACTGTTGCAGAACATTATATATGTGAAGGATATTAATAATATATATTCTATAAATAACTGTATTAATATATATTTAGGTTTTATTTAGTTTGTTTTTCTTGTATTAGTAATAGTAGTAGTATTATGTGGTGTTTTTTAATAATAAAATATTATTGTGTTTTTGATTATGTATTATAATTAATTGTTATGAAATATATTATATTTTAGATGACAAAAATAACACACAACAATGAGTAAATTTATAGAATACGAATGTGCAGGACAGGAAAGTGGTAATAATGATATTGACAATGATGATTTGGAGGAACTTATGGAATTGGAAAAAGATGAACTTAGAAACCATGCTGACTTTATAAATGACGAATCGGAAGAATCTAATTATTCAAGCAGTGACGATGGTAATGACAATAATAATAATGATGGTAATAATGATGCTGATGATCATAATAATGATTATGATGATGACAAAAATGAAGATAATTATAATTTTATTGCAAAATTTAATGATGAAAATGATGAGGTGTTGGAATTGAAACAACAACAACAACATAAAGAAGCCGTAAGTATAATAAATAATAATAACAATGTGGAAATGGTAAGTGATATTGATTATACTTATGATGATACCAATGTTGATACGTTAACATATAAGAGTTCACTTTTAAGATGTAAAAAGGTAATTGCAAATGTTGTTAAAAAGGAGATGACGTGGATGAGAGATATAAGAGAATTGTTATTGATTTGTATTAAAAAGAAAGTTTTGAAAAAAGAACAAAATAATCATCAAACAAATGTCGAAGATAATAATATCGTAAAGAAAGTTTATAATCTTTTGTATAATGTACATGATTTGGGTGAACCAAATATCGATTTAAGTTTGTCCTATCTATTAAAAGTTCTTCATGATTTAAATGATCTTTTAAATGAAGAGTGTAATGTTCTGTATAGCGTAAATGTTTACGAATTGTCATTGAAGTTAAAACGTGTACAAAATAATTTTCAATTCGTTCAACAAATTGATTCAGTGATAATAACAACAACTACAAATAGAAATGGGAAAGAATTGTTTTCGTTTCTTACGCCTTTTCACGCAGACAATAGATTAAGTAGAAAAATAAATATTATTATGAAAATAGTTAATCAAATACCCACTTTTTCGTATGTTGAATGTTTAGATTATTTCTTTAAGATATTGGAAAAGATAAATATTTAGCAAAAGTTAGTGTTTGCAATGTTTGTCGTGGAATCTTAAATTGTAAACGAGGAAGTAAAAAGAATGAAAACCACATGAAAGCTTGTAAAAAAAAGTGGATGAGGAAAACTGTTTCACAATATGACTTGTATGCAAGAAGGTGTACAGACAAAGTATTGTGTTATGAAACTGATTTGTATAGATTGAAAAATACTTATTTCCTTTTTTTTTATGATTTTGAAACGACAACATCATTGGATTTAAATTTACAAGACGATGATGATAGTAAAAAGAAACAGAAAAACAAAGTAAAATATTTTGAAAACATGACACCTATGCGTGTCATGTCGTATTGTGTGGGTGTTATGTTTCATCCACAATTAAATATCAAACCTATCATATGGTATAAGTCTTGTATTTATAATAAAAAAAACTTGGTAATGTAGATTTTTTGCCTGACTTTATATACAGATATATAACAGATAGGTGTTTTAAAAATATGGCGCGAATTTTAAATGCATATAATGATGGTAATGCATCTTTAGCTACTGTCATGAGCAGCGAAATTGCCTTGGTTGGAATAGCAATTAAGCGATATTTAAAAATAGAAGTTGTTATTGTCAATAAGGAATTAACAATGCAGGAGAAGAAAGCATAACATAATCAAAATATTATAACAAAATGTTGCATTTGTGATTTTCCAATTACCAATTGTAATAGTAATAATGACATTTGTCATAATTATGAATTCGTTTGTTTTAAAATGAAATATTTTATGTTTTGTAGAATTGAGGAATTTGCTAGATTAATAGATCAGTATGATGATAGAATGTTTGAGAGTGCATTCAATGAAATAGTTTACCTATTGACTAAACGCTATTGTTCGTTAATGGACTTTATTTTATTTATTCAAAATCAAAGGAAACGCAATGATGAAACAACTTGTTATTGTCATTCTGAGTATATACAATCTTTACTGTGTGTAATAGGTTTAACAAATGTAGAGGACATTTTTGATGTTTTAAGGTATTTAGAAGTTGATAAGTTTTATGTAGGATGGGAAGACGATTTGATTTTGAAGGTTAGCAATTCAAATTTGTGGTTAACGACATGTTGTGTGATGGGATTTTTCCAGAATGATTTTATTAGGAAAACATTGGAAAATGCTCGAGACTACAATGTTGTAATACATCACGATCACGTGACTCGTGTCATTTATGGTTATGCGCATGACGTATGTAAGCGATTACAAGATAAAAGCGATTATAGCGACGATGTATTAAATTGTATTGTTCCAGTATATGCACATAATTCAGCTAGATTTGATGTAAAGTTTATTGTCAAGTATTTAGACGTACAAATGTTTAATACTTCTGAAATTAAGTTCTTAGGTGGTAGTATGTATAATGTAACAGACGTAGTTGTAGGTGATTTTCATTTTAAAGACACTTTAAAATTTTTTGCAACATCATTAGCTAACTTCTCTAAGAATAAAGACGATACACACGTACAACAAATAGTAGAAATATTTGAAACTTTTTTCTTTAGTGATACTGTTTTTAACAAACCCTATAGTGAATTGTCTGATGAAGATGAAAAAAAGTTATTCTCGATTATTCTAGATAAAGGATGTATGCCATACGATTATTTTGTTAATGGTACTGAATTGTCTAAACCGTTTTTACCTTGTAAGGAAAATTTTACTAATAAATTAAAATTTGAATTTGTGAGTAGTGAAACATACGAAAATGTTCAATATTTGTGGGAAGCATTAGGTATGAAAAGATTAGATGATTTGAATCGTAGTTATAATGTAGGTGATGTTGTCTTGTTAATGGTAATTGCATCTGATTATTTTAATAAATTACAACTATTGTTTAAATACAATCCCCATTTATTTACGTCAATGACCACTTTCTCCAAATCTGCAAGCTTGTTTAGATCTAAGGCTTTACTAAAACGATTACCAGACACAGCAAAAATAAATATGTTTGAAAGTGCAACATTTGGTGGTTTTTCACAAACTTCTTTACGATTAGCATTTGATACCAGATATTTGATTAATTATTTGTATACTTGTGGTATATTAAATAAACAACATATTGACAAAGGAATATTGCGTTATGATTATGCGGGTGTGATTTGCCGTGTTTACTCTTATATACTTATGCTTGATGAAAATAACCAATACGGTAATGCTATGAAATATCCAATGCCAATAGGTAATTTTGTTGATGTAGAATTATCTTTAGACGAACACAAACAATTGTTAGATACCTATGATGTTAATAATGATAAATACGGATATTTGTCATATGTCTCTCTTAAAGCACCACCTGTTGGTCACATCGGTGACATTTACAATCAATTTTTTGTACCATGTTTTGAGCGAAGTGTTGTATGTGGTAATAAGGTATCTCTTTTGCAACAGGTTCATGGTAAAGGAAAATCAACAACTAAAAAAACTCATATGAGAAGTGGTGATATAAATTACATTCCAATGTTTATACATACCATACAATATTTGGTACATGAAATGGGATACAAATTAACTAATGTATTTCATACTATATCTTATTATCAATCGCCTTTTTTGCGAGATTATGTTGTAGGAAATCAAGTATTTCGACAGAACTCGAAAAATGCTGACGAATCACAATTGTATAAAGACATGAATAACAAATGTTATGGATCATAGATGATACGTGCAGATAAACCGAAACTTAGTGCGTTGATAAATCGAGAAAAAGAAAGTCTGCAATTCGACGACAGCAATCGTAATAATAATGTCAATAATTACATCAATCCTTTTGACAGGTTGATAATAATATATAGTTTTAATTTATTGTCATTATATTGTTTAATTATATTAATTCATATATATATATATATATATATATATACAAACAATTAAAAACAACAGCTTCTTCAACAAATTTTCAACATCTTACGTGTCTTCATCAGGTTCAATGATACAAAGTTCATAGAAGGGCGTTTAAATACTTAAAAAGAGCGCAAAAAGTAATTAAAAATAAATAAATAAAAGCATTGTCGAGATTGGATGTGGCCTGGTTTCTGTACACTATACTTTTATACGTTAGCACCCGGTTTTTATATATAATTTAAAATACTTTATATAATATAATTTAAAAGATTAAAAATATTAAAACTGATATATACATATATACAGTAAAATTGATACAACAGGTTTCTTAAAAATACAAGCACGTTTCAAACACATTCATTCACACGAACATATAACAACCATCACCTCCTTCTGTTACTCAAGATGATGGCAGAGGACTAGACAAACAAACATAAAACATGACGATACATATAAGAAGGGATCCGATCCAGGTGAAAAGAAAGTAGACATGCTATCTTTCTAAACAGCCACAGGCTACTAACGCAAGCGCTTTGACAAGTGACCAATGTCAGTCAAGACATTGCAAGGATGGTTCAACCTGCCACATGTATGGGAATAGAGATACGTGTAAGAAGAAGAAGAAGAAGAAGAAAAAAAAAAAAAAAAAAAAAAAAAAAAAAAAAAAAAAAGGAAGAAGAAGAAGAAAGACACACACTACCATTAAAAACTACGTAATATATACCTCATAATCATTTAGTCCATTCGGTAGGAAAGTATTCAGTTTATACTGCCAAAACTGTTCTTTCTTTCGTACAGATGTTTCATCTGATCCTTGATCAATTAATGTAAATTCCCAATCTAAAAAACCCTTGTGTCCTACCTGGTCAAAATGATTGTGTAATGACTGTTGGGGAACAGTTTTGACAGTATGACGATTGTTACAGGATTTGTAGTTGTTAAATCTAAGCCTAAATTTTGTAGTGGAGCTGCCAACATATTGAACACCACATGTTTTACAATTAAGTAAATACACCACATTTTCCGAGTTACAGTTAAGTTGGAAGTTCCTGAGTTTATACTTTCGACCATCCCTACTTGCAAATTCAGTGGTGTTCGATATGAATGGGCAGACTCCACAGCGTTTTCCAGAGCATCCGTTGCATTTTCCTATTTTAAGTTCCTGTTGCGGAACTTTAGGACGAACTAATAAATCTTTAAGACTCTTACCTCTTCGAAATCCAATAAGAGGGATGCTCTGAAATACGTCTTGGTGTGCTTTATTACATGCTAGAATCACTTGAATTTTCCGTAATATCCTGTATAAATTCCTGTAAGCCGGGTGGTACATAATATTTAAAATAAACTTCCTTGATTCCGTTGTTTTTCTCTGTTTGTGTTCTTTCAAAAGATCTTCCCTTTTAAACTTCCTACCCTCTAAAACCTTTCTTCGTACTAGCTTTTCGTCATATCCTCTCTTTATTAGCCAAGCCTCTAGATCGTTGCACCTTTTGTCAAACAATTCATTATTAGAACATATCCGATTGAGCCTCAATGTTTGACTATAAGGGATAGAGCTTTTGCAGTGCCATGGGTGACAAGATGTTGGGTGTAAGTACTGGTGCGTGTCTGTAGATTTGACGAAAAGATCTGTGAGAAGTTTTTTCCCATTACGGATAACTTGGATATCAAGAAAATCTATTTTGTTACTGGAGTAATTCGCCGTAAACTTAATGGTTGGATGGGCCTCGTTAAGGTATTGCAAGAAGTTTTTTAGGTTTTCTTCGCCATGTTGCCAAAGTAGGAAAATATCATCGATATACCTCCACCATACCAGGGGCTTCAGTGGAAAACCCTTTATAAGTTTTTCTTCAAGATACGACATAAACAAAATAGCGTATGGTGGGGCCATTTTTGTCCCTATTGCAGTACCTTTCGTCTGCTTAAAAACCTCACTATTGTGTTCAAAAACATTATTCTCAAGTACACACTTCGTAAGTTCTAGGAGGCTTTCCGTCGATATTGTTTTATCCAGACGTGAGTCCAAGGCCTGTTTTAATGCATCCAACCCATCATTGTGAGGTATATTTGGGTATAAACCAACCACATCAATTGTACAAAGAAGAATATTTTCTGGTAAAGGAGGAAGTGCCGACAATTTTTTGAGAAAGTCATTTGTATCCTTAATATAGGATTTTACCTGCATGGCTAAAGGTTTTAAATGATAGTCCAAAAATGCTGAAATGTTTTCTGTATAAAAAGAAGAGTTAGAAATTACCGGTCTGCCTGGAACATTATATAGTCTTTTGTGGATTTTAGGCAGTAAATAAAAGCGACCGATTTTAGGGTTTTTAACTAGAAAATAGTCCAGGGTTTCCTTCGAAATGTCACCTCTTCGCTGAATTTTATTTAAACAAGATTTTATAATCCGAATCAGTGGGCTAATTACATCTCCATGTACTTTTTCATACGTTTCTTTGTCAGAAAGCTGCTTTTCTGCCTCCTTAAGGTAGTCTTCCCTATCCCAGATGACAATACCGGAGCCCTTGTCAGCTTCCTTAATGATTATAGAGGTGTCATTTCGAAGACTCTCAATTGCCTCTCAATTGCCTCTCAATTGCCTTGTTAAATATATATATATATATATATTATTAATGTTGTAGTCTTGAAGATGCATTACGTAAATTGCAAGATGAAAGACTTCGTGAGAAACATATGGTATTAGAAGATGTTAATTTAACAGAAGATACTCGACTTGGTATGTTGGAAATGGTAAATGAAAAGTATGATAAGCAAGCATACATCATGGAGAAACGTATAAACAACAAAAGGAAGAATAAGAAACGCGTATCAAAAGAACCACACGCAAGCGAAATGTTAGCACGTGCAATTATGAAACCTACCTTTAATGGTTACAATGAAATTGACCATCGTAGATACGGTGGAAGCATACAAGGTATAATTTCAGAAAAGAAAGAATTTCCTGATGGTGGTACGAGATTTGTTGGTGGCGTTATACTATCACATGCCAAGATTTCCATTGCTAGAATGATGCATAAGCTGGTGAAATTTTGTTATTTACCGTCTCCAAGGTATACATTATATTTTTTTTATTTTTTCTTTTTTAAAATAATAATAATAATAGGTATTAAGTAGAGTTATTTTCTTTTAGATTAAAATTGGAAATGCAAAAGTTAAATATCGTAAAGATATTTCCATATTTAATTCTGACTGATACCGATTCGTGTAGCTATCAGTTCCACTTACTTGTTAATGATAGTGAAAAAAATAATCAACCTATTAGTGAACAAAGTATGTATGAATGGCTTATTCACCAAATATGTTTAGAATTTCCAGACACAATCGATACGTCATCACCTTTCTTTGATCGATTTGGTATTCGTGATGAAAGTTTGCGTAAACGTATTGGTTATTACGCATTCGAACATGCTTTTAATTTTAACGATAAAGTTAATAAGGAAAAGTATGCCTACACAGATCTTGCAATTGCAACCCAACCAAAGGAATACTATTTGAAGTTATCCGATGAGTCGTTTGTGTTAAAGAATAAAGGAAATAAAACACGTCGTGACGATTCTGCTACCGGTGGTAATGAAGTGCGCGTATTGGATAAAAAAGGATATCTGTCTCGTGTTTACGGATTTGATGAATATCAAAAAGGTGGATACAATGATAACATCGTAACCGTACAAACGAATCGATTACAATTGATTAAAAACGACATGAAAAAGGTGACGTACATGAAGAAGATTTTTTGTAACATGGGAGAGAAGAACTTTTTATTTTCAAATAACGGCATAACGACGTTACCACATGGACATAGATTATTGCATAAAGTTTATGAATTTTGTTCCCACGCAAAATATCAACAATACATTGCGTTGAAATTTAACAAACGAAATAAGAAGAAAGTGCTTGCCGAAATCGGTGGTGTACATAAAGCAAATGATTTCGTCACGCAATATGAAATGGAACTTTTGAAACTTGAAAATGACAATATAAATAATGATGAAAGATTGTCATTTATTAATAAGATTTTGTATTCTTCTATCAGCGGCAATTTTTCGCTGTATACAATTGATATTTTAAAATATTGTGATTTGTAAAGAAAACATGCAGAAATGTCCTACTAATGTATTAGGTAATTATATTAAAGATTATATATTTGTGTTAATTATTATGTTGTTGTTGTTGGTGGTTGTTGTCTTAAGTATAATAGTTATTATTCTTTTATTTTTAGTTGATCTCATAAAAGAATATTTAACAAAATGGGTGTTGCGCATAGTTCAATACTTAAAGGTGACAAAGAATTGTTCACATGCCTAATTAAATATGCACAAAGAAGATTACAATCCACAACATGTAAGTGTACAGTATGTCAAAGAATAGCAAGTGATGGTGAATTGAATGATGATTTAATGCATGTAATTAATGAAATTGAAAAACATGAATTGTTGTGTGATGATGATCCAGCTGAAAGGGTAAATTATACAATATCCATTGAAAAAGTAACATTAGAAGAAGAAGAAGATGAAGATGAAGAAGATGTTATTGTTGATGATGATGTTGATGAATATAATATTGTAGATGAATATTACAATGATGATGATGATGATGATGATGTTGATGATGGTACTGTTTCCATTGATGAAGGATGTGTGACACAGGAAGAGGAAATTGTCGATGATGATGATGATGAAGATGTTGATAATAGTGATGATAATGATCAATATGCGGCACATCAAATGCTTTTACCAAGTGGATACACAATGGATAAACGTGATTTTGACTTTATTGTAAATGAAATGATTACTAGGACAAGACTATCAACAATTTTGAATGATATTTGTACTCATTTTTGTGAATTTATACATTTACGTTGTGATGCATTACCTTTGGTAAATACTAATAATAATAACGATGATGATGTTGTAGATAGATAATTAAATTACTATAATATATTATTTCTTTTTGTTCACATAATGTAGGTAGAAAAAAATGAATAGTGCAATAGCTATTTATGCTTAAGGGAAACCAACTGCCTTTCAAGTATTTTGTACAACATTACGTCGTTGTTGTAGCAACCTATATGAACATCAAATTTATGGATTGAAATGCGTAAACGATTATTGGAAGAATGATGAAAGAGAAGTACGTAATTATTATAAACAATTACGATATGATATGATAAAAGGAGGTAAATCATTAGATGATGTATTTGCTGAATTTGAATTCGTCTCTGGTGGTGTAATAAGTGAAAAGCTACTTGAAGATATTAGTCAAGAAGTTTATAATGATTATCATCAAAATACCTTTACAAAACAAAAAGACGAATGTTGTTGTAAAAAATTGTTTTTTTAAAGAATATATATATTTTTTTTTGTTTATATGTTACTTTTTTTTCAATTGTTTGTTTTTTTAATGTGCAGGTGTTTTTTAACATTTTAAAGCTTTTTATTTAACAGCATGATGATGTTTTATTTCATTGCAACTATTACACAAACGTATATTATTTATAGACTTGTAAAAGAAAAAATCAAAAGTGATTTTGAAAGAAATCATTTGCATAAAAAAATAATAATGATGGAAACAATTATGAATGAGATTGAAATTGGAAAAAAAAAACAACAACAAGAAGTTGATGATACAGAAAAACAAAAACAACAACAAGACAAAGAAGAAACAAACGTTGAAGATGTTGTTGTTGAATCACCAATTCAAAGAATAAGATTTTTTAAAGGAAGAGATGGTTCTACTATTATTGAAAAAAAAATTTTTAAAGGAGGTATACGTTATTTTCATTTACTGTTGATTTTTCTTTATATACATTGTTATTCATCATTAACAATGATCAATGTTGTAAGTGTAGTTGTGTATTATAATATTTCGGAATTTGTGTTAAGTGTTTGTGTATTGTCTGATGATGCTGCTGGTGTGTGTGGATGAAGTGTCATCGGACATGTAGATTGTGTAAGAGTAGTATGCATGTGCTGCTTCAATTTTTAATTTCAGCATAACGTTGCAGCATTTGTTAATCGCAGCAGCCACTTTGATTGTTTTTGTGTGTTGAATGTGTGCACATTGTTTATTGTCAGTGATGAATAACAATGTATATATTTATATCAACACTGATGAAAACAACGTATGTATTATTAATATTTTATAGTTGCATATGATGATGATGATGATGTTGATGATGATGATGTTTATGGTAATGTAGTAACGAAACACAACAACGGCAAAGATCGTAAACGTCAACGACGTGCGCTGCCCAACATAAAATTGTTTATCAGAGTATTATACGATGTTGACAACGACAATGACAGTAATGATGGAGACAGTGACGATTGTGTTCTTAGAAAAGACAAATGTGAAGATGATGAATCAACAACAACAACAACAACAACAACAACAGATAAAGACAAATGTTGATGATGATTATTATATGATATTCTATAATAAATATATTATATTTTAACTATTACATTATTTTGTTATTATTGTAACTGTAACAACAATATATTATGTGATGATGATGTGAAAAAGAAAATTATTATGTCAACAACAATAGAAACTACTTCTTACTTTAGTCCGTTCATAACAGGAAACATTGGAGTGATAGGTAGAGATGGAACAGGTAAAACCAGTATTATTCAAAGATGGGGTGAACAAAATATGCTTATTGGAAATATTGTATTTTGGTTAACACCTATTGATTTGTCCGACAAACGAAAAAGTGAGATAAACAACAGCTTTAAAAGACAATGTAATTTTATAAAGGTAAAGGATGTAGAGAGATTAGAGGTGGTTTTACGTGAACTACTTGCTTTTGCACATCATCATGACAACAACAACAACAACAATAATAATAATAATAAAAATGATAATGTTGATGATGATGATAATGAAGAAAAAGGTTCTTCGTTTTTAAGTGGTGGTGGTAAAGGTGAAGCACGAATAGCAAAATATATATTAGTTTTAGATGACATGACAGGAATATTAGACAAGAGTAATCAATTTGTTCAATTCTTAACCGTCTGTCGAAAGTCTGGGTTCACTACCATATATGTCATGCATAATTTACGAAATAGTGAAAGGACAGAAAATATATTATCTAATTCACACATTATGGTTTTATTTCGTACTGGCACTGTATCCAATCTTTTATCTAAATTAATTTCTGAATGGTGTGTCCGTGGTTCAAATAAATACGTAAGCAAACGAAACGTTTGGCTGTATAAATTATACGTAAACACTTTAGAAAAAGAATAAGCTGATAAAAAAGACGTTGAAATATTCCCTGAGTCTGGTAAATATTTACCTCATTTACTATTAGACAATAGACAGGGAATAAATGTTTTATCAAAATTTAGAATTGATACGACCAATAAAAAAACACAATGGTGTTATGTTCCTAAACAAACAGGTGATAATGAATACGACAGACTTGAAGCAATTTGGGATTTAAAATCAAATGCATTTCGAATTGCACGTTTATTCGGAGGAAGAGCATCTAGAGGTAACACATACGAACAAGAAATATCGAAATCAGCAGACATATTAGAAAATTACGATAACGAAATAATTGATGATGACGACAGTGCAAGTAGATCAACACAACAACAACGTTATGATGGATTTGGAGGATCTGTTGAGGGAATCAATGATTCAAGTAGTGGAAGAGACTGCACCACCACCAGTCATCATATTAGACGAAATGTTGGAAGAAAAACCGCAAGGTGTGAGCGACGAACACCATACTACTAGTTTCATCAACAGAACAAAACAACAACTTGGAGAAAGAAGGAAAATTAAAAAAGCAAGCAACAACGGTTGGAGTGAAAGCGACGATGGTGAATAATAATAATAATAATGAAGGAAAATGTTCAGCAAATGGCAGTGTCACTGCACGTAATTCATTAACAAATCCATTAATGAAAAGAATGGAGTTGGAATTGCATTGGGCAGACGTTATATATTTTGTTATTCGTAATTTCTTTTGTTTTAACATGGAAGGAAGAAATTTACGAGAAGAAACTAAAGTATTAGTGTCATTATTGTGGAACAATTACTTGCCTAGGTCATTGAACAATGCTGTTCATTCAAACGATGCATGCTTGCGTACACTTTTTCAAGAACCCAGTTCTAAGACAGCACGTAAATTCATAGAGTCAATATTACATAACAAACAAATTATGGAGGAAAGTAAACTATATGTGTTTACAAATTGGTCAATGATTCGTGCCATCTGTAATTTTATATCGTACGATATGATTACGTCAAATGCTTACCAACATCAAATAGAAAATGAAATGCGTAGTAACATTTTATTTTTACTTCGCAAATATAATTATCAACAACAACAACAACAACAACAACAACAAAATAACGTTACATCATCACAGCCAATGATAAATAACAATACAAATAATATTCAACAACAACAACAAAGTGTTGAACAACAGGTACAACAGAGTAACGTTTATTATAATATGATGCATGAGAAATTACGAGTTGAAATGAATGAACGATTAACAAAGATAGAAAATTGTATGGGAATACAACGCATAAATCAAAGTATTGTAAATAATTTAAAAATCGGTAATAATAAGAAATTATTTATGATATAGAATTCGTATTAATATGTTGAATCTGCCTGACTTTACGATTGTCAATAGTGCTTTGTCACTTTCTGATAATTCGTTGTCACCGTATGTGTCATTGAGCAGACCAGATAATGTAACACAAATGGGTTTACAACCTTTTAACATTAACAATGTGAAAGATAGATTCGATAAAGGACAGGTTAGTGATGGTGAGGTGCGAAATTATTTTAATCAACAGGAGGAAGGAACAATGGTTGGAAATGCACATAACAATATTGATCGCATGAAGTTCCTTATGAAGGAAAGACAACTTGCCGATGCGTACCAACAGGATATGGATTTTATGTTCGAAACACATACGCACGCACCGAATTTACGTGCTGGTTTGACACGTGCTGATATGATTCCTAGTTTAATGTCTGATTCCAGTATATATAATTTAGCATTAGGTAACGGAAACTATTCAAACGTTAAAGTTGATCCGTCATTATTTTCTAATACTAGAGGAATTGACATAAACGGTACACTAGACAGTGAACTTAAACGACGCAAAGGTCAATTGAAAACTCAATTATATTCTAAATTGTTAAAAGACGAAAAGTTAAAAAAAACTTTAACACCAGCAGTTTCAGATAAGGACGATAGTAATGTTATACTTAGTCGATTAGACGATTTAGCGAATAAACTAGTAGAATTAAACGATAAAGCTGGAACATTGGAAAGAAATATATTGACAACTAAAAGTAGCACTAACAATTTAAATAATGATAACTTGCAACAATTCCTTTATAATTTAAAAACCGTTTTAAATAAACAATCGTACCCACCTAATGTTGAAAATGACAACGCTGGTGATTATAATGATTCAGATGATGATAATGATGATGATGATTACAAAAATAATGATAATAATTACCAAACAAAAATTGTCAATGATTTCAGTGAATTTATGAACGTCGAGGATATTGTTGATACTTTAGGTGGAAATAATGTAGAGGAACAGTTAGAGTGGGATAACGAAAATATACTTCCCGAACCGAAAAGTGATGATGTAATAGCTAAAAACTTCTTTCCGTCACAAACTGGAAATAACGAATATGTTAATCCAATTGTTAACAAATACGTTGTTAAGGTAAAGTCATTGGAAATGAGGTATTTAGATTTGGTAATGTCTAATCCTACGGTTATTGATATACTTCAAAATAACGAAATAGTTGTCACAAGTTTAAATGGTGGGATTTTGGTAAATGGACAAATAGTATCAGAAAATGTATTACAATTTTTGGAAGTTTGTTTCGATGAACGTAGAAAACGTTATCCAATTGCATGGAAATTTAACATGTCAATACAGGATTACGATGTTTGGTTAATGGCAAATACAGACTATTTATTACAAGAAGAGAAATTTATTAATTTCTATTATTGTAAATACATATTTGGTGTCGTTAATCATTTTATCGATGGTGATTTCGCCGACGATAATTCGATTGAAGGTTTACCACCTGTACTACAATACCGATATTTTAACGAGAAAACATTTGAAAGCAGTTTAGAAGGTGTCACGTGGACACAATTTCTGGAGCGAATAATGACGGAAGGTGGAATAGCCGATGTTTCAAATAATCATAACCTTATACAAAGCATGCCCGAGATAAATATATTTTTAGCTCAATTTCGTAGAGTCGTTTCAGACTTTATAACGCAAATTAATGAATTACACTATCTAGTAACTTGTGTATTCACACGGAATGAACGATTGGATAGGTAAAAAGTACGTTTGTATTTAAAATCATTAAAATCAAGAATCGATGGATATTTTCATACAGATGTGGATTACCTTTTACAAAGATTATGTAAAGATAGTTGAAATGACACTGTTGATTATTATTACAATAGTGAAGATAATATCGGAGCAATTTTCATTCGTTTATTTGCGTATATGAGTGCTAATAACATTAATTGTGGATTGATACAGAAACATTTTGAATTACCAATTGGTGATGATTCAGTTGATTATATACAAGAAAAATATGGGTTTAAATCACCCATCAATTTTCAACGTTTATTTAACAATTATGTTGATGACTCTACATACTCTAAATTCCTATCATGTCCAATGATTACAAAAGTTATTTTTTCGTTATCTACATTAGACGGAAATCAACAATACATTAATTCCACATTGGTAATGTATAACAATTTCTTATCAAATATAACACCACATTCATTAAAGAATAATAGCAGTAGAATAGACGTACATATATGCAGATCTACATTTACATACTTTTCGAATTTGATTAGACAATACTTTTATAAGGATGATATAATTAATAATCAATTACCACCTCATTATCCACCTTCCAATAAAATAGAAATAACTACTCAAACAACCGAAGATGATATATTTCTAAACAATAATAACGATGTGGATGATGATGATGATGATGACGATTATGATAATGACAGCATTGGTAGAAATGTTTTTATTTCAAATAATAATAATAATATTCAACAGTTTCAAAGAAAGAAACCAATATTGTCTAGATCCGATATAACACAAGTGGAGGAAGTAATACCAACAGAAATAAAGCAACCATCATCATTATTAGGATATAGTGGTATTATTAATGAACATAACATAGAATCAGAAGATGTACCAGAAAGGAAAACAAAACCTATTCAATATGATGCAGCATTGTCATTTTATAAATTCTTTAATACTCTAGATAGTAATATTGATAAAACATATTTAGATAATGATAATGATACTATTATGGTTACAAATAATAATAATGATGATGATGATGATGATGATAATGATGATAGAATATTAATTCGTAAAGGTAAACTAGATGAAATTGCAGAGAAAGCAGAAAGTAGAGTGTTACGAATGAAAGAGATATATAATAAACAATTAAACATAAATAAAAACAAGATGGAAGAATTAATATCTAACGCTAATCAAACAATAGACGACAATAAGAATGAATATGAAGAAGCATTACAAAATGAACAACAACGATTATTAAAAATACAACAACAGATGTTACAACAACAAATGAATTCACAAGTACGCGAACGTGAATTGCGAGACGCGTTAGATAATGAAAATAGAATTGCACGCCAACGTGTAATGTCTTTACAATTACAAGCTGATTCTGCATTAAAAAATACGGAGATGACATACAAAGATAAACAGGAAAAACTAAATAGTAGATTAGAAGAAAGTAATAACTTGATTACTAATTTGGAAAATGATCTACAAAATGACAGAAATGAAATTGAAAGATTGAATGATAGTTTACAAGAACAAATTGGACAAACAGAACAACAAAAATTAGAATTGCGTAAACGCGATGAACTGCTAGCAAGTACAAAAGAACAATTATCTGCCTTAACAATATTAAAACAAAATCAGGAAGAGATAATAGCAAGACAAAAAACACAATTTGAAGAGGAAATAGCTAGACAACAAAAACATTATGTTGAAGAACTAACTAATAACAACGAGCATAATAAATTGGAAACAGAAGAATTACTTAGACAAAATGAAATTTTAATTAGGGAAAAGTTAAGTAGTGAACATTACAATATTATTTCTCAATTAAAATCAACACACGAAGAAATTGTGGGAAAAGGAAATGAACAGATAAATTCATTACAAGATGCAGTTGACAAATTAACAAATCAAAGGCAATTGTTAGAAGATCAAAGTGCATTAGCTGCAAAAACATGGGAAAGTCTTTTGTCAGATAAAGAGATACAATTAGAAGAACAAAAACTAAATTATGAAAATACAAATAATGAATTACGTGAACAATTAAAATTATTACAAGAACAATCGGCACAATTAAGTGAAAAACTAGGACAAAAATCTATTATTGTTAATAACCAACGTAAAGTTGCAAAACGAAAAGTCAAAGACGATGCATTAACGAATAGTGTAAACAATCAAGATACACAACCACAACAACCAATATTATATCAAAATGGAAATGATTTAATGGAACAAATGCTATTTGAAAATACGTCAAAAGATTTCCTTGAAAGACTTGAAAAAGAAGCAGAATTTAAAGCAAAAGCTAAATTCCTACAAAAAAATAATGACATTGTGGGAAAGGATATATTAGATGCAATATTTACAGAAGAAGAGAAAACGAAAAAGGGACATGATGATAATAATACAGGTGTAAATATAGCACGTGACGGGTACGACAGTTTAATTAATAGAACAATTAGAGAAGAAGAACATGTTAAGGAAATGGAATTTAATAATTACGATGACGATGATTTTGGTCAAGCACAAGAGGAATATAGTGAAACGATAATCGCTGATGCGTTTGCGAAAAGTAATACGTTAACTGCACGTGTCGATATTCAAAATCAATTTGATAATGGTCTTGACATTGACAGTGTCAAGTTAATTGTTAAATTGGTAAAGTCAAATGGTAAAATGTATCCATTAGTTAAGAATGTAAAACGGGTATTAAGTAAACAAATCAGAATTACGCAGCATTAGTGGATTGAGTTATATGGTTATGAAATTATTGAAAATGAAGTTAATAAAACTTGGAGAAGAAACATTGAATAGACATGAATTATCAATTATAAAAAATGTCGACATCAGTTTGGCTAACTTATTAGATGAAGATAAAAGTGGAAATGGTATAAGTGTAGATGTTGCACAGACTTTTTTAGATGATTTTAAAAACTTTGAATATTTATTAACGAGGAATAATGTCAAAGAATAATAACGATAAAGAAGTGCCAGTGGAGAGATTACGAAGAACATTAACAAACGATCCAAAAAGTGCTTTATTTTTAGAAGATAAAAATGTAAATATTAGAAAGCTAAAACGATCAACATATTTAAAAGATAAACAATTATTAGAATTATTAAATAATAATAATAATAATAATAATAATAATATCAACGGACTCCTTTCAATGCTTAACAGTCTCTTTTGATAGGCGATGGACTCTATTGACTGAAAATCGGACTCTATTGATCAGATATCGGACTCTTTTCCCTCAAACACGGACTCTTTTCTTATGAAACTCGGTTACCGTGTGACTAAACAGTAGTTCTTCTAAAATGGCTGAAAGCGCGTGGTGGGCTTTGGTTGGAGAAGAAAGGAGGAATATTGTTTCCCCGATTAGGATGAGTCTTTCTCGAAAGCTTGTTCCGTTAAGTTAAGTTACGTTAAGTTCATTTTGTCATTTTGCCTCTTTTTTGCTTTGATTCCTTAGATTAATAATAAGAGTCAGCATCCGTGTGTGTGTGTGTGGGGTAAACTAAAGGTAAAGCCCAATATTTATTCTCTTATTTATTTTCTGTCCTTGAATCACTTGAAATGCCTTAAAAAACAAAACAATATGAGATAAAGGGATTAATCCAGTCAGTAAACTTTGTGTGTGTTGAACAAGGTTATTTTTGTATGAATCAAATCAATAATGTATAAATAATGCTACCATATCAGGGTAGGTATGCTGTTCTGGTTAATATAAATATAACCTGTGAACTTTATAGTTAAGTTACTAGAAAACAGAGAGCTTCTTAAAAAGAATGTTAAGACCTAGACGACGTGGCAAGGTATGTATATTTCAATAATATATATTCTTTTTCTCTCTACATCATGCATACAGATAGGGTCTGAAAATTTAGCACAGTTATCAGCTTAGTAGTACCCTGTCTATCTATCGATAAACACAATTATATATATGCAGCACTCACATTTACTTTTGATTTGCCAGTTTGTTCAGGGTATTAGGATGCAAATACAACCAAATGTAAACATTTGAAAGTCATCTATTGAAATGCTCAACACATTGGCAAGCTTTTTTATATGAAAAAAATAGGTGTGTGACGTCTCGCACACCTAATTAAGGATTGAGGTGTTTAAATTGTGTTAATTATTACTCCTGTAAAGCTGATTTAGGCATGTGATAACATGCAATCATGCAAATGCAAATCATTATTATATATATACTATTCTTATGTTTTAATCAAAATGAAAATTTGGATCCCTAGTCCTATTTAATGTTTTTATAAGGAGTGTGAAAAATATTATGAAAGATATCTCCTGCTAATGAATGGTTTTGTTCAAAACATAACAAAAGTTCATTATTTATTTTCAAATGTAAAATGCTATTATTATTCTTTTTCCTTTATGATAGACATTTCCCAGGTTTCAGTTTAAACACCATTTTCTTTTGACAAACTCATGGTAATAGTTCCGCCTGATTACTTGTGTGTAATAAATGTGACTTGTGATTGTGACACAAAATGTTATATGATTCAATTCTTTTAAAGCAAATCTCAAATCTCATATCAAACATATTGCTACTTAAAATAGTTATGATAAGAGCATATAAATACAGTTTCGTTTACTGAGTTAGAGGTACTATTTTTCAATAGGGATGAAATTTATAGACACCATTGGTTAAAAATGTCTACATATTTTTTCTTACAAACGTGGGATGTCTTTCTGTATTGGTAGTAATTTTATAATGAAAAATGTTGAACTATGTAAAAGGAAATCTAAAAGAAAAAAATCCCTAAAATAATAATGAATGAAACAAAATAAATTAAATAAAAAAAATTGACATATATATATATATATATATATATATATATGTCAATTATTGTTTATTGATAATTGAGACGTGCTAAATGACTGCTAGTCTCAAGCAATCAATGAGTTTCAAGCAATTTTGCCCTTTAACTGTTGCTTTATCTAAAAGCTACCACAAATTCTTTCAGTTTCTTCCTCGCACCTCAGCTGCCTGGAATGCTCTTCAATCATGTGCGATAATCACATGACTCATATTGGAAAGCCTGTATTGAAATGTAATCTATTCTTTATAAACTTCAAGAAATTTTTTTAGCACCGAATACAAAATTCTGAAACATGAGATAAAGCTAAGGTGAAACTGCAATTTTTCATTAGTAAATGATGTGAGAACAATACTGATAAATTTTAATGCAAATGGCTGAAATGTTTTTATATGTTGGTGATAAATCAAATGGTTAGTCAGTGTTGTATATATACATATATTTCTTAATACAGGCTTATTTTTTTAATTATAGCACAAACATTCTCAAATTATTGAACTAATGGAACATGATCCACCTTTTTTAATGAAAGAAAGGATTGATGATGTGATAGGTTTGTTAAATCCCCACATTTTTAGTTAAAAATTAGTTTTTATGTAGAAATGGCCTTCACTGTGCACAATGTGTTTCCCTTGCTTACAGACATATCTATTCAGAAATATGATGAATATGTTTGTACAAAAAGTTGACAAGGGTCCTGGGAAAGAGGTTTTAGGGTATAAAAAAATCACTTGGACTGCATAAAGTTTTTCTTTGCCTGATCTACTAGACAATCCCAATAGCACTCTCTCATAACTTGTTTCAGGTGAAGGGGTTTTTGCATTGAAAGATATTGACTGTGGTACACCGCTACTGGTATACAAAGGAAAACTGGTCTCCAAAAAGCAGGGAGACATTGCAACTATCAATTATAAAAGAAGAAAATTTGGTTGTTTTGTTTTTGACATCAAATTTAATGGGAAAAATATGTGGTATGAAGATTTTTTACAAATTGCTTATATTTTGTTTTTGATATTTTGTATTTTACTAATAAAAACAATACTCATGGGTTATTATGTATTTTGGAGACATGAAATTTAATGTCTTTAGTGTTGATGCTACCTTGAGTGTTGGATTGGGGCGCTATGTAAATGACAGTCCTGAGGAACATGCTAATTGTAAAATGAAGCAGTTGTGTATAAATGGAGGGCCAGTACTGGTTTTCTTTTCAATTAAAAAGATAAATGCGTATGATGAACTTCGTTATTGTTACAATGACAGTGAAAGCAACCTCTCATGGAGACAAAGTGTAAGTCATTTCCATTAATGTTTATGCAAAGGAGTAAAATTCAGCTGAAATTGATTTGTTCTTTTCAAGAGAATAAACTGCACAAAATTTAAATCCATCTTGAATTAAAAATATCTTTTTTTAATTTTTCCTTTTTCAGGACCAATATTTGAAACCTTTTTCCATGAAAAGAAAAGTAATTATGCCATTTATATCACTGTATATTCATCATTCAAGGTTTTGTGCTATTGTTTGCTGTTCACTGTTTTTGATAAAAATGATTATTTCATAGGAACTAGTCTTCATAGCTGATGAGATGGTAGATGGAATTATTTTGCAAGAGAAGCCTGCTGTTACAATGTTTCAAAAGGTTAGTATGAATTTGGGGTTGAAGTATGTGATTAATGATAAACGTCAATAATAAAAGTATTGTCTGGCATATAGGGGATATGGAATTATTTTTCTTATTGAAAATATCAAGTGTATAGCTGCACTACATTTTATAAGCAGTAGTGGCTTAGTGATTAAAGCATTGAGCTTAGGAACCCAATATTGAGGGTTCAAACCCCGCTGAGGTCAGGTGTTGAAAAAGTCACGACTCCTGGAGGTACTGCAACTAGCTCGATTCCCTGATGTATTTTGGGGAAAATGAAGGCTAGTCGGGGAGATTAACGCTATGATGAACATCAGGAATGTGTAGCCCCACTCCTTGTAGTGGCTTCGGCCTTGAGTGGGGTGAGTGATTTAAAAAAAAATAAAACCAGTATATGGGTGGGTTTCATTTTGATAATATAATAGTTAATGGTTACAGAATTATTACAGAATGCAATGACAGGAAGTGTCTGGTTTATGCTTCTACCAGACAAGATTTCTGTCAGTAGAATAATATAAAATTTTATATAGAAATTTGAATTCATGCTGTAATTTATGCAAACATGCCATACAAATCTTCCATTCAAATAAATATTGTAATGATATATTAATTGCAGTGTTGTATTTCTGTTTTTAATATTTTTAATATTTTTTGCAGTTTGTGTATATACCTGTATAAACATTGTTGTTTCTAGCCAGGTAGAACTGAAAGAAGATGTGTATCATTAGAAAGTCCAAATGGTATGACATTATTCCTATTATTTCAGAAATGAATTGGAACCATGGGTTTTTATTGTTGTAATATTTATTTATCATGTTTTTAGTGAGACCTCTAAGAGAACCATTCCTGAAAGTAGAAGATTTGACTAGGTGAAGAACTATTGGGTATTTTTTGTTAAATTTTGTAAATGAAAATTGCTTTTTATGACATTCTTATTTTTCAGAATTTTCAAGCCCCTTGTTTTGGAGAATGCTCATGATTCCTTTGATATCTTCAATGAACGGTTAGTCAGATTCCTTTCATTGAATAGTTCGGTAGTAGTACATGATATGTTTTTGATTCATGCAAAGGCATATGTTGATTATAGACCTAAAGATGCATGCAAGGAAAAGAGTGAAAATGGATACTGCGAAAACTGTGACATCAACTTTTCAAATTTAGATCATGTGAGATTTACTAACTCAATTATTTTCCATTGATTCACATGTATTGTGGAAACTGGTTGCTTCCTTAACTTAGAAGACTTTATTCTAAACTGATTTTTTTCCAGCACTTAAGTTCAGCACAGCATGCATTTAACATTGAAAAGTTTAAAAGAATTGACAAACTTGTTGAGGAATGTTCCCTTGATAATTTTGATACTTGGATGAATAATTTTAAAAAGAAAAGGTATTTTATCGATTCTTTCAGTCATTCTTCCAAATTGTCTTTGTTTCTGATTGATTTATATACCGCTATTTTCTTGTTCTCTCTGTTTGATTCAGTCTGTTAAGTGATTCTCAAAAGTTATCATTGGATAATGAGGTTCACATGTTGATTGAGGAAACAGATGTCCATTCCAGTTATCATTTGAATAATGAGGTGATGGAACCAGGGTGTGGTCTTAGTCAAAATCAGATGCTGATAGAAGTGCCACATATGAATTCTGGATATCAGTTGAATAATGAAATAACGGACGCAGGATTTGTTGATTGTGATTATCATTTGTTAAGTCAAGTTCAGATGCTGATGGAAGTGCCAATTAAGAATTCTGGTAATCAGATGAATAATGAAATTGCAGAATCTGGATCGGTTAATGGCCTAACTCAAAATCAGATGCTTATAGAAGTCCCGAATATGAATTCTAGAAATCATGTGAATGTTCTTTCAAAACAAAAATCAATTGATGAAGTCAATGAAGAGCCTGGAAGCTTTTCTTTTCAAGCTCAAATGCAAGAAGCTGGTGAATCTCTTTCTTCTGAAAATCTTCCAATCAGGGAACCCGCTCTGAAAATGACAAAGTTGAGGTGATTAGGATTGAACACTCTTACCTGGACATTAGTACCGTGGCAGATTTGGACATCCTATCATGAGTTTGGCGACAAGATGTCCGGCCGGATATCTCAGACGTCCGGCTTGGTGTTTAAACGCCCGGCCGGGAGTTTGAGATGTCCGGCCGGGTGTTTTGAAACTAGTCTTGAAACATCCGGCCGGACATCTTCACTCAAAACGTCCGGCCAGACGTTTGTAAAAATCTGGTCCTGAGAATTGCTTAGAAGTCCAAACGCCCGGCCGGAGATTTAATATCTGTAATGTCTGTATTAGTAAAGTATGTATTCAAAGAAACTCCCGGCCAGACATCTCAAACGCCGGCCGGGCGTTTAAACATCTGGCCGGACGTTTGAGATATCCGGCCGGACATCTTGTTTCCAAACTCACGATAGGATGTCCAAATCTGCCACGATATATTAGGTATCCTTGTGGAATTGTAATACTTTGATACATTTTCATGATTATTCTTTTGTCTTTGTTTCAGACCTAAAACACGAAAGAAGTTTCCTTGTCCTGTTGCTGGATGCAAAAGAGAAGTCCCCTATTTACGCTCTCACTTGGAGATTTGTCATAACTGGAGCAGCATAAGTGCGAAGGCATCGGTCAGTAATTTTGGTTTGAGGAAGACCAACAAAGATCCCACTAAAAAAGATTTTCACATGATGAGGAAATGTCCAATAATAGGATGTAAAGCAATTTTAAAAAGATTACCCAAGCATTTGTTAGAAATACACAAGGTTGAGAAAAACTATCATTATTATCAGTTACTAAAGAATGCAGAAGTAGTTGAAAAGACTTTTGAGGTTGGTTCGGTTGTAGCTTCACCAAAGTCAATAACCAAACAAGCACCTAAACAGTATCCACTGAAATCAGCATCTAACAATTTGAGCAATCTTGCAGACCACTTGTCATCCTCTGACCTCACAGATTGTGATTTTCAAATAAATGAACCCTGCCACAAGGAAGATAGTGATAGTGATGGTGAGTTTACTTTAGATGATAATGGTTTATTAATATCTGGTTCATTGTCTGAATTGCTTACGGAATTCAAAACCTTTCTAACCGGATTTGATGGAGGGTGTCGAAGCATTGCAACAGCAACACAACTGACTTCTGACATAACACTGCTTTGTAAAAATGTAGGTTGTACCAGAAATTTAGATAACCTACTGAATGTGGACTATTTCCGTGATAAGTATATGGAAGTATGCAAGGCCCGTGGAAATCAAGCCACTACAATTAGAAAATACCTTTCAAGCTTATTGCTTTTTTGTCATTTCCTGATAACGGATAAGTCAGATAAAGAACTACCAGATAAAAGAATATATAACCGGTCTGAGCTTCTGGCATTTATGAACCGTGTCATTATATGGAAACGTGGTCTTAACAGTGATTGCAAGACCGTTAAAAGACAGAAGGAAGTTGAAGACTTAGAAATGCTAATTTTAGCTGATGATATCAGTAGATATGATAACTGTGAACACAGTGAAAAGGCAAATGCATTATTCTCAGAGTTAGAAACACAACTAAGGCAAGTCACGCAGGATGAATATTGCTGTTTAAGAGACCATTTATTGATCAACATTCATTTCGGAAATGGGGTGAGATCAGGAGTCACCAGTAACATGACGGTGAAAGAAGCAGAAGACCCTAGAACATCTGCAGATCTTTTAGA
This sequence comes from Turritopsis dohrnii, assembly GCA_027922465.2. NCBI lineage: Eukaryota > Metazoa > Cnidaria > Hydrozoa > Anthoathecata > Oceaniidae > Turritopsis > Turritopsis dohrnii. Next base: position 1,545,640 of record BQMF02000006.1, read on the forward strand.
AGTCCGAGTTAAGCAGCATAAGATGAGACACCAATACGGACCTAGGCCAGTAAAGTTCTCTAAATCTGAATATAACCAATTGAAAATCTTTCTTAACGTCAGGAGCCAACTTCAGTCTCCATATGAAAACGTGTTTTTATCGTGGTCGGGTAACCCTATGGGCTCTGGTGCCGTGAGCAATCGATTAAATAATATCTGGAAAACCTACAAGATTTTTATTAAAACTCCAATAAAAAATCTTTCATCAAATCTCGTCAGAAAAAGCGTCTCAACAGGTATCAGAGATTCAAAAGTTGGATTTGAGCAAGAGGTAGCAGATCTTATGTGTCATGCAAAAAGTACTGCTGACACATGGTACCATGTGCGAAATCGGCAAGTGTCCGTAGGCTTGGCGGGTAAAAAAGTTAGGGAACTGTTTCGTCCTAACCGTGAATGTAAAGAATCTAATTTCCCTATGGTGGTAAGCTTTACAAATTTGGTAGTTTCATCGGAAAGGCGGTAATGTCGTTTTAACAAAGCTGTGTGTTTTTAGCTCCCTTCATCTCCGAGAAAAACTTGGGAAAATCACGAAGTTGAGGAGCAAAAGGATTGTTTCGCAGAGGACATAAGTGAAGGAAGGGTAGTATATGGTAGAGTTAAAGAGAAGGTCGGCGAATTGAGGACAGATGCATCTCCGCGACAGGTTTACGACAAACTGCGTCAATTAACTGGAAAAGTATTCTTTTATTTTAATTCATTCTCTCACTTTATACTAAATGATTACTTTAAAGGAACTAAATTTCGTGGATGAATAGGCACATTTTTAATTTTGCAGGAGTTTAATTGTGGGAATTTAATTTTGTGGTTGAAAAACAATTCGGGAACGACTTAAAATATATAATCTTGCGGGAATTTAATTTCAATGAAGCCCCCTAAACCACGAAATCTACGAAATTCAGTTCTTTGAAAACTCTATGTTAAACAATTATTGCGTTTCTTTTAGTTCTCCGACAATGACGGATCAAAATATAAGCCCGCTTCGCAAAATCGTCGATGTCTTTTTGTGAGACGTTTATTTTAGGTAATTCTTTAATTACATTTTGTGCGTAATGTTTCTTATGAATCGTGAATCATACCTTTACAATATGGTAAAGCAAACTCGTCGAAGTCTTTTTAGCGAGAATGATATCGCAGTTTTACGAGAAAACCTTTCTCACGTAATAGAAGGGAAAGAAAAGATTACAGAATCAGTAGTGCGCGATGCTCTAAAGGATTATCCCGAATTTAAAAACTACAAGTTTACACAACTGCGAACTCGCATTATGTATGAAAGAGCGTTGTTAAAAGATCAAGATTGTTGACTTATTTCTGCGTCATGCTTCTTAGTAATAAGATTTATCAAGTTATTTAGACGAGATATGACAAAGTTTCCACCATGAATTTGTCATGGCCGTAAACATGTTAATATTTCTTAGTTATATGTTAGTTATATTGCTTTGCTTATGTTTTTAACTTCTGTTTCGTTTTCCATTGAGGATGTTTGACACGCTGCTAAATGTTAATGGACTCCTTTCGGTGGCGCAAACTGACTCTTTTGACACGCTGAGAAATGTTAACGGACTCCTTTCAGTGGCGCAAACTGACTCCTTTGACACGCTGCTAAATGTTAACGGACTCCTCCCAGTGGCAATTTGACTCCTTTGACGATAAATCGGACTCCATTAAATAAGTTTGTAATTATCCAAGGTACTGTCGACATGTGGATAATTTGACGTTGTGTGCCGACTGGAACTGCAGCTAGTAGTTTAAGATCACCTGTCATCGTGAATAAAATATATAAGGATTTGTGAACATTTAATATTTTGTTAATGACATTGTAGTTAGTTTAAACTTGCTTCCTTTGTTCTTGTTTTTGAAGAGTTGAAAACGTTGGTTCTCATTATCTTGTCATTTTGATGTAGCAGTTTTCAAAGTTTATCTTCCATACCAACATCTGAATTTAGTTCATTCGATGTTGTAGTTTTAGCATATAGTGTGCTAGTATGAAGTGAGTTTTAGGTTTTAAAATATGTGTAAACAAGTCTCCCTAGAAGAATTGAAGAAAGTTTTGGACCAGTCAGAAGATAACATTCGTTTAATATTCAGTGGAGCTGTGAGTTTCTAAGAGCTGTTTGTTCAGTTTTCATTTCTAACATTGATGAAAATTCATATGTAACGTTCATTTATTCAGAATTCAACATTTCGATATCGCTGGTATCACGAGAGTTCAAAAAAACGAAGTATATGCTTTTTACTTATTGGGCACCTTCTCATCTTGTGATACTCACTTTCAGTGGGATCTTTGTTGCTCTTTCTTAAACCGAAATTGCTGACCGATGCCTTCTCACTTATGCTGCTCCAGTTACGATTCCTTTTTTCGCATCCAGCAACAGAGCAGGGAAACTTCTTTTGTGTTTTTGGTCTGAAACAAAGTATATGAAATGTACTATATTTTACCGTGGTAAAATGTATATGCATACACATTGGAGTTGCTTGATTTTTAGGAATGCTAGATGTCTTTGCCGGTCTAAGTGATTTCTCTGATGCTCAGGTGGATCAAGTTATATCCTACCTAAAGCAAAAAGTTTATGTATCAAGTTATAAAGTAAGATTACATTTAGAAAATGAGTTACTAATTCTACCATTTATTTTATTATTTTTATTTTGTATTTGTGTTTAGGAGTCAGATTTTCTGCTCCGAGTGATCTTACCGGAAACCTTAAAGATCGTAATTTCGTATGTTCACGCAACCTCTGTGGACAGTGAAGTATGAATTTCATCTAATGTATTGTTGTGCAACTTCCATGTTTGATCCTTTTCAGATCTTTTTCTTTATTCATCACTTATTTAGGTTGAAGATATTTTAATGAACGGAGAACAAGAGGAACTGTCAGAAGACGAAGAGGAACGTGAATTGGTAAGCAATTCGACTTATTCTTTTTATGGTATGTTCATTTCTGTGGAACTCGTTATAAGAAAGAAGAAAATTGTCAAGCGTAGTCGGTATAAAAAGTTATATTTCATTGCTTTTTGTCCTGCTGTCTAGATTAGAAAAAAATACATCCCACCCAAACAGGACGGGTCCCCATATCACCAGACCGTACTTCTCCCAATAGATCGAGCGACTTATCCTCACTTGTTTCAAGGGGTGTTGATTTTCCGGATATGAAAAGGTATACCATCTGTTTTATTAAAATTCCACTGTAACGGAAGTTGTTTTCATTACATTTTGCTTCTATTATCAGGTAATGATCAGCTTCATCCTTAACTTATCTCCTCTTCCTTAGTAACATGATAGTGCAACGTGTGGAACATGACATGATGATTCCTATCATATACGAGAAAGTAAACCATTTTTTTAATTCTTACTATATTTAAAGTACCTAGTGTCACACAAGTGCAGAAATGAAGTTGTTATTACCATTATGGGTAATAAGTGTAAACCATTATGTTTGAAAGTCGCATGATTAATGTGCACGAAACACCAGATATCAATTTTTTTTTGTCATATTTTAGGTCATTTGTATTTTGTTTACATAAATATATTGGGCTAATTTCATTGTCATTTTTGTAATGTCTCAATTCCGGTTAAACCTGTGAAAGAATTAGTTATCTGAAAGTCTCAATCCCACGTTCAAGTATTGTTCACACCATGCGAAAGAGACAAGGCGATTTCAATTAAATTCCTTCATCCGATTACATGTTTTCGTTAAGCATGTGCCAAACGTCTAAGACGCCACTTCATATCTGATCATACCTGTGGACCAAACCATTGGCTGATTTCGTGTGTAACTTATTATTAGAGATACGGTATGGCAGTGCTTTTACGCACAGGCAGGTGGTTAGTAAGTCGATAGCGCTCATAAGGAGCTGAGACGCTGCTTTAAGGCCAATTTCCATTCAAGAATATATCCGCGCGGACGTAGGTAATCCACGCTCAGTGACTCAGAACGCATGCGTATTGACTAATTCATAAGCGTAGTTATGTCCGCTCAGCGAGCAAAAATAAAGTTAAAAAATTTTAACTTTTTTTAAGCCCGCCGATGTCCGCTGATAATTTCAGCCAATCGTGTCTTTTGATTTCCATTTGCAGCTGTTTGGCCGCTCGGAAAATTCTACGTCCGCGCGGGCATAAGCGTTAAAAGCGCATTGAAGTAGAGTATGATCTGATCTTCTTTAAAGATGGCAGACGTCAAACCTTCTATCTTTTTTGTCTCGCTCACAGGGATTTAGATGCTAAAAACTACCAAGAATATTTCTCTCAGCAAAACAAAAAGATGGAAGAGTTGATTCGAAAGTTATTTCCTGAAAACTACACGGGAACGACTTATTAAAAGAAGCCTTAAAAGGCGCAAAGACGGAAATATTGGTCTCGATTCGAGCAAGAAGCACAAAGAAAGCTCAAACTAATTTTACATGTGAATTATGCAATCATTCGTTCGCAAGAAAAATAGGGAAAGCGAATTACCAAAATAAATGCAGAAAGAAAGAAAATCCTTTCGATTCAGCAAATGAAACCAAAACCAAGGAAAGCATCAAAATCAACGTGATACTCCATTGATGGAGATCATTTTAGAATGCAGAGCTATCCAAAACCGCTGCGTTCAGAGCCATAATGTGACAGGAGGAATAAACAAACAAACGTTTTAACAATATATGATACTCCAAGGAAAATTTGGCACTGAGCCTTCTTCGAATGAACGCTTCTACGGTGTTTTGTTAATGAACAAGAAGCCGCTTAGCTTGAAGACTTCAGGACGTAACACAACGATGCATATCTAATCTCAAAAATACAACATTGCCGAATTGCCAAATTATGTTCATATCTGACAAAAAAATTCAAACTCAAACACTTCTAATTATGCGTTGTACAAATTTTTATGAATATTGTCCAAATTTAGCCCGAATGACCCATTTCTGGTCAAATCTGACAAAATGACTGTCAAATTCGAAATCAGCACCTATCAAATATAATAAATGCAAAATTTCATGAAATTTGAAAAATTTTGGAAATATGATCCAAATTTGGCCTAAATTGCCCAAATTTAGTCAAACCTGGGAAAATCATTGTCAAATTTGAAATCAGCACCTTTCAATTGTGATTTGTGCAAAATTTCATGAAAATTGAAGAAGTTTTGAAATTTGGTCAAATTTGGCCTAAATTGGCCAATTTTAGTCAAACCTGGCAAAATCATTGTCAAATTTGAAATCACCCATTTGAAATTTGAAATGATGAATCAACTAGAAGAATTTGCGAATTTGCACGTCTTCAAGGTTCCACAATCTTGCCGTTGAAAGAAAAAAAATATGCAAGAATAAGCAACAATTTTTTGTACGAATACATCTTCACTGTAATTGCGAGCTACAACATGTTCCACAGTACTGTTCATGAAAAACAAAATTTTCAATGCAGAATGCCTTAAATTGTCGTGTTAGACGCTACGTCATTCGCCGCCACAACCACCTACGAGATTCTTCTTGCAAAGATTCTCGGTGAATGCTGCAATGATGTCAACATAGAACTATCACTTCTTGATTTTGCGGAAGAAGTAAAGGATCTGCATGTGTTCTAGTTTGCTGCTTTTGCTAGAGATTTTCATCTGGTAATATCTTCGCTTCTAATCGAGAATTGTGTAAAACAACTGGTTAATATGCATTATCCCCGAATTTATCACAATTCCCCGGAAAATATACGTGGTCTGGACCAGTTCTGAATTGAGTCGAAGGAGTGCTTTTGCGAGATAATAAGTACACCGCACTTGCTCCATCACCTTGCCCGCCCCAGTATCAGTCTGAAAAGTCTCACCTATCAATTCACCGAATGCTTTGATCATGTTCATGAGTATGAGATGGACAGTTTGGTTTTTGGCTAAGGTGGTATGCTAAATGACTTATTTGCACGCACATATGTATTCAGTTGTTGATCAATCATCCCTTTATGCTGCTTCCTTTGTTGGTATTTCAAGTTGATTGCAGTCTTTGATTCTTAACATGATGCATGCTGATATGATTTTGCTTAGCGTGGATAGCAGGATTATAGGTTTGATGAATTTTTTACCTTTGGGCAGTCACCTATTTCTGCTAGTTTATTGTAGATATGTGCTAAATGAGTTCGGTTGCGTTTTCTATAAGTTTTACTTGAATTTCATCACAGTCAGGGCATTTGCTTTGTTTTTTTGTTGTTGTTTTTTTTTACGAGGCCGGGGGGAACTGTCAGTGTTATTCACCAGGAATGTATACCTTAGATTTTAAGGCAGAGAACTTGCACATACTAGACTGATAGGTGATTGTGGTTTTATTAATGTTATTGAGGCACTTTTTCATTACATCACATCATGCACATATCTCATTATACCTTTCGTTGCATATGTTGCATATGTTGCATTTTTTTTTCATATCACATTACCATTCTACAGTGCCAGGATTTGAACCATTACCAACTATCACCCTTGTATTACAAGCCAACCGTCTTACCAAGTGAGCAATACACCCTGCCAACAGCTTTTCTGATTTCGTTGCCGGTGAAGGGTATTGACATAGCTGTAGATGGCATTAGTTTAGGGTTTTTAAACAATATTCCTTTGAAGTATTCTGCGATTCATTTTGACTACGATTACATTTGTTGTTCCGGCTCAGCAGTCAATCATTCTCTGTCATTTGTTAGTCGTGGCTGACTTGGAATCATTCTTTGGAGTTCTTTTACGGCTGGAAACATTCTTTCGTTGCTGTGTGGGATCTGAGTTCTTAGTTCTTTTATTACACTTCTCTTCAAAGTAGAATAGTTTGTTATTTCCGTCATGACTCTGTACCTTCTTAGCCTTTTCTTCGTGTTTTCATTGTTTGACGCTAATAGTTGCATCCCAGTAAACACAAAAAGATGTCTTCAAGACAAGTTAAAACGTCTTTGAAACTTGTCTCAAAGCGTTGGAGATTTTAACCAAATAAAGACGTATTAAAGACGTCCTTATTTGGTATCTTGAAAGATGTTGAAGACATTTATTTGTGTTTACTGGGATGTTGATATTACGTTGAAGTTGTGATGCTTGTTGTCTTCATTATTTGTAGTCTGTCACCAATGGTTTCCTCCACCGCTGATTAGAGGATTTTACAGTTTTATCCCCAAGTTCTAGGTTGGACAGGTTTTGTTCACTATCAAGTTGTCTTAGCTTTGCAGACAAGCTGACAATATTCGTTTTTGATGTTAGTATCCTTGCATAGCTTTTCATAGTTTTTTGGTCTTGTTCTGTTTTTGTTTCGATTCTTATTTTGTTCTGATCGTTTTAACGAATATTTATCTACAGGATCGTCATTTCAACAAATAAATATGCTGTTATCAATATGGAATCTTGCGATAAAAGGCAAGTATACGAAACGAATACATTGGTACACTGGAATGATAATTGCTGATTTGTGATCAGAACTTCTTGATTGTGATGTGTGCGCTCGAGAATATAAAGTATATTTGTGTGTATTTCTTGCAAGTCTATATAGTCTATATATGGTTTCGGTATGGCTTTCTTCCTGTATGTTCACGGCAGAAACATCAGATTGATACAGTGGTTAAAACCATTAGATGAGACTCGTTTTAGACTATTGAATCGAAGTTGTTTATTTTGATGAAAAAGTACATTCGCTCTTTGCATATTTTCCGACAATACTTTCCAGATTTTATTCTCTATCCGCTATTCCTCTTTTTGACTTTAGGACATCCGTGGTGGAGTAAAGTCTTTAAAATACCCGTGGTTTCTCCTCCTCCATTATGAAATATGTATATTCTGCATAACTATATATACAATCAAAAAAAAAAAAATGATAATAATTATCGTTAAAAAAATCCATTATATTACAAAATTATTAAAAAAAAAAACCTAAAAATATTAGATTATATATACATATGTATATTAAGGTTAAAAATTATAAATATTTAAAATTTATTTCAAAATCTAATATTCTCACTAGCTTAGCCTCATCACAGGCAAGAGAAAAGTCCTCAGCAGTGTCCACATTAACCTGCACTGTACGACTGCCCCTAAGGCAGAGCAAAGCAGATCGCATAATGACGAAGGACAGTTTGCACCTGATTTATGTCATTATACGATCATAACTTTGACCTGTCCTAGCAGCAATCTTTTGAGCAAGGTGTTTATGGAATAAGGTTGTTTCCGGACTCATTCCTCCATTAATTGTGTAGATAAGTGGGGTCAGAGTCCCGTGTTCGTTGTTGATCACCCTGTCATTGTATTTTCGCTTTTTCTCATTCTCGTGTTTCTTGTAGATCGTCTCAACGGGAGTTGTCACTTGAGAAGCAGCGCTCGTATTTGCCAGGCGAACAACGAAAAAAGCTGACTGACCAAGACGCCAAAAACCCCATGCTCTAATATTAAGTCGGGCTTCATCGCCATCTACCGGTTGCAGTTTTGGTTCTCAACATTGTTGCAAACAAGTTTTAGTAAGTTCGCTTCAAATTCGCGCACGTTGTTGTGTCTGATGGTAACAAAACCACCTTTTTTTACAATTCATGGCGTGGTTGGTGTCAAAGACTTAACTACAAGCACAAATCAAGGCAAATTCATGATTTTGTCGTTGTAGCGGAGTGCAACTGCATCTCGAAATTCGTCCTTGTTAAGATTAAATCCCTGATCTATTAAGGGAAGCACGGTTAACCAACTAGAACCGCCTTTTTCACGGGTTTGATCTAATGCCCGTTTTTGTCTGCCGATAGATTATTGTCGACTAGCTTTAGATTCATTTATTCCCTGCTGTCGCACACTTTTTACCTCCTTTATTGTCTCCTTTGACGGCAGTGTGCTACCTTGAGCGACAATGATGGCTACAATTGGGCGGTGACATACTTAGATGAAACGAAATCTATTTTGGCTTTCTCTGTCAGCACAGGCATTCCAAGTCCACCGTCCTTAATGGAGAGCTTGAACAGCTGTCTCTCGCTTTCGGAGATGGTGTGTCCGAGTAAGGCTGGTATGAAACGATCGTCAATTACTCTGTCTAAGGGATGTAGGTATTGGTCCATGCCCTCTCCTCCTCCTCCTACTCCTCCAAGTTATGAACATATTCGTGCCACGTTTACATGAAATCATTGCCGAATCACATTTTCGCCCACTTTGGACTTTCAATTCACCAATTTTTGTTAAAAATTTGCACAAAGCACAACTGAAAGGTGCTGATTTCGAATTTGACAATGATTTTTCAGATTTCACTAAAATTGGACAATTTAGGCCAAATTTGGACCAAATTTCGAAAGTTCTTCAATTTTCATAAAAATTTGCACGGATCACGTTTGAAAGGTCCCAATTTCGAATTTGACAGTCATTTAACAGATTTGACCAAAATTTTGCAAGTTACTAGCTTTAGTCGTCTATTTTATTTTCTCATGCTGGTGGCGGTTAGGTATCTGTCATCTTTGAAGCCTTTGCAAACAACTATTGTCTTAAGCGCGGTAGCTGAATTTTGTTTATAACTGTTTATTTCAGAGAGTGTGAAGATTAGATTCAAACCGACTTTCTTAACAGCGGATCCATGAATTACACTTTGTTAGATTTCTATGCCCTGTAGTCACTGTGAAGTGAAGAGGGAACAACATGGAAACCTAAGTCTAGATCAGAACACTAATGTCATCATAACCAGAATTCTTGGGCCTGTCTTTAGTTATGGCTGTGCGTTCATTAGATCCAGGTTCTGACTCCAGAAAGTTTCTTTTTTCCATTATGACGAAGAATGTTTTCATAAAAAGTAGAGGTTGGTTTCGCTACTGTGGAACATTTTGTGCACATGGAATATCTTGCATTTTAATTATCTCTTAGAAAAAATCAAGTGAAAATAGTATTGTTACAGAGTTATTTCACTTACATTGGAATTCAGAGCTTTCGTTTATATAAAAGGCTGGATTTCCATTCATAACATTTGTCCAAGACTGGGCGCAATTTCCGCTAGACGATAAAAACGCGGGCGGGATATTATGATATTATGATGGCGATAAAATTAACAGCGCAGCAAGTGTAATAATCTGTAACTCATTGCGCATATGTATGACGTCATTACCTTATCCCGCTCACTTGTTGAAATCTGATGTAAAAGTACATATGTGCAAATAATTTTAAAGGGAAACATCAAGGCATGCGCCGAAAGAATATAATACAATCAAGATTACGTCTTATGTTATAGGGATTGTAAATCCAATTCACAGATTGATTTTTGAGGATATACAGACCTTTTTCGTTTTAAAAAAGTCTGGGATTACAATATACATCAATTTCAAAGTATTTGGGAATAAATCATTTTTTCCATTCCCCTTTATTTATGCTCTTCTCTGCAATCACCAACACCATCAACGATGGCAATCCATTTGATACTTCATTGTAAATTGGATTTATCTTCTAATTTGTGAACCGAAAATAACTTTTTCCCACTACTTCAAAAGAAAGCATACTGCCGTATTTGAATCAGTTTTTCGTAATTCATTGTACCAGATTACAACCGGATTAGGTAAATTACTATGTATTTATATAGTTTTTTTTTCTCTTACTTTGCTAAAATGTGCCGTCTGGACAAAACCTTTTGGAACGCCAATGTCAAAGGTTCTGCCCAGCCTTTCTCGTATAAAGAAAGCTGACCTACTCTAAAGGAAACTGTCATGAACTAAAAAGCACATTTATAAGACTGTGTACGTGCATCAAGTCGAGTGTTAAAGAAACTTCACAATATTTACAATTGTACATATTTTGCTACTCTCAGCATACCCGAGTACATTATTCCGATGACCCTTGTATCAAAAGTACACCCTCGCATTGGAGTACATTCTGATGTGCATACGACAACAAAGGATAATTTCAAACACATTTCCGAACAGTGCATCAGTTGGATACATTTTCAGATTGGATAAAAAGCAGAATACAAGGAAAATGACAAAATGAAGCAATTTGCTCATAGGGGTATTTAGGGTCAGTCAAAAAATGTGGAGGAGTCCAACGTTACAATATTTCTTTTTCAGTCTTAAGCGACGATTAGGTTACTTGCATATTTTTTTCTGGTCTACTTTAAATGACTTAACTCTGCTCCACAAAATTTGACTAACCTCTAGCTACGCCTCTGTTGTTCAAATCTATTCACGTAAGTATCTGAACGATGTCTTCAAAGATTCCCTCTTCTATGAACTATGCGACGCCATGCTTAATAACGACACTGAAAAATATTGGAAAGTGTAAATAAACTCATTTATTTCTTGATCTATGAACCGAAAATAACTTAGCTTCTTACCAAAGGTTTTCATAGCGTATTTCAACAGTAGATATCATGCCAGATCCTGTAAATTAAAAGCATGAGTGAAGAACGCTAGAATCTAAGATATCTAAGATATTGTACCGAATTGATGAGTAGTATCTTGTTAGTCTTTATCAGTTGGTATTGCTCTTCATTAGATAGTGTTTCTTGCTGGGCAGGAATGTTTCTAGTGACCTGGATTGCCGCAGTTGAAGTTACTTGGACTGGTGAGTAGTCCATTGAATGATGCGGTGCTTCTGACCCCAGCAGCCCGTGGAAAGGGATGAAAAGGATTCATGGAATTACATGGAAGAAATAATTCGAAGGAAAAAACTTAGTGGACGTTTGTGGCTGGATTGGTGATCATCAATATTGCGAACATTTAGAATGTACGTCAACGTCCGGAATCCCCGTAGATAATTTTAATTGCAACAATTAGTATTTAATTAGTGGTAGCTGATTGGTAGAATTTAATGTACTTCGATCCTATAATTATCACCTCGAACATACATATAGCCAAAATGTCGATGACAGCTGTAGCTGTCGAAACATAGCCAAAATGAACTCGATTGTTCATGACATGATAAACTCTGATTTATTCAATTATAATGACTGAACAGATAAGCGAAAATATTTTTCAAGTTTTGCGGATTTTTTTGCAATTATCTTCGAACTCTGAATTCATAAATTTCATTTCATGAAATCTCCACGCCGAGCTAATATTGCGACCCTATCATCTCGCGATAACTCTAGAGACCATAGCTTCAAACGCCTCTTCCCTCTTTCTCGCTTTCAAGACAGACACATGCAAGTAAGTAATAACCGAAACTTCGATTAAATCCCTCTTTATCTTACTAACGTAGCTTATACAGACCTTATTTCAAGTCTGAATCTGATACCTACACTACATTGGAAAAATTTTTAAAGTTATTATGTTCTCTCGTATTTCCCATAGAATGAGTGAGAACAGTGATTTCAATGGTAACGAACTCCCAATAGAGGAGGTTGACGAGCTCCCGACAAACGAGGAAACCCAAACGACTAGTGATGACGAGACTCCTGCAAAGAGAGGACGTTTTGAGCTTTCTGAGGAAAAAGATAACTCATGGTCATTACACCGACCCTTGGCAAATTATGTTAATCGATACATGAATAGCTTTATCCCTTATCAATCCTTAGATGAGAACATTCTGTTTTACCATTCTTAACCCACGAATGTTGGGAATGAGAAACAAATGGATTCCCATTTGAAAGAATTATTAACCGAACAATAAAAACATGTCACTCTAAATCAGGATAAGTTAACAAATATTCAACAACGAATATGTTTTACATATGGACGTCTCAGTAATCTCTGGGAAGAAATGGAAAATGGAAAAGCCTCTATAATGAACGACGAAGAGGCTACTGAAAGACAATTAATAATATGTCGAACTTGTTTGATCAGGTGGTTTTATTACTTGAGCAAGCCTACAACTCTGTTTCCTATATGAGAAGGTTCAATACCCTTATGGCTTTCATGACTGACAAGAAGAAAGTGGAAACTATGCTGAAAGACATGGCGCCTAGTTTTTCTAATGAAGAAGGTGGAATTATGCAAGATGATGTACTATTTGGACAACAGTACGAAGAGGCTGTTTCAAAAATTTTAACTCCCAAAGCAAAGTCAAAGGAACTTTTTACTTCTATCCAGAAGGCCCACAACCGTGGCACCTCATCCCCAGACGACCCTTTCAAAGAAGCCCCCTGTCTCAGCCAAAAGGTAGGGGATGTGGAGTATTCAGTAGCGCCGCCAACCACCAGTCAACACTCTAGAATCAAATAGGCTACAGAGGTCAAAGAGGTATGTTTAGATCCTTTTCTTTCTGTTTCTGTAGAACTTTTAAGTCCACAGGATTTTCCAAACATTCACCTTGTTTCATGGAAAAATTCCAGTGCACCCACCAGCAGGGCAAACACAGTACTTTCTAAAAAACTGGAAAAAATTGACAAACGATCAGATGATTTTAGACATCGTTCAGGGATACGAAATTCCATTCATGATTTTTCCAAAGCAGGACAAGGTCCCAGTCTCAATACCAATGAATCAAAGGGAAAGGATCCTTGTGGAAGAGGAAGTTCAGACAATGCTGAAAAAGGGTCCAATCAGAGAGGTGCAACCCTTAGAAAACCAGTTCATCGGTACAATTTTCCTTATGGGGAAAAAAAGATGGTGGGCATCGTTCAGTCATCAATTTGAAAAAATTAAACCAGATAATTCCATAGAATCATTTTAAAATGGAACGATTGCACCTTATAAAAGAAATGCTATGTCCAGGGGACTACATGTGCAAACTGGACTTAAAGGACGCCTATTTAGCAATCCCCTTGTCAAAATCTCAAAGAACTATGTAAGTGTTAATATATCTGGACGACTGCTACTGATAGCTTCCTCGATCGAAGAACTAAAGGCGGCCAGAGACACTCTAATTTATCTTTTGCAGCATCGGGATTTTTGATAAACATCAGGAAATCTGTTTTAGACCCAATTCAATGTCTAGACTTTCTGGGAGTGTCAGTCAACTCCCTGACAATGACTGTGTAACTTCGAATGGAGAAGGTCAACAACTTAAAAGCACAATGCTCAGATATGATAACAGGGAAAAAGGGAAAAGGTTACAATAAGAGACTTAGCTAAGTTAATAGGGAAGTTGTACTCATCAGTAGTAGCTGTACTTCCAGCCCCAAATACAATACAGGTATCTTCAGCACCAGCAAATCAAAGGGCTGTTGACCATGCACAGTTTCGAGGCAATAATAACCCTCTCAGACTTAGCAAAAAGGGAACTCCAATGGTGGGTCAACAATCTAGAGCTCTGCAACGGATTGATAATAACTCCAACGCCACTAGTGATTCAAAATGTAAAATCGGATGCATCAAAAAAGGGTTGGGGAGCTTCTTGTCAGGGACATACAACAGGGGGGCCTTGGCCAAAAACAGAGGGGAATCTTCATATCAACATATTGGAACCAAAAACATGGAAATGGTCAAAGTCAGCAAGGAAATTTGGAAGTACATTCTGGAACAGGAGATCACTCTTACTGCCAGCTACATACCAGGTTCTCTGAATTTAGAGGCCGATTGGGGATCCAGGCAACACCTATACGACTCAAGCGAATGGAAACTACACCTATTAGTGTTTTAAAACATTTGCCAGGCCTGGAGTACACCAGACATAGATTTGTTTCCCTCAAGAGTGTCCCACCAAATCCCATGTTACATGGCTTGGAAGTTAGATCCTCGCAGCAAGGGGAGGGATGGATTTCAAATAAAGTGGACTCATCACTACGCATACGCCTTCCTCCTTTCTCCCTGATAGGAAGAGTTCTCAAGAAAGTGAACCTGGAAAGTTTGGACATGATTCTCATAACACCAGCTTCGCAAACCAAGCTTGGTTTCCAACATTATGGGAGTTCGGAATCCATTACTATTACCAAAAAGGAGAGATATTCTCAGGAACCCAGTGGGGGAAATACACCCATCAGTAAGAGACAACAACCTCAGACTTCTGGCCTGGGCTATCTCAGGAAAATTATGGAAACAGAAAAAATATAAGAGAGGGCTGCCACCCTTATCTCAGCTTCCAGGCGGACAAGCACAGTCATCATTACAACTCGTCTTGGGGAAAATGGCGTAGTTGGTGTTCGCAGAGAAAAATTTGTCATTTTAAGTGTCCTTTAAACTACTGATACCCAGTTATTAGTTAGTTACATAAAACGACATAAGGCGGTGTCCACTTCTACCATTTCTAGGTGGCTGAAGTAAGTGTTGGATGAAATTGGGGTTGATACCAATAAATTCAACTCGATCTGCTGTTACATCTAAGGCTAAAAATTTAGGCATTTCAGGTTCTGACATTCTTAAACAGGCTCACTGGTCTGGAGAATCAACGTTCCAACGTTTCTATCATAAGGAAGTAAGGGATTTTGGACTCACATTCCAAAAGACCCTCCTTAAGGGGACACTTTGAAGAGAGGCGTTTGAGGCTATGGCCTCTAGATTTATCGCGAGATGGGAGGGTTGCAATATTAGCTCGGCGTGAAGATTTCATGAAATAAAAAATTGAGGATTACGTCAGGGCAAGGTTATTATAGGTAATTAATTCATGAGTGAAATCCGTACGTTCTTTTAATTGGATATTTTCTATTTCGGCAATTATATCGTGGATCTAGCTACTGATGTATTCATAACATATATGTTTTGGTTTAAATAAAGTATAAACAAACTTACACTTCTTTTAACTGCCCTATTGTAATGAGGGCGCTCTCCTGGTATTTGTTCTTTCACGTTCCCGTCGTAAGTGTTTTAACAAAATAATAATAACTTTTTGGGAACGCCCCCTCGGGAACGTGTTTATTGGATGTGTCCTCTAGATTTATCGCGAGATGAGAGGGTCGCAATATTAGCTCGTCGTTCCGATTTCTCTCATGAAATCGGGATTACCTTGCGGCAGCTGAGCGCCCTGACGATATCCTCACTTCTAACTTCTAACTTCTAACAAATTGGAAGTGTTCTTTCTCATCGGCAGGTTCAGGGTGTTTCCTTAATATTTTGTACACAATGCATTTTTAAAATGTTCTAGTCACAAAAGTATCTGAACAATGTGTGATTCGGACTTCAGATTTTAACCGTGCTTAAAATTGTCATGCTCTGTCACAGAATATGCTTTCTTTTCAGTATATTGATCTATTTTAATAAGTCTTCATTCCGTACACACGAGTAACTTTCTGCAGAATTGAAATCGGAGGAAAGAGGATTTCTCGACAAAATGAAAAGTGAAAAAAACTTCCTTTGATTATGTAGCCTCTTAAAAAGTCATTAACTAATGTCAAAAACAGGTTGAGTGTGCAAGCTTAGTAAAAAATAACTTTACCGAGTTGACAGACTTAGTTTTAAGAAAAACACGCAGTCGACACCGCTGACTAGATTGCCTACACGATCCCTGCAAGATCCGGTGTAGAAACATTTGTCTTTAAAACATTTCATCTAAAAATTATTCGGCTGAGATATTCTAATAAAAGCTCTGAAGAAGGTCATCATAGATGCAAGCAGAGGGTAACGGTGAAAGCTCTGTACGTCGGAAGTGTTCCAATAAAACTAAATCAAAGGTCAGACTACTAATAATTTGGAAAATTTGACAAACTAATTATTAGATTGACAAAGTTTGAATTATGGTGATAATAGTTAGACAAAGTTGTTTTTGTTTGAATTTATTGGATTTTTGTTGGTAAGGCCAAATTTTAGTTTGTAATGATTAATCTTTTAGTTAACAAACACACCATAGTGGTTTGCAGACAATTCTGCAGAAATATCTGGTGATATTTGCCGTCAGTTAATAGAGTTATTCTTACGCCCGTAAATTCAAGATAATATTGGCCATTTTATATGAAAATGAGTAGGAATGATCCAAATCTACAAACTAAAAGCAAATATATTGTTTAAACTATCTTCCGGCAATTTTATGGACTGTATTCATTGATACGGTTGATATTGATATCGTATTCCGGTAAAAATTATGCCTCTGGAAGGAGTCCGTTCAAAGGGGTTCGTTGACATTCTAATAATAATAATAATTATGAAAATAATCGTAGAAGAGAAAAAGTGTTCCGTTTGTCAAGATTGTTCGTTGGTATTTGATAGAACGATAAAAATCGATGGAAATGGAATCAAATGTGAAGGCCTCACACTGACTCTGTGAAAAGCCATTAAAACGTGCTTTGAGAAGTTTTATTGTGCCGGCTTTCTCAGCGAAGTACAATGTTGTAGCTGTTTAAAGTCCCTCAATCAGCTTGTGCTATTCTTTAGTTGTGTCACAATCTTGGAAAATCGCTGTTTAGACAACAGCAAACAGAAACATGATCCTGGCTTTGCCTTTTGGGTAGTATTTGATTGGCCAGATTCGTGTGCCGTCGATTTTGAAAATAAACGTTTGTGTGCTGCGTTGGACATTGATTCATGCAAAAAGGTAAAGGTGACTTCTATCAGGAGAAAACAGAATGACGAGCTGCTGCTGCATAAAAACTTAAAATATGTAGTATGAATAAAAATATGTAAATCGCATATAAAAGAGAAAAGAAGCAAAATGTAAATCAACTGCCTCCTCTCTTCCAGCTCCCGAAAACCAATTTTACCTATGACAAAAGATACCAAATACGTCAATTAATTAAGTCATTTGCTATAAACAATCCCCTACGTCAGTTCTTGTTACATGAACCTTGCTAAATTGAATGGGCTTGTTACACGTTGTTACATCTTGTTACACCTTGTTACAAATTTGCCAAGGAAAAAAGAATTCAGACACGTCACTCAATGACGTAGGGTGCTATAAATAACATATAGGGAAATCTTCTACGTCATGTGTTGTTACACATACCTTGTGTATTTGTATAGGCTTGTTACATGTTGTTACACGTTGTTACATCTTGTTACATCTTGTTACAACTTTACCAAGGAGAAAAGAATTCAGACGTGTCACTCAATGACGTCGATTGCTATAAATAACATATAAGGAAATCTTCTACGTCATGTGTTGTTACACATACCTTGTGTATTTGTATAGGCTTGTTACACGTTGTTACATCTTGTTACATCTTGTTACACCTTGTTACAACTTTACCAAGGAGAAAAGATTTCAGACACGTCACTCAATGACGTAGTTTGCTATAAATAACACATAGCGACATCTACTACATCATGTGCTGTTACAGTTAATGCAACGTCATCACTATGTGACGTATTTGATATCTTTTCTCCTTGGTAAAGTTGTAACAAGGTGTAACAAGGTGTAACAAGGTGTCACAAGATGTAACAACGTGTAACAAGCCCTTTGTTACATGTACCTTATGAATTTGAATAAGCTTGTTACACCTTGTTACATGTTGTTACATGTTGTTACACCTTGTTACAATTTTGCCAAGGAGAAAAGTATTCAAACACGTCACTTAATGACGTCACTTGTTATAAGTAGCACATATGCCAATCCACTGCGTCATGTCTTGTTACACGTACCTTGTGATTTTGAATGGGCTTGTTACACGTTGTTACATCTTGTTACATGTTATTACACCTTGTTACAACTTTACAAAGGAGAAAAGATTTCAGACACGTCACTCAATGACTTAGTTTACTATAAATAACACATTGGGACATCTACTACGTCATGTGTTTTTACAGTTAATGCAACGTCATCAGTAAGTGACGCATTTGATATCTTTTCTACTTTGTAAAGTTGTAACAAGGTGTAACAAGATGTAACAACGTGTAACAACGTGTAACAAGCCCTTTGTTACATGTACCTTATGAATTTGAATGCGCTTGTTACACCTTGTTACATCTTGTTACAGCTTGTTACATCTTGTTACATCTTGTTACAACTTGACCAGGGAGGAAAGATTTCAAACACGTCACTCAATGACGTCAATTCCTATGAATAACTAACAAGCATGACGCTGCATGAAATGTAATAGCACGTGACGTAGTAGATGCCGCTATGTGCTATTTATAGCAAACGGCGTCATTGAGTGACCTATTTGATACCTTTTTGCTGTGGTAACGATGTAACAAGATGTAACAAGATGTAACAAGATGTAACAACGTGTAACAAGCCCATTCAAATTCACAAGGTATATGTAACAAGACATGACGTAAGAGATTCGCATGTGTGTTATTTATAGCAAACTACGTCATTGAGTGACGTGTCTGAAATCTTTTCTGCATGGTAAAGGTGTAACAAGGTGTACCAAGATGTAACAACGTGTAACAACGTGTAATAAGCCTATACAAATACACAAGGTATGCGTAACAACACATGACGTTGAAGATTTCCCTATATGTTATTTATAGCACCCTACGTCATTGAGTGACGTGTCTGAAATCTTTTCTCCTTGGTAAAGTTGTAACAAGGTGTAATAACATGTAACAAGATGTAACAACGTGTAACAAGCCCATTTAAAATCACAAGGTACATGTAACAAGACATGACGTAGTGGATTCGCATGTGTGCTACTTAAAACAGGTGATGTCATTAAGTGACGTGCTTGAAATCTTTTCTCCTTGGTGAAGTTGTAACAAGGTGTAACAAGATGTAACAGCGTGTAACAACGTGTAACAAGCCTATACAAATACACAAGGTATGTGTAACAACACATGACGTAGAAGATTTCCTTATATGTTATTTATAGCAATCGACGTCATTGAGTGACGCGTCAGAATTCTTTTCTCCTTGGTAAAGTTGTAACAAGATGTAACAAGATGTAACAAGATGTAACAACGTGTAACAACGTGTAACAAGCCTATACAAATACACAAGGTATGTGTAACAACACATGACGTACAAGATTTCCTTATATGTTATTTATAGCAATCGACGTCATTGAGTGACACGTCTGAATTCTTTTCTCCTAGGTAAAGTTGTAACAAGATGTAACAAGATGTAACAACGTGTAACAACGTGTAACAAGCCCATTCAATTTCATAAGGTACATGTAACAAGACATGACGTGGAAGATGTCTTTGTGTTATTTATAGCAAATGAAGTCATTGAGTGACGTGTTTGATATCTTTTCTCCTTGGTATTATTGATCTTCGGAGTCTGGAAAGGAGGAGGCAGTTGTTTTACATTTTGCGTTTTTTCACTTTTACATGCATTTTACATATTTTTATTAACACTACATATTTTAAGTTTTTATGCAGCAGTAGCTGGTCGTTCTGTTTTCTTCTTATAAAAGTCAGCTTTGCCATTAGACCTTTACTATCTTTAATGTCGGCAATTCGAAATTTTAATGGTCTTGTGACCTGACGCGCTGAAAGTGTGCTTTTCAACCAACTTTCATCTTCTTCACTCAGTTTATATTTTGTAACGATATCACCAGTGTTTGTTAAAACGCCTTTGAAAAACTTGAAGAACATCTTTGTGCAAGATTTGTTACTCAAAAGAAAGGTCTATTTGCTAACATAATCCTTTTATATTCTTCCCTTCGCAAAGCATCAAATAAATTTTCGACATAGTACATATATTAAATTAACTTTAATTGTGAAAAGGTATGACAACCTGGCACTAGATATGGTACACGTGAAAAATAGAACTGGGACGATTGACTAAAAGTTGTAGTTAAAAGTACCGGTGTGGTATTGGCAGGGTGTGGTTACATATAAAACAATTCTTGTTTATGTAATATTTTTCCAATTCATACATTTGCGTTTACACGATGTCTGGTTTCTTTTAATAATTATAATATATGCACTGTCCTTGTGTAGTAGTAGCTTCTGACATTTTTGTTTTCTCAAAACTAACAGTTTCGCCATTATTCCGGTACGATCCGACATATTGGTAAATTTAAATGTTGAACCACTTTATCTTGTGTGTCCTTAGTATATCTCTTACGATGTCCTTGTCACGTTCTGTAAGTGGATGTTTCGACACTATATCGCCGCTTTCTGTATATAAACACTTCTTGAAGTTAAAGAACATCTTTCTTCTCTGACAGCAAAAGCAAAAAGGAATATATTCTTGTATTTCAATGTTTTTATAACGGTTTAATAGTTATGAAACCGATGGAAAATCAAATCAGCTTCATTGTCTTTGCCCTAATCATCAATGTACTTGGTTTTCGTGAAGGGTGAAAACTATACTCGGGATCTCGTAAAATCGCCGTCCATTTTCCAGGGCCATATTTCTTCAAACCGTACGACAGAAATGAATCTTCATTAGCTGAAAACGATACTTTGCACTGCCTCTTGGTAGCTCTTTCCGTTGTCTTGTCTGCAACGAGTAATGCTTTGGTTGACGCAACGTCAGAGGCCGAGTTTGCTCGTTCATTCTGTTGATTCAGTGCATTTTTGCTAAACTCCATAGATACTGATGTCGTAGAACGTTCGTTAAAATTACTGTTTTGCGAAAATTCATGGTCCATGGTTGTCAGCTTTTCCATACATTGCCGCCCTTGACGTGCTACTTCGGCTGACTGAAGTTTCTGATAGTGTATTCGAGCTACGTGGGAGGTATGCTTTTGATCACGTGATAAAGCCGCTTGCTCACGTTCGTTCAGTTTGCCCATGCTTTCCGTTTCGATAATCTGTCTGTATCGTGTCGGATTTATATACTTTCCAATAGCCTGGTAAACAATTCTTCCGAAAATATGACTTAACTGTTTCAGCTGGGTTCCGTTCTTTGTTACCAAAACGTAATCGCAAATAGGATTTAGTCTAGTCCGAATACAAGCTATGTACCCATTCAAAATATCAACAACTCTTTTCGAAATAATGAGAGTATCAAATCCATATTTATAATTTGTTTTGAATCGTGTTTGATCGATAACACCGCCTTCATTTCCAACACCACGTACCATTGCAACAGTCAAATACTGATATGTCATTGGTCGACTTGCTTTCACCATTAGAAATAATACAGCTACAACAAACGAAGTGCTGAAAGATAAATCGTGTGCTGGAATGATGCCATTCGAATCACTAGCGTTAATCAATATCTGTGAAAATTTGTTGGCATGAAAAGGAATAACATTTTGTAAATCTTCCAGACTAGCCCAACAATTGATAGTTTCAAGGTATTCCTTGCTCAGTACTGTACTCCATTCAATCCTCATTTGTTTTGCTAAGCACTTTTTTACCCTGTCTAAGTAAATTTCAGCTGCAATGAATACAGGTATATTCTCGCTTTTAATTGCATTACTCCTTCTGAAGTCAAGCGTGTGAGAAATGGCGTTCATGTAGCCAATAATTCCAGAATGACCAAGTTTCCAAGTGTCCTTCAAGTAATCCACAAAGTCAGAAAGCATTGTAATCGATCCAACGCAATAGTCTATAACACATCCTGGTACGTCCCAGAGAATAGATACGTCATC
This sequence comes from Turritopsis dohrnii, assembly GCA_027922465.2. Classification (NCBI taxonomy): domain Eukaryota; kingdom Metazoa; phylum Cnidaria; class Hydrozoa; order Anthoathecata; family Oceaniidae; genus Turritopsis; species Turritopsis dohrnii. Next base: position 1,567,831 of record BQMF02000006.1, read on the forward strand.
GCAACAGAATTTCGCATATTTTAATAGTTTGGCTGTTACTTGTTCCGCTTGACACAAACTTTTACCTCCTCCACCTGGACTTTGTAGCCATTTTGAAAACAGTTTTCCAACAGTACATGTTTTAACAAACATCGGCATTGAAGAAGTGCAGCCTCATTTTCGTTTACTTTGAGTGGATACTCGTGTTGCAAATTCAGGAAATATAGTGGTAACGTCAGGTTTCTGGTCAAAAAAGTAAAACCAACCATGCTTTGTATAAACGTGTTTTCTACAACCTCTTTGCGTTTTGAAGCCTTCGCTTTCGCATGATTTCACAGGACATATGTATACTCCATTGCTAGTAATTTTTAAGGACAACCTTTTCGGTTTCCTTTCATTGCCAACAGCTTTTTGCCACATCTTCTTTGATAAAATGCGTCTTTTCAACATCTCTGTCACGTAGTGAATCAGAAGATCAAAACGATCCCTTTTATGCAAATGTTTTAATTAGGAAACGTGTGAATTTCGACCAATCAAAAAGCTGGTTTTTTATTGCAAACTTGCGGAAACTGACAGACCGAATTAAAGTGGTCAGCAGAAAGTCTTTAGGGCTTTCCACTTGTGTTCTGTATTATACACGACTGCATGATTTTTATAATGATTACACCAATAGGAACATTCTGTCTCATATATAACGGAACAAAGCTTTCTGTACAAATACATTGCAAGTTAGCAGAATACAGAACAACATAGACCGTTTAAGATATTAAACATCGGTCTTGCAAAGACTTTTCTATTCTATAAAACATCGTGCATCTGAAAAAAACTTTAAAGGTCCCAAGAGTGCCTCAAGAATTGTTCCTTTTATAACAAAAGGAACTAATGAAATAGGAACACGTGCAAATGATAAAAATGTTTATGCTCCATTGCTTTGCAAATTTACTTATACAAAGGAACAAAATAAGTTTATACGCTATATAATAGTGGAAATAATTATAGAACAGTTTTAAAAAGAATAAGAAATGTGTATGGTAATGATTATTCTACTCTTTACTCATTAAATGCACCTTTACAAAGAATGCAAGTTGATTTGGCAGATATTAGATATTATGGAATAGCTAGTGTTAATTATTTACTTGTTTGCGTAGATTTATTTTCTTCATATGTTTTCTGTTATCATATGAATAAACGTTCTAGTATAGGTGAAAAAATGAAACAATTTTATATAGAACTACAAAAGTATAGAAACAATAATGATGATGTAATAAGTATACAAGGTGACGAGGAATTTACAAGAAATAATTTTATCGCTAATTTAAGTAAGCAATATAATATCGAATTGTATTCAACGAAAAAAAATGGTGGACATGCATTCGCAGCTGAACAGAAGATTAGAATAATAAAGGAAATGTTGACTAAATTAAACTTACAAAAGAAACGAAAAAAGAGCGCAAGTATTTCACCTATTTTAGATGTTATCGAAAATATGAATCATAAAATTTCTGAGAAATACGGATTTTCACCTCCCTATAATACAATTATCAAGTAGCTAAATCTCGGCGCGGAAACCAATAATACAGTGGAACCTCCTTAAAGTGGACATTCCCTGAAGCAGACATCTCCTTTAGACTGACCAAATTTTTTGCCCCGGACGAATCCTTAATAAACTGTTATAAAGAAACCTCCCCAAAGCGGACAGTCTAATGCGGACACCTCCTTAATTAAAACGGAAAATTTTTCTAGGTCCCGCATGACAATTCCTTCTAAAATTTACCTCTATAAAGCAGACAAAATTTCGACAACAATATCAAAATTCAGTATTTTATTCAGTATCTTTTTTTCTGTTTTTATATTATAAGGTTTATTTCATTTGTTAGCCAAGTCCCATCTTTTCTTGATCACTAACGTGGAATATACATGGAGGCGTATTCAAGGTCAGTCGCAAAAAGTGGAGGAGTCCAACATTACAATAATTCTTTTGAGTCTTAGGTATCGATTAGGTTACCTGCACACTTTCCTTTTCTACTTTAAATGACTAAACTCTCCTCCACAAATTTTGACTGACCTCTACGCCTATGATAAACATTAAAGTGCTTTCCAGTCACTTCTGGTAATTTTGGCCCACAATACTACCATCATTTAATACAGTAACGGCATATTCACTGGCAAACATAATAAACGGTCTCGAAGAAATAGAAATTTCCAAAAGGTGCCAGACAACTATAACAACATTTTTTCAAAGCAATAAATTGTCATGTAGCTATGAAACATGTGCTTTTTGAGTTTCCCAGAACTGTAAAACTTTGCAATCATTTTCAGTCCTAACTGTTTTTTAATATGCCACACAAATGTATATTTTCAGGTCAAATTTCCTTTTATGAATGTTTTTTGCCTATCTGGGCAATAGCAAAGGGTAATATAGGCATGCCTGGGTTCTCGACTTAGGAGTAGAATTTCTCCCGAGTTCCTGGCCAAAATTAGCAAAACCTCTCCAAGGCGGACACCTCTCTAAAGCGGACAAAAGTGTCCGCTTTAAGGAGGTTCCACTGTAGTAAAATAAGTGATGCAACTTTGTGATCCACTTTCTCTACCCTGAAACAGTTCATTAATTAAAACATGTTTGGAATTCTAAACTTTGTTACTACAGCTTTACTATTCAACTGTTGAATTTTCGTCAATAGGGCCGTAAGTTCTGATTTATACATTTTTAATTCCAAACCCCTAAAATTTTTCAAGATCGTGAATGTTTGATGTCTTTTACATGACGTATCGCTTATTTCATAAAATGTTTGAAATGTTATTCGTTTCATGTAACTGCATGTCGGCAATTTGCCGTTTCCATCGTTATCGCTATTATTAAAGGTACTGCTGTTGGCTAATCGAGACTTATAAGAAAGTTTGTAAGTAACTGGGAGCTTTTATTCCTTGGGCTTGGGCATTGGTTAGCTATTACGTCCGATGACTTGCAACTAGTACTTGACTTACCGCCAGAGATACAGAAAGCGTTGTGCTAGCATGCCCGAAGGCCAGTGTGCAGTCAGTTGATGGCTCCTAATGGGCTTTTAAAGGGCATCAGAGTGAAGTTTCAAAATACCACATGACTGGATTGAACACCGGTTTTAGCAGTCGCCGTCAAAGGTACTAACCACTACACCATCGCTACACAACGTCTTGCATGATAACGCAATTATCCTTCACATGTCAAGGCGAAATCGGTAAAATTGGAACATTCCATCCAATATTACATTACATATGAAACTGTCTGGTCCCTTTTCTCTATGACAGTTCTTTCAAAATTTTGTTATTTTAAGGGTTTTTTTTTTACATTATCGTTTTACTATCCGGTTTTCACATCGTAATTGGTTCTGAAAAATTCAGGATTTCCCATCCTCATTATTAACATTCCTTGTAAACTACATCAAAATTATAAGTCAATATTCATTATATAAGGCACTGTATTTAATCAATGGAGACATATGCATCCTGATAATGCAATTATCATAATGGGAGCAGAAATCAACAAAACTTATGACTTACAATTATGGTACCCATCTATCTTTCTAGATCCTAATAGTATGCTACTTTTAAAAAGTAAGTCCATACACACCCACTCAGTTTCTTAACTCTATAATCACTCAATCAAAAACACTATACGAAAATTGCACAAAGAATAAAAAAATTCGATTTGTCACGATCGCAAAAGTCGTGGGCCACCTTGGTAAAAATTTCATACTTAAGTCGACCAGTTGTGCGTTCAAGGATTGATGTGCGTTCAGAGATTGACGTGCGTTCAAGGATTGAAGTGCGTTCAGGGATTGATGTATGTCAATAGCTTAGCAATACTTCTGTAGACTCGTTCATTTGTTGGTATCCGATATCTCTTTTTCTCTTATTTTGACTCCGATTTAAATTCCGTTTCCTCTTGGAATGTATATATTACAATGAAATTTTTTAAATATTTAGGTCAAAATTCTTCTTGAATGTTCATTCACGGATCCGTACATCAATCCCTGAACGCACATCAATCCTTAAAAGCATTAATTTTTTATGAATTTTTGCCCAGGATAGCCTCTTCAGTTTATTAAGGTACTGTTAGCCTTTGAAGGAGGTCCTATAGCATTTAAAGACACCATTTGGGCTACGGAAGCTTTAATCACAGAAACCGCTCTAATAGACAACAACCCTAGACATCATTTCTATTCTCTTGCTGAGTACTAAGCAAGGATGAGTGATTCACACTGTTGTAGTCGCTAGCATGACTCTGTCAGAGATTGAGTGGTCATTTTACAGTCTGCTAGATTGACTATCTAAGGTAGTCAAAATAACCACCTTTAAGTGAGTCATCGAGCAGATGATCACGATGACTACGTTGAAGCAGTCAAAGTGAATACTTTCTGACAACATGTGGGTAGTCAATGACAATTAACTACCTGAGCTTAGTCAAAATGACTCAGGTACATTTCTTAGAATTTATTGTTAGTTATTCAGAGAAGATTCTTGAAAAAATCTGTCGTTGACGGAAAGTTAGACAAGGACTTGTTGAATCTTAATGTTCAAGATTCTTCTAATCACCTTGAGCTATCAAAAATGGATTTTGGATGCGAAGCAAAAAAAACAGGTAATGTTGCTGTCCTTAAAGTTGTTTAAGCCTCACCTATCACAACACATATTTTTACATTTCCTTCCTTTTTTCTTGTTCATTATTTCTGTGTGGCATAAAGATAGTTCAATTTGTTTTTACATTTCTCTTAGATAGATGAATGTCCCCAGAGCAAAAAGTTAAATCAAGACCACTTGAGAGATGCACTAATAGCAATGGCAGTTTACCTTCAAACAAATCTACCTTTGGATTCAACTACTTTAAAAGATGTGTCATGTTTATCTCCAGTTGTAAGGGAAAAAGAATGGACAGCCAAAGCCATCCAAAGAATCGCTTCTAAAGTACCACATATTATCACAGAAAGGGAGGTCTCCTTAGTAATTGATCAGTGGAAAATTTATCAGTTGCAAATCATACCTGCTGAATGGTACCAAGATCCTCTCTCTGGAATAAATCATCGAATAGATACATATTGGTCAAAAGTTTTTAACATAAAAACAGAATCTGGGAAGGACAAGTTTGATTTGCTAAGGAAAGTTGTGAAAAGTTACCTTTGCCTCCATAATGGTAATGCAACAGTGGAGCGAAGTTTGTCTGATAATAAGAACATGCTAACATCTGAACGAACCAAACTCTCAGATGAAACCATTTCCTCTTTAAGGCTCGCAAAAGAGCATGCTAGGGCATGTGGTGGAGCGCACAATGTGCACACTTTGTCTAAAGGTATTTAGTTGAATTAAGTTTCATCCACAATTTTTATAAAATATTGCTGTGTTTGATAGTTTGTAAAAGTAAGCTTGGGAATATCTTTTAACAATTATATTTTATACTTTGATTTTTCAATTTATTTTCATTCATTTAAAGATGTCATTAAAGCAGTCCGAGAAGCGCATTCAAAGTACAAATTGAGGAAAGAAGAGGAAAAGGAAGAACTGCGCAGACAACAGTAAAAAAGGAAAAAGACAACTTGAGGATATCCAAAAACAGAAGGAAATTATTCAAAAAGCAGAAAAGCGTAAAAGTTACTTAGATAAGAAAGAACAAGAGCTGGAAAAGGATGGGAAAGAACTAGCAGCCGTGTATTCAATTGCAGAACGAATGTTAGAAAGTGCTAAAGTTGATTTGGACATAGCGATAGAAAAGAATGATATGGTCGGGATCCGGGTTGCGTGTGAATGATTGAAAGTGGCACGAAGAAACTCAATAATGCTTCAAAACATCGAGCTGAGCAAGAAAAAATTCGCAATGAAATTGGGTCGAAGCGGAAGTGTGCTTTTGAAAAGTTAATGCAGAGTTATAAAAAGAAATGAAGAGATTCATTCCCCTTTTTTCTTTCTGTTTAGTTTGGTTTGTATTATGTTTCACGTAGTTCTAGTTGTGTTATTTTGTATTGTTTAATACTAGTAACCCGTGTAAAAATTTTTTACAGGTTTTAATCGATGTGAGCTGAACAGAGAGAGAGGCTTAGAATAATGAATTTAAGTATAATGGAATTGAAGCAGAAAGAACATGGTAGGCTGCGAAGATTAAAGTACGCTTGCGCATGCCGTTGAGTATTAGTATAAACTAAAATACAATCACAATCGACATTCAATACGCATGTAGAAAGTCCTAATTTGAACTGCTAATTGGCAAAGATCTAAACCTTTACGTGACAATTAAACTAAAAAAAAGATAACAGATTGACAACCGATATCTATTCTAAAAAACATTTACAAACTGCAAACTGTGGTAGAAAATAATAAATAATGGCCCCTTATGACTTGTTAGATTTTCTTTGTTATTGTTGGGTTAGGGTTAGGTCATAAGCGTAAACCACGGGGGGGGTCAAAATAATCTAACAGGTCATTATATCTTATTATAATAATCCATCTGGCACGATTAAGATAAAGTATAATGGACTGAGCAAATCAATTTAATTATTACTTCCAAAACATTACATCAAGAGTAATTATTAGCCTATTGATCACAACAGTTGATACAGAAATGAAAATTGGCACTTACAACTTCGTTAACATGTCTCGGCAAGACAGCACTTCATGTTCCTGCCAAACGTCACTCAAAATTTATCAAGAGTATCAAATTTTCTCCGTTTGATATCGATACTCATTAGCGTGAGAAATTATTAGTTCAAGTTCGATAAATATATTAAAATAAATAAATAAATAAATAAATAATTCATATCAACTTTAAACCTAAACAAATCCATATGAGTAAACTAATTCTACGCTGCAGGATCAATGGAGGCTATCAATGCTTGATAATAAAATTTATAACCTACAGCGTAGAATTATGTAAGATTTTTATAATGTTTTTTAAAAGATTCTTATTTTTATATTTTTTTTGTTTTTTTTCGTTTTTTTTATAAATGTAGTCGGGCCTGTCGCGACCCCCATTCCGGGCCCAAACACGAAATGCAGCCATCGACCTTGATCCCGCATGTTCTTCTCTGTATCGGGCGAAGTCGACAAAATTCAGTTCTAAACAAAATCAATAAAAATTAATAGTTTACCGCGAATATTATAGATGATGTTAGATTTTACAAATAAAATCTTACTTTTAGGGTTGTTTTCATCGACATCGAGATCTGAAAATCTATGTATATGTAAATGTACACGGGATGGATTACTGAAGGCAATTACATGAACAAAGTGTGTTGAAAAATTTAATCTATTCAAAAACTTACTATTTTTGCTGCAACTTGGCACAGTTGTGTCACTTCCTACACTCGGCTTTCCAACATCTAAAAACATATGGAACATAACAGTTGAAGGAGTGTGAAAAAGGCATTATACATTCATTCAAAATAAGAATATTTGCACTCTTACGATTTGACACATCAACATCCATTAAATCTGAAAAGAAATACATTACTCATTACTGCTCAAAGAATGGAACTGTTTTTAAAAAATTGTTGAAAAATATTGCATTAAATAAAAATTGATTGAATATAATCCAAACTTACTGCTGACAACTTTGCTTTTTGTAACCTCTAAAAACATATATGCATACGTATTTACATCCATAACATGAAAGAAGGAGTCATTTGTATAAAAGACTTCAGGCAAAATACAGATGTATACTTGTATATAGAGAATAGAATTGAAGGGCACAGAAATAATTATATCTAGCTATATGCTATTATTTAGAACGCTTACCAGCAGGTTTTCTTATTATGGGCTCTGCCCGTTTTACCATCCTTTTCGTTAATAAAAAATAAAATGTTTATGAATCAAACTAATGAAGAAACATTGAAATGATTTCGTAATATGAATTACTCTCATTCAGCTTCCTTCAGGGTGTTCAAATGGGGACATAGAAAGGTAGTTATGCTTAAGTTGCATACCTGTTTTTTTCTTTTCAACATCATCTAATTCTAAAAATAAAACAGTCAAAACCATAATGTATCTTCTTTAATGAAAAAGTGGTGAAAGTAAATAAGATAAACCTTACTTGCAACACATTCTTTTTCGAATACTAAAATATAGGAGGAAGATATATTTATTAGAATGCAAATAACTTAAATGCAATAGAAAATCCCTGTAAAAATGTACAAGTTACTCAAGTCTGTGTTGGCTGCAGCCATTATATTTTGTTATAACTAAAATGAAATAAAAATTTCATAGTTTCAATTTACAACTCTTACAAAAACAATGCTAAAGATACTACATTACTAAACTGAAAATATATCTCTTTCAAAGAGATGCCCTGACTTTTGGTTCATGAATTGCCTATGGAGATGTGTTGCTATTGACTAAAAGCTCGTGATTTTCCATGCGCAATTCATGGTAACAGAGTACACGACGGGAACGTAAGTCAATGGGACTTGTACTCCACCTAAAATAGAAATGAACATATCATGTGATATAAGTTGATTACATTTCTTCAGTATTAAATATAGCAGTTAACAGCTGGCACCTTAAGGAACAGTCATCGTATATCAGAAAAAACGGAGACAGTAGTTCTACTATAAACAGCATTAACGAACCACCTAATGGATAGAATAAATATCACACTGGTAAAGATACCCAAAGGAAAACTATACACAGTGTAATAATCAGCCATCACATCCGTCACAATAATACACATGTTACTGAACTTAAAAAAGGGCACAGATTATGGCAAACTACACAACAAACAAAACAATAAATAATTTACTGTAAAACTTGTGGGAATACAACATTCTGTGTATACAACTTCCCATTGATGTAACCTTGTTTACCTGTGGCAGCAACTTTGACTTAAACATTATCAAATGCCTTTGCCCTAGAACAGGCTACATATAGCTGACCATGTGAAAAACACGGTCGTTGTAGAAACAAACAAATTTTTTCTAATGTTTGACCTTAACTCTTATTAACAGTGAAAGAATAAGCCAAACGAATCGGCAGTTGTCTACGTTTTAAAGTGAAAGGTATACCTGTGTCAGAGGGTGACAATTGTACCCTAGGTATGAAAATAGTTTCTCCAACAGCTGACCCTGTCAAAACGTCAGCTTTAATAAAATTCTGTGATAATTCCCGAACAATCAAGTGTGTCCCATTGCAAAGACCCTTCTTGATGTTCAAATTTCGTAAAAGCATAATTATTGCTCCAACTTTAAGTTTCAAACAATGTGGAGGCATACCGGATGGTGTGATGCTATTTAAAAAATCAAGCGGATAATTTTGTCGCTCGTCCTCATCATCACAATCAACTTCATCAGCACTATAATAGCAAACTGGATCACCAGGCAATCTTTCCAACACTTCATTATTAATTATTAATGACTGCTCATTTGTAGGTGTCAAAATAGCAGTTGAAGCATATTGATGAGGTTCCAGGCCATCAAACATGACTGAAATAAGTGATGTGTTTTCAGACACGACACAGCAATCTGGAATTTCAATGGCACCTTTAGCAGGATCTGCTTGTTTTAATGGCAGTTCCCCATTACCCAATTGTAGCAGCCACTGACAGAATTGTTGTTCTTCAGGTCTAGCTCTCATGTTTTGAGTTAATGTAAATTTTGACACTGAAGCCCACAATGCAGAACTGGTTAAGCACACCTCAATAACATCAGTGGGTTTTGCTTTCTTTACAACAGGTAAGCATTGACGGAAATCTCCGCCCCATAACATTACTTTGCCACCAAAAGAAGTATCGTTGTTGCAAACATCACGAAGTAATCGATCGATGGCATGAAAAATATGGGTGGAAACCATTGTCGCTTCATCGATAAGAAACAGGTCAATACTTCGAAGGTATTCTGCATGTTTAGATGTCGGTGTTATGTTGCATACACTGTTTTCTAAAACAGGAACAGGCAAACGAAATAAGGAATGCAATGTACAACCACCAGACAATAAAGTGGCTGCAATACCTGTGTATGCAGCAGTAGCAACTTTCCAACCTCTGGCCCTACATGCTGCTATAACATAGTTGTATGTAAAAGTTTTACCTGTGCCAGCTGGTCCATCCAGATAAAACAATGTTTCAAGTTGTGCTAAACCATTGCGCACATTTGAAACAACAGACAAAATCGCATCTGCCACAGCTAACTGCTGTTCATTAAGCTGAGGCCTTACCTGCTGGACCCTGTCAATGTAAACATTCACATCGATTTCTTCCTCAGGGATCTGCTGAACCAACTCTGGAAGATTAAATTGTATTAATGACATACCGAATTGTTTCAGGACATTATCAATATCTCCCAAAGCTCTTTGCTCTGCTTGAGCAACAGCCAATGTTCGAGTGTAGTCCTCACACATATGGTCCTTGAATGTATTCCACAACTCAAGAGGGTTTGAGGGCTCACAGTGTGTCAAAATAGTGACAAACAGTTGTCTCAACTGTTGGGGCATTTGAAATGTTGATGCCTCTTCCAATGTATTGTGCCACTCTTCGTCATCTTGCAGAAGATGTCTGGCAATACACGCTTCACGAAATGTGTCATAAACTACTTCACCAAATGTGCGTAGATACTCGAATGATGTAGCACCTGGAACGTGCAACTACAAAACTCGAAGGAAGAAACGTTCTCCTTCTGCCGGCCGGGCATTGTATAACCGAACCACTATAGGTTTCAATGTTTTCTTTCGTTTCTGCCATTTTTTGTCTTTGTCATGAAAGACGTAATGATATGGAATATCTGAGTAAAGAAACTGTCGAGCATCAGGATCTTCTACATTCAACTTAAACCATGCTGTTAGGTGGCTATCTTTCAATGCCCCTTCAGCAGCTGCCGCTTCCTCACCAGCTCTAAAATAAACCTGATGACAATTAGGTAAATGAACAGCTAATCGTTTGATAGTGTGGGATTTATCATTCATGGAGAACTCGAAAATTCTCCACAATGCTTCCGGTGCACTGAGATATCGAGCATCTAGAAATGTTTTAATTTCGTCATGCTCCAGACATTCATTAATCTCAACATTAGCACGATCATGTCCTTTGTAAACGTATTTGAAGAGATATTTCACACTTCTTATCGTGGTACATGCTTCCAAATTTATGTGAGCATTGTACTTTTTTGACAACCATGGACAGTATGGAACAACCCATTGATTATCCAATTCAATGTTCTTGACCCTGACAGTACGGTCATCATTGCGTCTGCAATACATTGGATACCCATTTGCATTCATTTGGGTTGCATCACAAAATGGCTTTGGAAAATTCTTTGTGCAGTTACCGTCATCTCCCATACAGACTGAATTAGGGTTAGCATTTCCACAGGGACCATGAATCATACATGATCTGATGATGTTATGAAGTTCAGGTTCCTGTTCAGGATCTGGTATTTCAGCAGAAATTAAGCTGTCGATGTCATCAGCATTACGCAGTTTATCCTCTTGTGCTAAATGGATAAGAATATGAGCATGAGGTAGAGAACGTTTCTGAAATTCAATAACATACAAATGGGAAATGGCTTTCCCCAAAACACCATTTTTAGTAATATCCTGTAAAAGTGATTTTAATTTCAAATTAAAAACACGTTCAACCAAGTCAGGTCGATAATGTGCGGGCTCATTATCCAAGTTTTCAGTAATCTCTCGCCATTTGGGATTGCACGTGAAAGTGCAAAACAAATCTGGTTTGCCCATTTTATTGACCATAGCCATAGCATCTTCATAATTTTGTTGCATGGCTCTTGGACCACCCTGAAATGAAGAAGGTAGAATAACTGGTCTGCCTGCATTAAGGCCACGATTTTCTGCAACATTGGCAAGATGATCAATTAGGCCTTGATATTGTTCAACACGAAGAGCTGCCTGGTTCATTCGTATGAAGTTCAAACGATTAGATTCAATTTTGCAATAACTATCCACAGCATATTGCTGAAGTAATCTTTTACCTTTTAAGATGGGGCTAAATGCATCTCTAAATGCAAACCTGAATGTATAATATTGCAGCATGGTCGTGGGACATTGCTGACCTACCGCATATTCTGTTACATGAGGAATGTCAGAACTCCAACCTAACTCTCCTCTTGGAAAAAATATAGGATAAACCATTGGATCCAGATTAGGCGAAAGCACTGGTAAATCTTGCAATGGTCTGTCTCGAGGGTGAACAACGATGTCCCGAGCCAAAGGTGGTGCACCATCTTCACCAACAAAAACAGCTGCTACTTGATCATGATGAGGTAAAGGCGAATCTCCACAGAGCAATTTTCGGTCGCTGGCAACCCGATTATGCGCCCGATTATGCGCATGCGTACTAGCAGTTATTACGAAATAGTTATGGTCGCTGGCGACCAAAATCTGTTCATCGGCGAGCGCTTGGGAGTAGAATTCATTTCTACTCCCAGCGGCAGCGCATGAGCGCAGCCAATCAAAACATTTCGAATTTGCTAAAGTCTGCAGATTAATCTTATGTTTTATTTCAAGATGGCGGAAAATAATTATCAACACATGTTGTTCCAAAGGTTTCTATGAGCAAAACAGAGCACTGTTCCTGCTGTTTCAAGTAGTTCTTTCTCTTTTCAATCGTTAATGGATAACTTAACAACTGTTTCACCACCTGAAGAGAGTGAAGAATCCCAATCAATTTTCCTAAATTACGAGGAGCAAGAGGGTCAGCCACCACCACCACATGATGACAAAGGCTATGAAAATAATGCAGTGGGTTCACCGCTATCAAATTGTTCCGGGTACATTCTAAACATCTGAATAAATTCTTCTGGATAAAAGTAACGCACTTGATTAACAAGAATGTAAAATTCTCCTTTCATTCGTTGTTCCCGAAAAACCGGGTTTACTTTGTATCTTCTTTTCATAATGTTCGTGTTTTTAATAGCAATACTCTCTTGTAGTCTACGACGTAATAAAATAAGATAATAATTTTTCGTCTGTGTTCTTCCTCCATTTTTTTATAATTTGAATTAGTTTGTTTACATTTTATGGCGCTCATTCTATTAGAAAAATTATGTGTGGAGATTGTTCCGCGACCAGCGACCATCTGGTCGCTCGGCGCTCGGACGCTTGAAAATTGCTCTGTGGAGATTCGCCTTAATCGACGGCGGTCACCGCCACTTCTCAAGTGCATTCTTATCTGAAAACAAATAGAATGTTATGACATGCAGTTAAAGATCTGCTATTATTTTCTATTTCCACTTACTTCAGATGGCTGGCGATTTTGTTCATTCGCGAGTTGCAACTCCTCCGCCTCTACCTCACCCATGCGTTTATAAGCAGCTGCATATGGACTCTCCCTTAAAATGATATCTTGCAAAGTTTGCATGACTTCAGGGGAGCAACCTTGATTTTCTGGTCTTGCCATCCGCTCGTTGAATGCATCCATACCATCATAAATATATAGTTGGCCATAGGATGGAGGAACACCTGGTGGTGGGTGTAAACTACCTGTTCGGTGGCATACCTGGCCATTTATACGAAAAACTGGTGGACCACGACCTGGTGGTACAGCCAATTTCGCACCCATAGAAGCAAAAGCAACTGAACTGTTGAACTTTCGAATATTTTCTTGAAAGTTCTTTGCTTGATTGTTATTTCCTACTAAAAGATGTTTAAGGTCATTAGGATAATAAATGTTATCTAAATGAACTTTACCATTGTGACAACACTTAAAATTAGTTTTCTCAGCAAACATTCTGGCACCACAAAACTGACAGACCTTGTCCATGGCACCAACATAATGTAGCTCAGGCATTTGGTTTTACCGAGCAGCACGATGCAATAGAGGATTCGCATTTCGTGGAACAGCACGCCTTGCCCTCATGCGATGGGCATTCTCATTCTGCCTGGCTAATCTCTCACCTGGCTGTTCCGCTCGACGATAATCAACTTGCCTTTGAGAATTATTGATTCTAAGTCTCTCATTTTCTGATACTGTTTGGATGTTATTCACCTGAAGCTGCCGGCGCCTTGCTTCAACTACATCCTCATTTGCATGCCTACGCTGAATAACAGAGCGCATTTGCTGCTGATCAGGTGGTTGCAAAACAAACTGGCCATTTCTAAAAGCTGCTTGGAAGCCAGGAATAATATTAGTGCCTCTTATATTAAACATTTACAGTTGAGAAACACTAACAACAATAGAAAGAAATATCCACCACCAGCAAAGAAACAGCACAAAAAAACCTGGTGGAAGCGAAAACAAACCTTTCTTTCTAGCTAAAGAACCTAGGAGAAAGCGAAAAAAAGCTTTTGAAACGTTTCTCAAAAAGACTGTACATCTAAGTTTTAAGTGACAAACCTTTCTTTCTACTTTCCGTCTTTCTGCTTTCTTTCTACTTTTTTGTCTTTCTTTCTACTTCACAGCAAGGAATAAATGAACCTGAATAAAAATGTTGTTAGAAGTTTTTAGAAGACAGACACTAAAATAGGTTGGAAAGTAAGGTTGGAAAGGTTGGAAAAACCTTCGTGGGGTTCACCATCTTTAAAAATAATAAACACAATACCTCGTTACGTAATTCTTTCGCTTTCGATAAACTGACTTTATAAACTGGTAAACTTTGATTGATAACTGGTTTGATAATTTGATCTATAGACGACAATTGCGATTGTCTATACTTATTGTCTTTTTTTTCTCGAGCGTAACCGCACTGAATAAAAAACTTAATTTGTTTACTTTTTTCAACAAATTGGTTGCTTTGCTTTTACGATTTCGGCAACCAATAAAAATGGCGAAACGGCGATCACGTGTCAATACAAAAGATGAAAAATAGGCATTTTGAGGGTTTCTGCAATGGTCTAACTGCCGCTATATGACCATGATTAAGAAGATTTTGGCCGTAAATTTTAAAAAAACCATCACTCTCTAAGTTAAATGTGTTACACACGATTGCGGATTATTATAAGGAGATTATCTTTCAAACTTATGAAACTTTGCATAAAACGCTCTTCTGTGTATGGTTATGAAATCAAAAACAGATAAACATAGCCTATAGGCCCACTTACACTTTATTCCAAAATTAATAACTGCTTACATTTTTACATTTTTTCACTAAGTTAGTTCAACTTCCAATATTGTATTTTATAACGTTTTCTTGTAAAAATTAAAGCAAAATTCATCAAGAGTTGTAATATTTTTATTGGCTTTTTTGTGTTTCCGTTCCATTGAACTTTGAAAATTTGTCATTTTTCATCATTTTTTTTAACATAATTTGTCATTTTTTGTCATTTTTTAATGGAAATTTGTCATTTTTTTGTCATTTTTTTGAAGAAGTATGACTTGACAGCCTGTAATTCCCGCTGTGCATCCAGTTTTCAGTTTAAAGAATGAATGTTTTGGGTCCTTTTGAACGGTCAAAATCTTCTTAACCCTTCGTTGCTGCGGTGGGAATTTTAACGAGAATACTGACGTGGGGTAAAATCTTTCCTCTATCAATCACGTGAGACTAATACTTCGTTCGGATAATTAAAATCAAAATACATGTTACTAGCATTAATTGATAGTTCATAAACTAAAGATAACATTTTTCCAAAAAGTCCCGTTAGTCAATAAAGAACACAAATCAAAACCTTTCACAACAGAAATTCTTCCAAAGTAACATAAGATTGTCAAACATGCCCAATTGCAATAATTATTTTCGTTGAAAACATTGTTATTGTTTGATATAAAAAGGTAGTGTTTCGACAGAAAGGTTTTGCAGTTGCTAAAAATGATATGTCAATAGTTGCCAAACGAATTTACAATTGAATTTCAATATTCAATCTGACATAAGTTCTGTGTCCGCATAACTAATTCGTAGACATTCTTGACACATACATACAATGTGCTCTTTGCACAAAGGTTTGGAGCAAGCTTGACATTTCAAACGTGTCTTACGATCACGGAGCATTGCCTTGATCTTGGCAAGGTGCAATCCTTCCTATAGTTGCCACATTCAATAATGCAAAAAAAACAGTCAGTGGTCATCTGCTGTTTCTTGCCACTGAATAATTTGCACACATCTGATCGACGACATCTACACCACCTTTTGTGTAATTGTAGAAATTTATAATCTCCGGCCTGCCATTTTGTTCAGAGGCATGATGATGCAGAGATGAAATAAGAATAACATTCTTATTCCGTTTGGGTGAAAATGACAATATGGTACATTACTTACAAAAACCATACATGCTGATCATCTCTTTTCGGGGCAATAAGAATTCCTTTGGGATGATGGCTTTGCTTGAAAAAACAAACTACAATTTAACAGTTGTTGGATGTTCCAACAACTGTTAAATTGTAGTTTGTCAGTAAATGACAAGTAAGTTCATAGCTATTAAACAAATTGTCCATGGTGACATTTCTTCCAGATCCACTAATAGGTTGTATCTATCTCTCCACAATAAAGAACACAAATCAAAACCTTTGACAACTGAAATTCTTCCAAAGTAACATAAGATTGTCAAACATGCCCAATTGCAATAATTATTTTAGTTAGGCTTGTTGCTGAGGTTGAAATCACTTTCTTCTGGTTGCTTGCCCACATATACCTCCATGTTTTGGGTAACAAAGTTATGAGCATCACAAAGTGCAAATATTTTGATGCCATATTTGGCAGGTTTGCTAGGAATGTACTGGCGAAAGCTGCATCTTCCTCTAAAAGGTTCTAGTTTTTCATCAATTGTAGTATATGCTCCCAAAGAGTAAGACAATCTACAAATTTTGACAAAAATTTCGAATACCTCACGGATTGGCGCCAACTTGTCAAGCCTACGCCATTCCTTCCTTGTGTCATCAAAGAAAAGATACTCTAAACCGAAAAGGTCACCTCAAGAAAACGATAAGAATGAAGGAGAACCTGTTAAAGGAGAAATAGCCCCTGTTACTGGTACAGGGGATACCGGAAGAGGACTCACCCCAGGGGAGGGTGAGAAATTGAGGATACTCCCAAACAGTAAGGAAGGCACCAGTGTACCTACTAAGGGGGGTGCTGGATTTGCGAAAACATTGGTTCCTGAGGCTAGTATGCCAAGAGGCGAAGAGCCGAAACAAAAGGGAGACTCAAATGATGGGATCCTTCCTACTGGTGGTAATTCTAATTCTATAGATCCCCAGAAAAAGGTTAAGAACTTAGAAGACATACAATCCGGTGACATTTTGAGTGACTTTCTATCGTGTAACAGTCAAGACAGTGAGTCCGAAGTAAAAGGGCAAAAAGATGGGTGGTATAAATGTGATGCGATCCGAAACGGTACATACCACCCTATAAGCGGCTATATGATCCATCCTTATGGGAGATGCGCGTGCAACAGTGATGACATGATGAAGTTGGTACTAAAGGAGCAAGGGGAGAAGGCTACCCATGTATTAAAGGCAATGTATGTGTCTTTAGTAAGTAGTCTACAGGAAAACAGTTTACACGCCCTAATCCCCAAACCGATAGATGTGGAGTACATTAGTTTTGATAATATAGTTGAAAATGTCATTAAATTGGTAGAGAATATTATGGGTCATGTGGGAGAACAACAGAAAGACTCTGTTACTTCGGTGCAGACCATTATTTCGAAGCAACAAGAAGCGTTTGAGGAAAGTATGAAGGAGAAAATTAAAACAGAACAGAACCGGTTTAGCAAGTTATCAGGCCAATACAAAAAGCTTGACGATAAATATGGTGAATTATTAACCTCATATACACTGCATATGCAGCAATGTAGTGACCATTCTGCTGGAACAGGCAGACCTGCCAGGACAACCACTACTACAGGAAAGAAGAAGTTGAATATTAAATCAACATTGGAAAGTGAAGTAATAAACCAACACAACGATAATCTCTCTGTAAGTTTGCCAAGCTCTGATCACGATAGTGACCACGACGAAGATCGAACTTCTGGAGGAAGTAAAAGTGGCTCAGGAACTGAAAGTGATGGATACGCTACAACAGTCAAGGAACCACTTTCGGAAGAAAAGGTTGAAAAACGACATCATCCAAGCCAAAAGATTTTAAGTCAAAAGTACAAAAGAAGCCGAAATCTCCCCCTAACTGTCAGGCTCCTGGAAAAGAGGTGCTCAGATCCGCCGTAACAGTTAAGACAGTAAAAGAGTCAGGGCATGGAGGAGAAAATGTCTTACCAAATCTTGGATTATCTACCGAGACACAACAAGCGGTAGAAAACATATTGGACAAACCGACAGAAAATGTGAATATGTTGTGGGGACGACCCCGCAACAATCGACCTAACACTGAATTCCAGTTCCATGTCTCCTCAGAACACATGCTAAAGTTTAACGGGGACGGAAAGGCGAAAAAGGAATACGCAGCTACTTTTGCAGAGTGGCTAACAGTATTGAACATTGTCCTGAATGCGGGAGAGCGGTGGCCAGAGCCACAGAAAGCATTTGCAGTAATGGACACATTAGAGGATGGCGCTGAGCAGGCAGGTCGAACCAAATATTTCCTAAAAAATTGGGCAAGCCTGACGAACGATCAAACAATATTACAGATTGTTCAAGGGTTTCAAATTCCTCTTATTTCTCATCCAGTTCAAAATGTTCTGCCATATCCTCCAAAGCTGAACTCAGAGGAGAGGAAACTGGTGGATCAAGAAATAGAGACAATGTTATCCAAAGGTGCAATTACAAAAGTCAAACCATTAGAAGACCAGTTTTTAAGCAATCTATTTTTAGTAGGCAAAAAAGATGGGGGAAACAGGCCTGTGATAAACTTAAAAAGTTTAAATCAACACATTCCATACATGCATTTCAAAATGGAAGGCTTATTTCTGATAAAAGAACTGTTATCTCCAAACGACTTTATGTGCAAAGTGGATTTAAAGGATGCTTACTTCTCTATTCCTATCCATCAGAATTCTCAGAAATTCTTACGTTTCGAATGGCAAGGTTCACTTTATCAATTCCTTTGCCTGTGCTTTGGATTAGGTCCAGCCCCGAGACTGTTTACAAAACTCTTAAAGGTCCCAATTGCATTACTAAGAAGGCTGAAGGTGAAATTGATTATTTATCTAGACGACATGCTCCTAATGGCAGGTTCCCTGAAAGATTTAGAGCTGGGGAGGGACACATTGATTTTCTTGTTACAACATCTAGGGTTGGTGATAAATGTAAAGAAATCAGTATTGACACCGTGCAAGAGAATCGAATTTCTGGGTGTGATAATAGACTCCAACAAAATGGAAATATCCCTGCCGGAGGAGAAAGTTGCCAAGATAATAAGTTAATGTCAATCTCTCTTAGATCAACAGTCTGTAACGATAAGGGAGTTGACTCAGTTGATAGGGAGGCTGTCTTCGACAACAATAGCGGTGCTCCCAGCCCCTTTGCAATATCGATGCTTACAAAGGGATCAGATAAATCAATTGCAAGCTTCAGGTTCTTTCGAGAAAAAGGTTCTTTTGTCACAGGATGTGAGGCAGGAACTAACCTGGTGGAAAAACAATCTCACCTTGAACAACGGGAAATCTCTTATTTGGAAACCACCCCAGCTAATAATTCAAACAGATGCATCAAAAAGGGGTGGGGAGCACACTGCCAGGGGCAAAGAACAGGGGGGCCCTGGACCTCAGAGGAGAGCAAACTTCACATAAACATTCTAGAATCGAAGGCAGCAAATTTGGCAATTCTATCTTTTACAAAGGGCAAGAGAAATTTGAACAGTATCCACATTCAGATGGACAACATGGTCGCTCTGTCATATCTAGTAAAGATGGGGGGTACAGGCAACGAAACCTTAGTAAATTTGAGCAAACGTATTTGGAACTATCTGATATCCAAAGGGATCAATCTTACTGCCGAGCATCTACCAGGGCATCTGAATGTGGAGGCAGACTACGAGTCAAGGAATGTGAAAGACTCGAGCGAGTGGATGTTAAATCCACTGGTTTTCAGGAAAATTTGTCTGAAGTTAGGCAATCCAAAGATAGATCTTTTTGCTTCCCGGTTGTCAGCTCAACTTCCAATGTACATATCGTGGAAGGAGGATCCTTTCAGTCTGGGCAGGGATGCATTTCAACACCATTGGGACCAGAGTCTAAGTTATGCATTTCCACCCTTTTGCCTAATAGGAAGAGTATTAGTGAAAATTCAGAGGGAAAAATCCTTAGTTGTCCTGATCACACCAGCCTGGCAGTCTCAAACCTGGTTCCCCAAAGTACTGGAGATGAGTGTCAAAGATCCAATCCTATTACCCAAGTTGCCAGATCTTCTAACCAACCCTCAAGGGGAGACACACCCTCTCACAACATCAGATTCCCTACGTCTAGTGGCCAGGGTGGTTTCAGGGAAAGATTGTCTTCAGAAGGCATATCGACAAGGGCTTCTAACCTTATCACAGGAGCTAGGAGGAAGGGAACAAATTCAAATTACGAATCGGCCTGGAGAAAGTGGTCTAGCTGGTGTGGTGTCAGACAGATTGATCCCATTAGTTGCCCTTTAAAACACATTTTAGATTTTCTCGCAGAACTCTTTGAAAATGGTCTGAGTTATAGTGCTATTGGGTCGCACAGGTCAGCTATTTCAGCCTATCACCAGGTAGTCGAGGGGGTGGCAGTTGGAAGGCATCCAAGGGTAACTGCTCTGTTGACAGGTGTCTTCAATAAAAGGCCTCCTCTCCCAAAATATAACTTCATATGGGACATTGATATTCTTTTGAGGTTTCTAAAATCACTACCAACTGATGATACAATCAGTGATAAGCTTCTAACTTACAAACTGACTGCCTTGTTAGCTTTAACAGGGGCTTCTAGAGTTTCTGAGATCACCAATTTTGACATCAGATTTCTTACAAGGGGAATAGGAACGTACTCTTTTACCTTCTCAAAAATGTCTAAAACATGGACCAAAGGAAAGCAGGCACCTGTTATTGAGTTTCTGGTGTTTGATCATGATCCTTCTTTATGTGTATGTAGGACTTTAGATCAGTATTTAAGGAGATTAGAATCGTGGAGGAATGGGACTAATCAACTCCTATTATCGATTGTAAAGCCACATAAACCTGTCCAAACGAGTACAGTTTCAGGGTGGTTAGTTAAAACTCTTCCTTTAGCCGGAATAGACACTGGAAAATTTACAGCTCATTCGACTAGGGCAGCTTCAACCACTAAGGCATTTAATCAAGGTGTTTCGATATGTGAAATTGTGAAAAGGGGGCAATGGTCAACTGATTCTACTTTCAAAAGATTTTATTATAAGGGTAAAGTTGCCAAAGGGACTTTCCAGTCGAGTGTACTGGTAACTAAATAATTGAGCTTTGAAGAGAGGCTGTAAAGCTATAGTTTCCCGCCTTTGTAAACAAACGTTCTTTTAAGCTATAGCTTTAAGAATTCTAACCAGAATGGCCACGATTATCCAGTTTTAGATCGTCGGTTTCGATTTTATTCATAAAATCGGGATTACATTGCGGGCCCTACGGGCCCTTACGTAATCCTCAATTTCCCTCACATGGCATTCTCTCGGACGGTTTCTCACGTGACCTAATCGGAAAATTACGTAATATTTATCCACCATATTGAGATTGGGGAAACAGTTCATCGTTGTTGCTGGTAGAAGTACAACATGCCTAAGAGTTGCTGTGTGAAAGATTGTACTAAAAATTCTAAATCTAACCCAAATGTTAACTATTATGTCTTGCCGCAAGATAGAACTAGGAGAAGGTTATGGTTGAACGCTATTAATCGTGCTTATGTTGATAAAGAAGGGAGAATTGACAAGTCGAAAACCTTGTCACCAAAGTCTCGTTATGTATATGTATGCTCAGAGCATTTTATTTCAGGTAATTAGCTATATATTACTGATGATAAATAGTATGTATCAATGGGTTGTATATTTCCAGCTCAATTTATGAAACTTATTTAGGTAAAAAAGAAAATTTTGAAAAGCATCCTGACTACGTAACCCTCCTTAAATCTTGGTAAAAGCACACAAACGTTATCTGCACACGTTGGGACAAATAAACTGAAAAGATTAGAACAGAGTTTGAAACGAGCTTCAAGTAAGTATATATAAATATTTTCCATTGATATTGGCCTGTTCTAATTTTGTTTATCTTTTTGTTTATTTTTTCTTTTATTTCTTCAATAATAGGTACAGTGTCTCGAGCACCCTGCAAAAAGAAATTAAAGTTGGATTTTGAAGGAAATGAATCATCAGTTCCAGATTCCAGTAGACCTTTGTTTGACTTTCTATCTCCACCTCAAAGTCCAATAATGAAGTCCAATAATTCTATCGAAACTGATTTGGTTGAGCGTTCAGTAGTATCACTTGATTTTGTATCTCCCACTCAAAATTATAACATTCAAAATACCAATGAAGAACCATCAATCAGTCAGTCATTAGAAACCATTTTTACTCCAAAGTTAACACTCAACAAGCTTCCAGAATCAGATGTAAATCCACTGTCATATTCAAGGGCTACAAGTAGTGATGAAAATTGTTTATTACTAACTGGACTGAAATGTGTAACATTAAAAGCATTGGTCATTTTCCTCAAGAAGTTTTATTCTGAATCGTATGCTACTGGAATATCTGTTGAGAGCGAGATACTGTTAACATTAGTGCGCTTAAGACATAATGTAACATTTGATCTCTTGGCTTACATGGCAAATGTCAGTAAAAGTACAGCAATTGACTACTACTGGCGCTGGATAGACATAATGCATGATAGTTTGAAACCTTTAATCAGAATGGCAGACCGTGACCACATCTTTGATACCATACCAGGTCATTTTAAGCAAAAGTTCCCCAGACTTACAAGCATTATTGATTGCTTTGAAATATTCATAGAGTCAACTAAAAACTTAATGGCAAGAGCCCAATGCTTTAGTCAATATAAAAGACATTGCACTGTGAAAGTTTTCATATCATGCACTCCACTTGGTGCAGTGAATTTTGTTTCACGATGCTGGGGAGGTCGAGCATCAGATATCCAGATTGTGAGGGAATCTAATTTTACACTTTACGATACCATTGCCCTGGAGATCAAATACTAGCTGATCGAGGTTTCACCTTGCAAGAAGATTTTTCTCTGAATTCTGGCAGCGAACTAATAATTCCATCATTCACTAAAGGCAAATCGCAGCTATCTGCAAGGGAAGTGGAAACAACAAGAAAAATAGCTTCAGTCCGAATACATATTGAGAGAGCTATCGGTCTTTTAAAAAATCGATATACAATTCTAAAGGGTATTATACCACTACGTTCTGTGAAAAATATAACAGATGAAGTCGAAGAAAACCCACTTGCTACCTGTGACAGTTTGTTCTGCTTTAATCAACCTTGGTGAAAGTATAGTGTATAAAGAATAAGAGAAAAAGTTAGTTGTGTTAGATATATACATTTAATCAAAAATTGAATTCATCAAAAGCTCATGGTGAAAAAGTTATAAATTGTTTTTTTTTAATTGACATCAGCATAAAGTTAGGTTTCACCTTCTATG
This sequence comes from Turritopsis dohrnii, assembly GCA_027922465.2. Classification (NCBI taxonomy): domain Eukaryota; kingdom Metazoa; phylum Cnidaria; class Hydrozoa; order Anthoathecata; family Oceaniidae; genus Turritopsis; species Turritopsis dohrnii. The sequence continues at coordinate 1,591,233 of BQMF02000006.1, forward strand.
AAATGTTTTTATATGACTTGACAATGAACTTTTGATGAATTCAAAGTTTCACATGAAAACACTCTGTAATATTATTATAACGCTGTAATATTTACAAAAGTTGAAGAAAATACAAAATTTTCAAATGGTGTCTATTTTTTTTTTTACATTCTTTAAAGTACCATCTTTTAAGTTTAGGTAACACTTTAAGCTTGATGCATTCCGAATGGAACCAGTTGTCACATTTGTCGCACCCAACCATTTCCCGGCTCTCATCATAAGGCTTCCGACAAATGCAATACAATTGCTTTGGTTACACTTTGGCAACTGTCACTGAGTCCTCCTCATAATGGCATAATAGCTCTGGCAGAATAACCCGTTTCCAAAATAAGAAACATTTTTCAGTAACATCTGATATAAAGTTTTTGTCAACAAGAATCCGTATGGCCAGAAATTCCTTGGGCGTCCAAACAACAAAGTCACAATAGTCAACTCCACAAACATACATTTCATGCTGAACTTGATAATAGTATTGATGTTTTTTGTCTAAAACATAACCATTATCAAATTTCACGTAAAAGGTACCAGACTTGATCACCTCACTAAGGGACTGTTCCCTGTACTTGAAAGGGCATTTCACTTCTACAACACCTTCACCACAACAAGAACATTTTATGAGACTGTCTGGACTAACACCGAACCAAAGTTCATTTTTCTTAAGAACAAATCCACAAAAGGATAACCCTATTGATGTTTTGCCTGACGAATCAGACGGAGAAGACGAGGAACTAGATGGACAAGTAAAAAAATCAGACGGACAAGAAGACAAAGAAAGTGGAGATGAAGAAAATAAAGATCCAGCAGAAGAGAGAAACATCTTTTTTTTTAAATTTAAGTGATTTTAGTTGTAAAGAGCACTCTTCTGTTAAAAACCGTATTTTGTCTCTTATTCGTAAAAACACTGAAATTTAGGCTAAGAAACTTAAGCAACCATTAAGCAACTCGAGATATAAAAATTGGCTGAAAAATAAGCAACTCGAGTTCTGACCAAAATTCTTAGTTGCTTATAAAAAAAAATTGTGTACTTTATCTCTTCATCTTGACAAATGATATTGTGGGAGAAGTGATTGGGTATCATTCAATTATATGGTGGTTGTGAACTATCTCTACCTCCTGAGAAGCCATATCGTATGAGAGGCAATTGAGCATCATTCAATTATATATATGATATTGTTTCGAACATTTTTTAGATCTTTCTCATGTTCGAATGTCGAATACCAATTCGAATTGTTATCAAAACAGATATAAAAACAGATGTAGTATTTTGTTTACTTTTGTTTGTGAATATTTTATGCTCTGTATGAATGGACTTTATTTCTTGTACAATCACCTAAAACATTTATGATCCAATTTTGTACCATTGTCAGCTAATTTTTGCACAAGGTTATTTCAATTGTATTCCTGCACTCTTCTATTTTACAGGTATTCACTTCGTTATTATTTTTTCATTAGTGAATCTCTTTTGCTCGTTGAGATATTACTAAGTAAAATGTAAAATGAAAAATGGGTAAAACAAAGTTTCAGGCATCTTGGCAAGTAAATCATCCATGGCTCATTCCGAATAAGACTAACGTTTACTTAGCTCTCTGCACAGTATGCAATTCTTCATTGAATATAGAGGCTGGCGTTGGTGTCATTCAAAGACATGAGAAAGTTGAAAAACATTTGAAGAGGTTGCGCGATTCGAATTCTCAAGCTACTTTTGCCCAAAGTACAAGTAGTAATGATTTTTTCATGAAAAAGGGAAATACTAAAGTGGTTCTTACAAGCGAGCAACAAGCATGGAATGCTGTGATTGTACGTGCTTTGAATGTGGTTGAGAACAACATCTCTTTTAACTCTTGTGAAAATGATTATGATTTGTACCGGCGAATGTTTCCTGACTCTAGTATTGCCAAAAATTATTGTCAGGGCAGAGGGAAAGTGAAATATGTCATATAGTTCGGTATTTCTCCACATATCAAGGAGTTGGTACAGAAAGACCTTCAAAACCAACCTTTTACATTTCATTTTGATGAAACGACTAACAGCCAAGTCAAGAAACAATATGACGGTTATGCTACATACTTCAGCCCGAAACATAAGGAAATATCTGTGTACTGTGGCTCCTTATATGTTGGAAGATGCACTGCAGATGATATGTTGATTCACTTCCATGATTTTATGAAAGAAGCTTCTTTAGAACCTAATTACATGTTAGGTTTGGGTATGGATGGACCAAATGTTAACCTATCGTTCAAAACCAAACTCAAGGAGGAATTGTCTATTATTGAAGTAGGCACCTGTCCTCTACACATCGTAAACAATGCATTTGGCAAAGTTGTTAAGGCTTTAAAAAATACCGTTGTCGATCTAGATGAAATGTCCATCGATTTTCACTTTTTTTTTAAATATTCAGCTGCCAGAAGAGAGCAGTACACTGCTTGTCATCAGATTACTGGCATTACTGCCAGAATGATGGAGAAACATTGCTCTACTTGTTGGATGAGTTTGGAGAAAGTGCTGGTCAAGTTAATGGAGCAATGGGAAAATCTTTCTGAGTATTTTCTTCAGAAACTACCAACACTACCTGGATTCACCGGATCAAAAGGTGTTTCTTCAACAGCAAGGTATGCTCGTATCAAAGCTTATTTGCAAAATAAGAAGATTCCAGTTGTCATTGCTTGTGTTGTTTCATTCGCCCAGGATTTTCGCAAGTTCATCAAAACTTTCGAGACGAATGCACCTTTAATTCACCTTCTTCATTTGAAATGCATGCAACTGGTGAATACCGTTCTCGATAAATTCCTGAACCCTGAAGTTTTTCAAGACAAAAAAGGTGATGAATGCTATGTGATGAAACCAGTGAAAAATCTAAAGGAGATAGATGTGAAACTACAATCAAACCATAAGGTGTTGTGTAATTTTGGGGCTCAGACCGAAATTCAGTTCAAGAAATCTAAGATGGATGAGTTGGAAAAGAAAAGGTTGAGGCAAAATATGAAGGAAGCCATGGCTGAATCAGCAGATTGCCTCCTAAGTAATTTGCCAATTGATGAGCAGGTAGTCTGCGATGCCCAATACCTTGGGCATCAAAATCATGGTGGAAAAAAAGGAATAACAGCAATCAAAAGGCTTTGCTACAATGTTTGCAGAACCATGAAGCCTGATGCCTTAAAGAAAATCTTCAACATTAAGGATGATGAATCTACCGATAGTCTCATTGATGCGGTAACTGAGGAGTTCAAACTCTATCAAATAGATAAGATCCCCTCGTCCTTTTATGAAGCCAAACCTCAAGAGAAAAAGAGAGAGGTATATTCTTACTGGAAATACGCATACGGTCTTTTGGATGTGACAGCAACGCATAACGACGACGATTCAAAGTTTGTTCACATAGATCATTATTGGAGAAATGTGGGTGGTATAGTCGACTTAGAAGGAAAACCCAAATATCGGAGACTGGTTACGTTTGTAAATCTTATCCTTACACTTTCTCACGGAAACGCTGATCCCGAAAGAGGATTTTCAATCACCAAGCAGCATCTGGAAATACATGGAAACAAGATAGACGAGGACACCTTAAGTGCATTACGAAATGTAAAGGATTACCTTGTGCGAAATGGTGGTCTTGGAAAGTTTGAAGTTACAACAGATCTTATCTCTAAATGCAAAAACTCACATGCGCAATACGAGATTTATAAAGCTGAGAAGGAAAAACTCGAACGCAAGTTATTGGAAGATGCTGTGAACAAGAAGAAGGAAGCTGAAAAACAAGACAAGCTTGCGGATGTTGACAGAGATATTTGCGTACTGCAAAACGGTGTTAAGATGGCTGAGATAATCATTAAAGAAGGAAACGAGGTCACATCTTTTAAAAAAGGTACTGAATCGCGATAAGCTTACACAAGCTAATATGAAGGTTGCCACTGGTGTAAAAAGAAAAGAGGAGCTCTCATTAGAAATCAAAGAACTTCAAGAAAAAAGGGCGAAACTTGTTCAAAATTCCTAAACTTATTGATTTTGGTATATTATTTTATCATCTTAGTTTGATATTTTTGTTTAGGTTTTGTTTCTATTTTTTAATACTGTATATTACATTTTACATATAGTATTTATATAGTATTATACTACTTAAGAAATTTGGTTTTTCAAAGTCTTGTGTTATCTAACTGAATTTTCACTTACATTTTGTTCCACATAGTTTTACCATTTTACTAGAAGTTGAAATATCCTTTCAATAGATTATCTGAAATCTTGCAATCCCTTAATAAAAAAAGGGGGGGGGGGGGTTGATATCGACCAAAAAATGTTGACAAAAGCTATAAATTCCATGAAAAGGTGTAAGTCCAGGGTTAAAATTAGCATGTTTTGCTTGGGAAAATCATGTTTTCCGAAAGATTTTGTCATGTTTCATGTCATGTTTTTTGAAAATTTTGAGTTGCATGCCTGACATAAGCAACTCATAAATTTCACATAAAAATCAAAGCACTCAAAAAGTTCCTATATTTACTATCAAATACTATTTTTATGTTGGATATAAAATATAGCTTTATGTAGTTTAAAAAATTGCCATACACGTTTTTTTTGAGGAATAAAAACATTAGATTTTCCGTTCGAATCAGTTTTTTCTCTCTGCAATGTAATGATTTCTTTTAGATAAACGATTTCAAAAGAAAGTAATCACAGTAGTGTTGTCGTTGTGTATGTTGTTGACAACGCTGTTAAGATCACGAGTAAGAAAAAGCAGACAAATTTGTTCAACTTTGGTTTTACCAAAAAGATTTGTCATCGTGGTGAGTTGGTAAATGTAGTGCCGAAGGAAAAAGAAGATAATTTGTTTGAATGTATTGTTTTCAAAAAATCACTGAAAACATCACAAGCCCTTTCGATGCACGAGTCATAGAGTCATAGAGTCATAGAGACTCCTATTCCAGACGAAGTAAAGGATAACCCTATTGATGTTTTGCCTGACGAATCAGACGGAGAAGACGAGGAACTAGATGGACAAGTAAAAAAATCAGACGGACAAGAAGACAAAGAAAGTGGAGATGAAGAAAATACAGATCCAGCAGAAGAGAGAAACATCTTTTTTTTTTAATTTAAGTGATTTTAGTTGTAAAGAGCACTCTTCTGTTAAAAACCGTATTTTGTCTCTTATTCGTAAAAACACTGAAATTTAGGCTAAGAAACTTAAGCAACCATTAAGCAACTCGAGATATAAAAATTGGCTGAAAAATAAGCAACTCGAGTTCTGACCAAAATTCTTAGTTGCTTATAAAAAAAAATTGTGTACTTTATCTCTTCATCTTGACAAATGATATTGTGGGAGAAGTGATTGGGTATCATTCAATTATATGGTGGTTGTGAACTATCTCTACCTCCTGAGAAGCCATATCGTATGAGAGGCAATTGAGCATCATTCAATTATGTAGTGATTGTGAACTTTGAACTGTTCCTCATTTTGCGCCTTCAGATTTTTGCTTTCTATGTCTACCTCTTGAAAAGCCATGTCGTACGAGAGATGATTGAGCATTATTCAATTATAAAGTAACTATGAACTTTGATCCGTTCTTTTTTCTTCGGGAAAAAAAATTCATCTAACCCTAACCCTTTTTTTATTCATTTGCTTATTTATTTATTTATTTATTTATTTAACTAATATTTATGCAGGATGTATATATATCAACATAAAATTCTGTTTTCCATATGTGTCCTGCGTAAAATAAAAATAAAAGTAAAATTTTAAAACAAAGGTAGATATCTAAAATGATTGGATGAAAGCTATCGAAGAGACAAGCGGTTAGATGAAAAAAATAAGGGGAGACTGCACGAAACGGGAAAAAAACAGAATTCTAGTACACGTATGAAAACAATTAAAAGTCATACTCTTTCAATAAACTTGTAAATTTTAAAAATGACTTTTCATTCCTGATGGTAATTGGAAGTTCATTGTAAATCTTTGCAGCCATAAATTTTGAGGATTTCTGTTGACCTTTTAGAATTTTTCGACAATATTTTATTCTCTTCTTAAAACGTAGCAAGTTGCTTATGAACAAACTTTTCAATAATTTTCGATATTATCAGTAGTATGGAGATTGGTCTGTAATTTCCAAAGTCACTTTTATTCCCTGATTTAAAAATCGGATTCACCCTGGCTTCTTTTTAGGGTGTAGGCACCAAGCTTGAAAGATAGGTTAATTAGATGTGATAGTGGTGCCGAGATGATTGCAGTGTCTTTCAGGAAGCAAGCAGAAAGATCGACCGTTCCAGTTGGTTTGTTTCTTTTTACCGATGTGAGGTAAGAATGAAATTCAACTTTCGACACATGTCGAAACTTAAAAATTGCGTCAGTCCTTGATGCAAGTTGAATACACTTAATCCAAGTAAAGTTTACTAGCGAAAAAGCACCTTTTTTAAGAGCACTGGCTACTTTAGAAAAGTAGCTGAAAAAACCATTTGCTATTTAGTGTTTCTTTGAAGATTCTTCACCATTGATATTAAAAGTCTGGTTTTGAGTTTCAATTTTTCCTTTAATATCATAGCTATATTGATTTTATAACTGACCAAAATTTACTAGGATCATTTTTGTTTTCGGCAAGTTCATGAATGCAAGGGGATCAGAAAAACAGCTTTCAGTTAGACTGAACGATATTGTTTCGCTAGTCATTCAAAGGAATAGGATTTTTTCAAATTATTTGTGAGCATGAATTACTTGAGTGTAAATTACGCAGAAGGATTGTACAGTAAAAACTATTCTGGATCTGACACTAATCTATTCTATATTCCATGTTTTTACAGAATGGCACATCAGTATTTTTAAATATACTTGAAATATAATTTTTGCGGAGTGTAGCTTTTTAGGGGAACGGAGCTCATTTGGCAAGATCAAATATTGTCATCAAAATACTAACAGAGAGATGCATTTCGGCTGCCGTAACTCGATGAAACTTCCTAGAGGGTCATACAAAAAGTGCAATTTGGCTCACTTACATCAGATTTCCCAAGTGGAATTCGGTCAAATAATACCTTGAATGCGCGAGCAAAAAAATTTTCAAAGTATGGCTTTTAGGCAAATTTTTCCGTTTCTACGGTACATGGACTGCTTACCAAAATGCAAAGTTGTCATTCTTAGTTAGAGTTAAGTAGACATTTTTCCCCTTTCCTCGGGAAGGCTTTGCTTTGCTTTGAGGTTTGTTTCTGGGAAACCAATTCCTTCATGCTATTAAGTTGTGGATGGGAATATATTGTTTGTTGACCTTTTTGACAATCTCATATTCTAGATAAAAGTAAGGCTTCTAAACTTTTCAAAGCACACTAAAATTATTTGTTGACTGAGCATCAATGTGCTCAACAGCTGTGTTGTGTGCTAGGAATATCCATACGATCCATACATATTTCTTATCCATTCCTTTTGCTACTATGTTTCAGGTATTTTTATTTAGCCTTTTGTGCTTTTTGAACCACTGGCACAAGAAAGAGTTTATTTCCGCACAGCAAACCGAACTAGTCAACACAACATCATTTGCAATGAGACCACTTTCACACCCACAAAATTTTGTTAATTGGTCCTTGGAGATTTTGAATTCTTATTCCTAGTTGGAAATGTAGCGTATTAGGCTTTATTTACCCTCTGTAGAAAAAAATTGACCTTTATTATTTCTAATGTAAATCACTCACGAATTGAACTGCTTTACAACAAAAAACTGTAAACAACAATTACCTATATACCTGTAATGGCGGAAAATTATTGTCTGATTTGCTATTCAATATATATACGGGGAGAGCGGGGCGATTAATCTGTAATAACTCTGATTTTTATACACCCTGATGTAAACAAAGATTTCTATTTCAAAGAATGTCTATTTCTTTGAATTCTTGCTTTCAATCATCAACCTTTTTACCATATAATTAACTACGTTCGGGCTATTTTGAAAATTTTTCAATGAACCTCTTGGCTATTAATCCCAAATCACCCTCGAAACCATGTTATTACGACACTAATAATTTGTCTGTTGGTTTTACTAATTCAGTTGTATAAGGCATTATCAAGATTTGAGTTTTGTTGATTGACATTTAAATTTGCAACATAAAACTGGATGTTGTTCATTATATCTGGGTTAAGTTACCTGAACATCTTGGCAAAGTTTAAAAGATGTCTGTTATGTATTTCTTGTTGGTTTTACTTCCTAGTGTTTCTTTATGCATTCAAAAAAGCTATTTTTATTATAAAAGATCATTTTTATTCATGCTCTTTTTGCGACTATGAATGTTGGAATTTTTTTGAATCTGTACTTATGCATAAAAGAACTGGAAATGGTTGATTCATAAAGCATTTTGTTTTTCTTCTCTTTTCTATCTCTATCCCACATTCACAAAATCAAATCTTTAAATACACGTTATCAGACTACCAAACCCGACCTTGTTTTGATTTTTTATATTGTTACATTACTTGATATTAAGTTTTTCATCACTGAAAATTGCTATGGGCCAATTTCTGATAATTTTCATCAAATTACCACATCAAAACGAGGCAAGGGAGCACAGTTTGGTATTTGGACATTTGAAGTAATAAGGTCTTTGAATCGCAATATATATAACTAAATTGTACATTGCATTAATAGGATACATTTCAAGAAAACTAACAAAAATTACATATATTCTTTCAGTGGTGCAATTTTCTTTTCCCTTTCAGTTTTGGATGCGTATTCATGCACTCAACTCGCTCGTCGGATTTTGTTGAATGAATATCCGGCTTTTCCATATTTTCGCTGGGCGAACGGGTGATTCCACGCACCCACTCCGCAAACCTTATAATATTGATTTCCGTCAACATGGTCCTGTGTTTAAAAGAAAAACAAAAAAAATTCTTAATTTCCCGGTTATCTAACTTACGCAACTTACGACTGGAAGTTTACCTGGGCTCTATATATATAATGAAAAATACGAAACACACGGCAGCCGTCACACTTAGAAAATAGGGAAGCCCATATTAGAATTTCAAGAACAAGAACTTGAAATTCGGGAACATAAATAGAATTTCAGGAACATAAAATGCTAATCATTAGAAAATTGGGAACATGTTCCCGAAATTCTAATAAGTAATAGAATTTTGGGATCATTGATAGAAATTCGGGAACAGTCAAATAGAAAATAAGGAACTCGTTATTACTTACTTACTTACTTAAGTTTCATTTCCAATGCGATGGGGCCCTGTAGTGAACATTTTGACGCGAGCCTTTAATATAAGTTCCAGGGTTCCGTCATCCCATCATAATCTGAAATTCGTCCCGGAGAACCTCCTGACTACCAGTATTCTCAGAACAACAGTTATATCGACACTGAGATTGTTTTTAACTGTAAAAATGCTTGTAGTATGTGAAAGTTGACATGGAGGCACCTGTCTTAAATTTTGGGTCTTATGGGCCAGGGGATCCCAATAATTTTTCTATGAGCTGTTGAAATTTGACCTTTTTGGATACCTGATCTGATTTTTCTTAATGACCTTTTATTGTCTAACTTACATTAACTTAAAGGAAAATTTGACATTGGAACATTCAGTTCCTTCATTGCCCAATAACACCAGGTACATATGCAAAATCACAAAAAAGGGTAATGTGAAGTCTAATATTTACTAGTCCTTTTTTCATAATAAACAATGTAAGTAGAATTTAACGAATATTTCTTTGATTGTATTCTTGCAGTGTTATTCCAATGAGCCATGTGTTTTATTTTATTAAAGGAGTCTGGGTCTGGTATAGACCCAAAAAGAAAAGTCCGTTAGTTAAAGCTTTCCTCCCGTGCCAAAAGAAATATGACTGAAAACATTCAGAATATCACAGTAATACAGAAAATAAACTTTATTTTTCATAATTTACTATGTCAAGTCCAATATTTCCACAACACGTTTTTACTTTTATAAGAGCTCGACAACCCGTTCCGCCATTTTTCAAAACAACATCCGAAGGCCTGTGACGTCAGCAAGTTTCATGTCCAGATTTAAGGTTTTAAAAAAACGCTGAAAATACCGACTTCGCTTTACACATTCAGGTCTTTTTCCTTCGATATAGCCCCCGTTTATTCATAGTATGTTATAAATACAACTAATTATGATCTTGCTGTATATTTGCATTCCTAAAAAATTCGTTTCGTAACATACGGAAACAGGTTGTAAGATTTTAGTTTCTTTTTTATTTATGTTCATATGTTTTTGTATTTACCTATCAATTTTTAACATGTCGTGTGCTATACCGGGCTGTACAAATAATAAGCGCAATTCTACTAAGACTCCTTTTTCGCTACCAAAAGACGGTAAATTGGCGAAAGCATGGATAGTGAGAATAAATAGAGCAGACGCCCTTCCTAAAGCAGTTATTGTATGCGAAGACCATTTCCGACCTGAAGACTTTGATCAAGGCAACGAGATAAGAAGACGTTTGATAGAGCCAGGTACATCACAATGATATTGTTTTTGTTTCTCATTTCATTCATAAATAGCATACTTCATTTCAGTATTGAACTTTTGGATGTTCTCCCTTATGGAGGGTGGCGCTTGTTAGAGGCAATGCGTTATCCTGGATATCCTAATCGGCCGGAATAGCACTTAATTTTTCTTACATAGGAAAAAGGCGGATACCTGGTATCCTGAATGCAGGTGTTATCCCATCAGTGCTACCTTCCTCGTCTTCGACAAAGGTGAAATCGAGGCCATCATTTAAAAAACTTCAAAACAGGAAGGTATAAAGCCTTTTTGAATATGAGCGATTTGAAGTCATTAGAGTACGTAAAAATTACCTATTTTTTTAGATCGCAGGTCAGCTAATAAGCGCAGATCACATTGACGAAGAAGCATGCAGTAGTGATGTTTATACCACACAAGTGAATGTGGATGAAGCTGTTCAAGTCAATATTCTTGTAAGTAATTTTTACGTTTTCTTTGGATTTCGTTGAAAGAAAAAAACGTTGTTTAGGCAACTTTTGTTACTTACTTTTTAGCCATACCGCCGAAGTAAAGACACCTAAGTGGATTTTTGTAATCCTGTCCAGCATCCCCAAATGTGCTCTGTTGGAATTCAGTGCGGATTATTGTTGGATCCAGTAACTACTCCTTCACCGACATTAGTTGATTGTGCAACTCAAACCGATTTTGATGGTTGCGAAATTTTTGAACCAGAAGCTGAACAACTGTAAGTCTTAATATATAAGTTACGATAGGTTACAGTTTATTTGATGACATACCAACTTCCGATTTTAATGCTTTTTAATCCTCTATTTCATTAACGTTTTTAAAGGGAGTGCGATTTGAATACAAGTTATACGGATGACTGGATTAAGAAGTCGATAGAGCGAGAAACCCGTTGTGATCTGGATTTCACACTTGACGAAGATGAAATCGAAACTGAAGGACCACTCAAACTTTCTGTTCGAACAAAAGACGTGAGTCCGATGAAACAAAGAACGTTTCTTGTATACGAAAGGTGCCTCGAAAAACTAATGAAGTTCTGTCCGAATTGCGGTCAACCTATCATGGAGATCATCAGTCGGGCCGAGTATGGCACACAAGTGTGTTATCATTTTGGTTGTTTGTCAGGTTGTGATTTCAAATGGTACTCTCAGCCGATGGTAAAAGGAGTGAAAGGTAAGAGCTTTTTAGTTAAGAATTTTTAAACACACTGCTTATGAAAGTCACACGAAATCCATCCAAACTCAAGTATTTCAGATAACTTGTTTCATTCTAGGTGCTGGTAATATTGCACTAACTTCAGCAATCGCTCTTACCGGTTTACCGTACCCAAAAATGAAGAGGCTGGCATATATCCTCAACATGGCATGTATTGGGAAAACAACTTATTTTAGACTACGAAGTAAGATATTGCTTTATGGTTAATTTTTAGTTTATGCCATATGAATCTTTGCAGGATATCAGAAAAACAATAGGATGGAAGTAAGTGACATACCAGGATCTAATTAATGATTTACATTTAAAACGTTCCGTTTTTCCGGTTACCCTGTATGAGTTATTAAGAATTTAGATATTTTTTTTTGTCAGAGGATTATGTGTTTCCTGAGATCGACCACTTCTTCGATATGTACCAAAACCGTCTTTTGGCAAACTGCGACGAAGGATTACAATTGGCAGTAGATGGACAGTGCAATAGTCCAGGGTTTAATGCAACATACTGTACTGTCACTTCCATGGACATTTCCAGTGAAAAAATCTTAACATACAATGTCGTTGATGTTAAAGAGGTTAAGAATTCCCAAGGTACATACACTTTTTTGCATAAAAATATTTAAACGTTTTTTAGTATTAGTATATATAGATATTGGTGTTCAGCCCAAAAATCTATTTTTCGCAGAATTGTCTGATAACATTTTCAGGTATGGAACTGGAAAGATTTATCAGGTGCATTGACGAACTCGAAAAATCCCACACAATTACCATGGTATCCACTGATCGTCATACGCAGATAAAGAAAACAATGCGCACAAAATACGCACACATTAAGCATCAATTTGATCCTTGGCATATAGCAAAGAATATTTCCAAAAAGCTTTCAAAATTAGCAAAGAAGAAAGGGATGGAAATCATTAGCGAATGGGTTTCATCAATTGTCAACCACTTATATTGGTCTGTCGATCAAGCAAATGGGAATGGGGATGAACTGGTGGAACGTTTTGTATCCGTGATACTCCATATTGTGAACCGGCACACGTTCATTGGTCACAAGTAATTATTTTATCTCTAAATTATTACAGATATTATTACAGATAGAAATCGGCAAAGTCATATGTTAAGAAAGTAAATGTAACATAATAAATTGTTAGTAAATCTCGTTTTAGATATTATAAAAAGTGCCCCCATGAACCATACACCCGAGAAGAGGCAAAAAGGAAAAACTGGTTAAAGATGGGAAGTCCTCCACATGAAGCTATAAAATCGGTCATTATGCAAGCAGAACTGATGAAAGACATGAAGAAACTAAGCATGTGTGCCTCAACATCATCGTTGGAGATCTTTCACGCCTTAAAGATTCGCTATCTTCCGAAAAGCATATTTTTCGAAAAAGATACAATGGACGCAATGACGAAAGTAGCAATCTTGGATCACAATATTAATGTAGATAGAGAGCAGGTAAGATACTTTAAGCACAGAGTGATAGGATTGTTTTTAGAATTCCAATAAAAAATAAATTTTTTTACAGAAAATGACTCTTACAGAAGGAAGAATGATACCAAGTTTCAAAATCTCCTACGACAAACAGACGAAAAAGTTCACAGCTTCGAAAGTTAAAGTTGACAAGTCATACATTTTCTTGCGGGAGATAACCGAAAACGCGTACTTCCGTACTGTTGATGTAGAAAAGGCGCCAGCATCTACCCGCAAACGAAAATCGGTAGCACCAAGTGAGAGGCCTGACAGGGATCAAATCATTGAAGATTCGACAAAGTACAGTAGAATTAAGAAATAAAAGAGTTGTTTTTCTCTCATATTTTTATTTTACGGGTTGGAAATAAAAATATATTATGCGCACTCTATCTCGTTATTTTTCAATCAGGGGGTAATAAAAGAAAATATGAGCAGTTTGTATATTTTGTTATTTATCAACGAAACATAACCCGTCAGGTCTTGCCTAACTTTCAGTTACTTTCGTTTTCACGATGATACTTGCTGACGTCACATAGAATTTCGGTGTTTTGATTTTGCAGAGATAAAGATGGCGGCGAAGAAGTGTCTTGTTGATCAAATTTAAGTTTTTAATGTGAATTATTTTTCTTCTGTACCGTTTTTAAAGCAAATGAATATGATTTTCTGTATTACTGTGATATTCTGAATGTTTTCAGTCATATTTCTTTTGGCACGGGAGGAAAGCTTTAACATAGGGGCGAAATTCCTTCCAAATTTTCTCGCTTATAAGTCCAATGATTGATAAAAAGGAACTACTCAAATGATAGAAATATATCATTCACTTCACTACCTAATGTTTCTTGACTTAAGAGACCGAAAGCGCTCTGTTTAATTTGGATAAAGTAAAGGCTATTGCTGAAATGTTGCAGTTAGCATGGGGGCGATCTGTTTTGAAACTCAAGTTTATGAAAATAAGGTTCTACTAGCTTATTTGAATACCTCATGACAATTAAATTTTGGAGAATTAAACTCAGGGTAAACTTCAGCAAATTAAATTCCCGCGATATTTAAAAAAATTTCTATCGCCAAATTTACTAGGCCTTTACTAGTGTGTTTGTGCAATAGCGATGTGGATGTTTCAATAGCGAAGGGACTCCTATAAATCTATTCAAATAAAGCTCACTTGAGTTTATTAAAATATGACGAAGGCAATTGTGAAACACCCTCAAATGCTGTTTAAAAATACACGCTCCTATTGGATTGTATCATTGTAGTGACCAAGCAAAAGTGAACTTCAAGAATTTACGTTTATTTTGTAACCAATTTTTTATTTCTGAGTCCACATGACCTCTTTACAGTTTTAACCATTTCATGAAAGAATCGGAATGTAACGATTTTGTAACGATTACAGTTTAGCTTTGTCTTTAGGAGCAACTTTTGTCTTTCTGACTGAATATCTTAAAATTTGTTCTCTTGTACCAGCACCAAAAACTGACGGAGTTCTGGGTTTAACTTTACATTTCCAAATTCTCAGATTCTTTATTATATATCCTAAGTTTTGTCTAAAAGCGGGTTTTTTTGTGCAACTCTGCAACATTTCACATATCACGAGTCGTGTTCGAGTTTGATAGTAGGTCATTCTCAAATTTCTTTTGGAACACCTTTTTATTACATGGTGTCCGTGCTCCACCACTTTATTAATGTAATTGGTGACAAATTCTTTTTCAAAATTGAAAAAACAATGGATGACACCGAACACTAGGCATATAACATCACATTGGTAGTTTAAGAACATCACAAATTCGAGAGTTAAGTGTCAAATGTTTATTTGTTTGGTCAGGTTATGCCTAGTTCTTTCAAAATCATTTTCAAGATTATTCACCATGTTTGATGTACAGATGCTTTCAGACACTGTTTATAACAGAAGTTCAAAAAAAGTAAATTTGGGTATTCATGAGAATTTGTCCTATTGTGCTAAGATCCTCAGTTTAGGCTGAGGTCTATTCCTATGTTTAGGAGGGTAGGAAAGGTCCCATTTGGAATTCATCAAACTTTTTGCAGGAAAGTTTTATAAAAATGTTTGAAAGAATGAGGCATGACTTAATTTTATGCTCACTGACCCAAGCAAATTTAACAAGGTTTTCACAATGTTTTTGCTCTTCCAAATGGGACCTTTCACATAGTGTTAGGAAGATGTATTTATTCAATATTAATATGGTTGCCAGAAATTGCCAAATGATTTTACTTGGTAATAATTCTCCAATGAGAGAATTATTAAGTTTGTTTATATAGGGGGCACATCCGGATGAGAAAACTAATTTTTCGTGAAGAAACTGTTCACATGTTTATTTACATAGAAACTACAATAGCTTAACTAAAAAAAAGACTTTTCGCAACCGAATTTGGTCAAAACACAACATAAAGGATAAAAAGCCTTGGGAAATAATAAATCAAACTTTAATTCAGTTATGAAACTGAAAGTGAAAATTTATAAACAGACAGTTACTTTGCAGTCATATTTTAATCTTGAATGAAAGAGACTCATCACAATATTGACTATAAATGCAAAAATCAAAAATGTTCAGATAAAACACAAAGAACGTAAATAAACAACATCATCTCCAGTATCATTACCAACATCATTACCAGTACGTGTATATCAGTCAAGTAATCGCTTTTTTTTCAGTTCTAATTTTAATTAATAAGGACTTCAGTCCCACTCTATCAGAGATTTTCTTCACTTGTGGAACAGACGCCACGACCTTTTGAACTTCGTCCATAGTCACGAGTTTTCCAGATGGCATTAAATGATTAAAGTATTTACAGACAAGCTCTGATTCCTCTTCACTGTATTTGGTTCTAAATCCTTTATATCGAGGCTTAGAAACGGCTGTTTCATCTTTATCTATCCCATTAGCAGAATAGGGAATATTTTCTTTGGCTTCATAGTCTCCAACTTTACCGGAAAAGCTTTCTTCATCTACATTCTTAGAACTCGAAACAGAAAAATCTGTTCTCATCGCCGCTCTCAGTTTGTCACGAGTATGCCCAGCGCTTTTTGTCCAATCCACTAAATGATAAACTGCGTCTGCAGTTCGTTCGGCATGAGTCTGCCGTTTGCTTCTTGAGTTCTGGCAGATTATCGAACCAAAGTTGTAGTAATGCGATTAGTTTCCGAAGGTAATGCTTGTTTCCAGAAACTGGAAAATTGAGCAAGTATCATGGATGATGCCATTCTCTTTCCTGCCCAGCTTACAAAGACAGGATCGTGTGTCTGACAACGGATTCCCGGCAACTTGTTTCTGACATTACGGATATAAAGCTGGAGCTGGTTATATACACTAAACCGAAGAGATAGCATCGCTGGAGCTTTGTATCCGGTTTTATGCTTCTTCACTCCAATAACATATCCATGGTTATCTTTTATCGAAGATTCCACTTCTTCTAAGGTCATATTTGCAACTGCACCACACCTACTTGCATTGTCTAATAATATAGTCGCAATTAAATAATCTCTCATGGTGCAAAATACATTTCTTTGTAATCGCTCAGGATCGATCAAGATGATGTTTTTGAATAAATCTTCCCCTTTTTTCACAACACTTGACTTGTCATATTTATTAAGAATTTCGGCGTTAGGAAGATCGGACAAGTCCTTCAATTGTTTCTCGTAACTAGTTTCAGCCATTTTCTTAGCAAGATTTTTATTCCATTTTCTTATCACTACTCGCATTCTTTGCATTTCATTAGATGGCAACAATATACCCTTCATTTCACAAAACTCATAGAAACATAACACCGAATAATTATTCGTTCTTATTGTCCCTGGTTTAACTCTTTCCTGGCATTCATTTATCCATGTCTCCATAATGTCTTTGTTAACTAACTTTTCGAAGGAGCCATCGATTCTCTGGAAACGTAATATAGCTGCTATCACACTTTTGTGTTGTTCAGCAGTACATAAGGGTTTTTTCCCACCATCAATTCCTATGAGCCAATTCTTAAATTCTTCTAATACTTCATCCTCCTTCTTTGTGGTCATTTGGAAAAGATTCTCCAAATCCTCATAATCACAATCCTCAACATCACTTTTGTTATCATCACTATTGTTTTTTCCATCGACCTGTTGCTCAACAGTTTGTCTCTTGGAAATATCTCTAGTTTTGAAGTATTTTGACACAATCCAATCTTCATCACTTTCATCGTCTGAATTATCCAACAATTGGAACGAACGATTAGAAAATTCTTGTGCATGACTTTTCAAAATTTCATCCGATTCATCCTCAGAGGATGAAGTAGCGGTAGTTTCACTTTCGGAAAAGGTTTCAGGGAGCAACCGTATAGCCTTCTTAACATAATAAGGTATCTTAGCAGGCTTTACTTTGTGAACTTGACGTAAGTGATTAGCCAACCTTTTAGGATGCAGTGAGCAATGAAACATCGGGCAAATCATGCGTTTGTAGTTGCGTACTTTCGATTTTCTTATTGATGCATCTTTTAATTTTCGCTGTAAATTCAAATCGAAGTTGACTCTAGCAGCTGATGCGTCGTGTTCATTCCAGTTATGTTTTCCAGACATCCAATGCTTCTTCAAATTCACACATTCCCTAAAATTAAAAAATGCAGCCGTTGAAAAGTCATAGCAATTTGAATATATGAATAAAGCGAAACATGAATCAAGCATAGTTACCTAGAACAAGCAGGGCATTTTACTTTTCGTCTTTTAAAAATTGCTTTTGACCTTTCCTTAGTCCGGCTGTATGATTCCAAACGGTCCAATGCCTAAGAAACACAGATAAGCAATTAAGGTCAGCATGGCAAGAAAGGAACCAGTTTCAATGACAAAATTGTTTTTACATTTTTAGCTTCTTTGATGTCGCCATCCTTTAATGCATTCATAGCGATGGTTCTAAGACTGATAATTGGATATCCTCAATAAATATAATTTCATTAATGTTTATTATGTAAATGAAAGTCATTGTCACCTTTCACGCTCATCCTTCTGATAAGACAGGCTGCCTTTTCCCAATACATCACTTGTCCTATATAAACATGCAATCAATCAACACCATTGTATGACAAATAGCAGAAGAAAAGGAAAGAACACTTACAATTTCTGATATCCACAGGCTTCATTGGCACTTTGTGTAACATCTAAGTCAGAATCAGGCTTCTCATTACCAAATGAACATGGCAGTTCATCCACTTCAGCACAAACAGGACTGACTTCATCTCCAGATTGATTAAAACCATTTTCATCGATAGGACTGACTTCATCTCCAGATTGATTAAAACCATTTTTATCGATGTGGCTTTAAAAAAGAAGAATGTCACTAAAAGAGATATAATAAATTATCTCAGACATGGATAATAAAATATAATTCCTTACAATTGCTGATATCCACAAGTTTCATTTGCACCCTTTTTTACATCTAAACCAGATAGCTCAGAATCAGTCTGTATGTTTGTGTCTTCATTATGATCTCTGTTATTATAACTGAAAAGAATGAAAGAATACTGAGAAGGCCTTGCTATAACAGATATACTCAAATTTTTTATAAGAAAAATTCCATAAGAACACGAGCCTCAAATTTAACTAGTTGCTTTTAAAAAGTTACATAAATAAGAACAAAATGAGGTCAACATCAGAAAGTGTGTTCTTAAAGCTAGGAACAAGATAAAAACAATTCAGGCTGAAAAAGACTCAAAAAATTAGAAAAAATCCAGATGCAGTTGAGATCTCATAAAAAAGCATGTAAGTGATATATGCATCAGTATCAATATAAACCATTAGGAAAAAAAATAAAAAAAAATTACAAAATTTAACCACTTACTTTTGTTGAAATCCGAAGACTTCATATACAATTTGAGTTATACCATGGTGAGATGTTTCGGGACCAGGCTGTCTGTTAATATCTGCGTGGTTGTCACTGACAAAAGTGATTAGTGGTTCGCTTAGCGAGGCAATAACAACACTGGGTTCCTTTGCAAATTCCCTGTTATTTTTAATATCTTTGTCACTAAAATAAAATAAATATGAAAATATGATGAAAAATATGTGTTCATTAATCACGTAACGGGTACCAGAGGAAACAAATGTCTACTGCGCCTACCAAAAATTAAATCAGAGGCAGGTTGAAAAACAACTTATTATCAAGGCGCTTTGTTATTTAACAGCCTTAGTTCTAACATTCGTGAACAAAAAAGCCTAACTTCATTTAAAAACCTAGTCAGTGAATTTGATTTTAAAATATAAATTCTCATGTATATATTATATATAAATATTTCTTATGTATATATATTTTAATAATTTAATTATGTATAATATTATGAAAATATTTTTTTAGTATCAACTCCTATAGATAACCCGAGCATAGCTGCACACTCCTATATTCCCTGGCTCTTCATTACTTTTGCTATCTACTTTGTTTTTATCATTTTTGTTCTTTTCTTTTTCTTTTTTCTTTTTCTTTTTTCGTTTTTCATTTACACAGGTCTCGCATTGATAACAGTATTTATTATACATATATATTGATTTTGTATATATTGTATATTTACTGAAGCAGAATAACCTGTATAAATATGAATAATAATAATAATAATAATAATAATAATAAGAATATGCCCGATTCCTTATCCGATAGCCTGACATCTTGTTAGGATAGCTTGACATCTTTTTAAGATAGCCTGGCATCTTCTGTATGTGATAGGATAGCCTAGCATCCTCGTCGGATAGCCTGGCATCCCCATAGGATAGCTTGGCATCCTCGTCGGATAGCCTGGCATCTTCGTCGGATAGCCTGACATCCTATTCGGTTCACGTGTGATCGGCATTACTGTTTCGTAAATATGGCTTGCGTTGTGGTTGGTATGTTTACCAGGATGACTAGATAACATTTTGAATTGTAGAATAAAATAGATACTACTGTTAAGTTTTAATTAAATCAATGTGAAAAATGATCAAATGGCTGGAGACCCCTATGATTAATCCTAGTTGATTTCCAGAATAAAGTAAATCACTGAAAAGTAAAAAAAAAATGATCGTGGCTGAAATGATGAAATGAAAGATGAACAAAACGAAAAGTGTAGTAAAAGTAAGTATGGATTGAGAATATGTTTTGAGAAATTTTGCACTTAGGAGCTTAGGATTTAAGACACAGCCACTGTCTGTAAAGAGCCTCTGATCTGCACTTTCTTTATCTCTAACCTAGCTATTATAATGTAATAATATGAATTGATTGGTATATAAATGATCCTTAACAATTGTTTATTAACTGAAAAGCTTCTGCTTAAAATTTTAACTTGTTTTGTTTTCTAATCTCAAAATTTTTTACGGTGGCAATTTTATTAAACAGTATAAGTTATGAAATTTGAAAATGCGATGCTGGAAAAATTTTATTTTTCAATACTCACGGCGGGTCTGTCAGCACAATACGACTTGGGGAAAAGAATTCCGTTTTGGAAACCGCTTCTTCCTTTACACCAATGTTGTACCTTATTTCGGTAACCGGTTCCAAACACCTTTGCTAAAGATAAGTCCCATGGTAAAAATCACAATGAATCCATTTAAATTCTAAAATAATCAAGTACGTATGTGAGATTTGAAGATGACGTTGTCAAAATGAGACTACGATAATTAATAAATTCACAAATTTGCATAATTTTCATTTTTCATGAGTTCTTTCTTCAATCTCAACTGACCCTGCCTGCAGTATATAACAATTGACTACGTCACACTCCTTTGTGTCCTGCCTCATATTCAGAATAATTTGAACATTTTAATCTGCTATTGAAAAATGTTTAATCCCTTTTGTTTAAAGTTCTGACGTCGATGCCTATATTCACGCAGAGCCTATATTTATTCACGCCGATTCCTATATTCACGCGAGCGCTCATAACATTGGTGATATAATGTAATGAATTGATTGGTACCTAAATTATAGAATAGATTGTAGATTATTTTTCTCAATTATTCTACGTAGAGATAATTGTTTTTATCAATTCTAATAATCTGATTATTTCAGAAGGTTCAAATTATTGTGTGAATCAAATTTTGGGATATAGCTGAAACATATTGGCTGCTTAATGATTTTGAAATGATCCTTAACAAACAAATTTTAATCACAAATCATATCATAGGTAATAAATACTGTTTTGGACTTTATTGCAGTTTACTCCCATGTATAGCTGTTGACCCTTTCTTTAGACCTGCAATTTAAAGAAAGGAAACCATATCATTTCCTGCAACAAACCTGTCAGGTATTGTTGTTTTTTTTATTAGAAGTTTAAAGAAATGGATCAGAGTTATATACACGAGAGTAATAAAGCCTCATTTTGTCTATGTTTATTTACTTTCAACAAATAAGCAACGGATTTCAATGATTTCTTATTTAACAACAGTATATATACTATATAAATATATCACTTCTGATCAATAAAAATTTACTAAAGCAACTAACCAATCCCAGAAACTCAACCAGGGTTTCACAGCATCTGGAAAATCAGGCAAAAAGCTATTTTTAACAGGAAATTTCTGGAAAGTCGGGGAAAAATTTCATACAGTTGTTTATAACAGTGTCTATTACTGACTTTGTTCAACGATAATTTCGTTTACTACAGTACCCAATCATCTATGAATATTTTGTATTTTTTCATTTCAGAGTTAACTGACACTCTGTAGTATCTTAATTTGAATCTGATCTTAATGTTTTATCCCTTCTCTAGCCTGTAAATTGATACGTTATGTTATCTTCATTCTGTGTCAGTTTAAGTAGGCAAAAAAGTCAGGGAAAACAGGGTGCTTTCAGAGAAAAGTCAGGGAAAATGATACCTCTTTTTACTTTGAAATCAGGGAAAGTCAGGGAAAATATTTTGGGAGAAGTGCTACGAACCCTGTCAATTCTTGTCCGGTGTGACAAACACGTGTATTCTTTTAGTATTATAAAGTAGATGGATTTAAGCTCTTTTAGCCTCCAAAATACTAATCTAAAGACCCAGCCTTGTATTAGATAGAAGAATTGTTGTTGTTATTGTTGTCGTTGTTGTTGGGCTTTTTTTTCAGACAGTTTAAACCATTTCGGGAAAACAGATTATCTCACTTTTATTCACCATATGTGCATCACATACACTCCACAGACCCTATTCCTCAGCACCTTACCACCTTAAAAGTAAATCTTTCTTTCTAATTTAATAATCATCAACTTTGGCAAACCTCTTCTTGTATATACTTCATATTTAGCTTTATAAACTGCGCTTTTAGCCTTCCTCTTCTGTTGTTGAAATCCTGGCTAGGATCCTGTCAGGATTTAACCAGGTTTAGCCTCAATATAAACTTCCTTCTTTGCCTTGCTTCTACTCTTATCTCTTATCTTGTGTATCTTGACGAGGATCTCACCTGGAAAAACATCTGAATCTTTTGAATCTGTTTCTCTTTCTGTTTATCATGCAATCTTTTCCTCTTGTATGCGATGTGGATGCCTGGACTGGGCCTTGCATGAATCTTCTAATGATAAACGCATTCTCCTTCTTCAAAAAACTGCAGTTGGCCTCATTAATATTTTTCCTTTAGAATTCATTCTTATCCACTCTTTTCTAAACTTGGTGTACTTTCAATCTTTGATTTGGCAAGAACCCTAAATATCCTTTTCATTCATTAATTCATTCACAAAATTCCTGATCATTTCATCAATACTATCAGGTAAATCAGCAGGATCTCTATGTAAACCCGCTATAAACACTACGTTTTATGATATTAATTCTTTTATATATCAATCAATATCTTGGTGGAATCTGCTCCAGTCTACCTATAAACACTTCGATCTACCTTTCCTCTACTGACTTCAAAATCTCGCTACTGATTTATTTCTAAGACACTACCTAACATGCAACTACCTTCTCACTCTTGGATTAGTATCTCCTTAATCAGGAAACCCTACAGTTTTTGTACTTTTTTTATTTATGTTTACTATCATTTAATTTATCTTCATATTTTCTGTTATTTATTTGTAGCTATATTTTTTATTTTGTCTTCTTTTTTGGTAGCCACCTCTTTTGTTTAGATTTATTTACTGGGGTGGTTTCCAGTCTTTATTTCATCTCAATATACTTTGTATCTAATTTTTTTGTTACATATAAATATTGTTCCATTCTATTCTAATTCTATTATATTCTAGTCATTCCACAACTTATGTTTTTGCTAATAATACTAGTCAACATCATTGTTTCACTACTGATTATCTCGTTTTTTAAAGCAAAAACTAGGTGCTATATCCATGGTTGCACAAAATTTAAAATCTATGCCCAGAAACTGCTTCAAGCGTGAATTTCCAAGCTTACATGTAGAAATTTGAGAGATTTTACATTATATTTATAGTGTATTTATACGAAAATATAAAGTATAAAAAGTAAGTTTTTTGATAAAATAGAAAAGGTTATGCCAAATTTAGATTTTAGAAAATTGTTAGCTATACTATAATAAGCAGTTCAGTGTCTGTAGAAAACAACTCCTTATTGTTGATATTGTTTCAAAATTTGGAATCTAAGAATGAGCTTGTTCACCAGTTACATCAAGAAAATAGCCTGTTGATTTATCCACCAGTAGAATCTTTAAACAACTACAGCAATATACACACAATACTTCTGTAAGGTTCAGATGATTTTATTCTGATGAATTTGATAAATTTATTCTATCTATTCATCTATTCAATTTGGAGATATTCTCTTTGTTTTACCCATGGCATATTGTATGTAATGTCTGCAACTTATCCTTATGAAATTGATATAAAGATAATGGCTTACATATGAAAAGAATATTACATTATTCAAAATTACTGACAGATGATATTGAAAAAACAAATCATCATCAAGAAAATAAAACTATATGTATGATTTTACTAGTGTGAAATTTTATTTACATTACCATCTATCATACTTTTTACATAATATTGGGATGGAAGTCGTTATTTATCTGTTCGGTTTCCGTCATTGTGTCCTAGGTTGATGCTAATTCCCTGTGAATATAATTCTGTTTCAAAATAGCAGCAAACAGCAAACTTCCAGATTAACTTCCCAGCATGATGAAAGTGCCTCCAGCCCTGATATTTTACAGATTTATCTGTGTTATGCTTTCATATCTTGTCAAAGTAACTCCAGCATATATATTGGAAATAAATATTAAAGTGATAGAATATTTTGATGTTCCTCGTTTTGATCTTGTATGTTCTAACAATCATTTGATGCAATGATTATAATGGCAAAATTTATAAGAACACAATGGTGATGATAGATTCATTAAGGTATCTATTTTGGTATCCATACACTTCGGTTCTAAAGAGTGAAATTGGCATTTAAAATGGCATAAATATATATAACATATGCATATGAATGAGCTTTACATTCTGACTATAGATTTTTTTGTTTTATATATCTGATAAAAAATTCAAAAAATAACTGGACTTTGAGTAAGTTAGAGCAATGATATATGTGTATCTCTGGTAGTAAGTCAACTACTAGTTCCAAGTCGGAGGGCAGAATATCCAGCCATTACCGATGGAAGCCCAAGGACTAAAAACTCCCAGTTATTTATATACTTAATGACTGATTGACTTACCGACTAGGTCAAAGATAATGTGACTATTTTCATTAATTTTCCTAGAAAAATTAACAATGGAACAGATTATGAGAAGGAAGAACTTGGAAATGACTGAAAGGTTTGTACCATCAAAGATATTTGTTAAGTTCTTTTGTTAGATATTGTTAGATAAGTCTCTATTGAATGTTTTTTAATGTTTCATATGGTTTGTGTGTCAAATTACAATCATTAGACTTTACGGTGTAAACCTTGGGAAATGTGTCTGGGTTAGTGAGGGTAAGGGTCGGGCGTAACCTCTTTTGTTCAATTATATTCAATTATATAAGTGTTTTCACCGTTTAAATGTAATGGTTGCAATTTGACACATGAACATACTCTTTAATGCTTTTAAACATATGATATGTGATATTTGAAAGAACACTCAGCTTTGAAGGCTAAAGAAACATGCTGTTAGAACCAAATTGAATTTAATAAGAACTTAAAATTTCTAATGAATTTGAACAGATAAAATTCACTTTGAGAAACTTTATAACTTATCTCAATAGTATAGCCTGGCAGGCATTTTTATAAAATTGCCTAAAATCTTGTTAGGTAACTGGTTTGTGTGGATGGAAAGGTAGAACAGTGTAAAGTTTACAAAAATCAGTTATATCAAAGGAAGCACTTGTCGTTGTCTTGTCATACTCTTTTTTGTTTCTAGACTGGATATTCATGTATTCGCCTAGTTTCACATTCTGTCACTTGACTGTCACTTGATTTAACAAACTTTAAGCAAACCCTCATGAAATAAAATACTACTAAGCGTTTCAATGATAATGAAGAAATGAGTGATGTCCTAAAGAAATTCACACTGGTGGATTGATGGCATATATTATCGGTTACTGATGAGATATTCCTCACAGTCGTCAAAACTGGTCTTCACATGTTCTCAAGCCGAATCGCTCCATTTATAATTGCCTCAAAGAACAAACAAAGCTGAACAGAATTATTTACATTCTTTCGATTCATTTCGTACTGTAAATACTTACACTCAGTGGTTTTCACCTGGTAACAAGCTTGCAATCAATGGATATTGTTTATCAGATACTTTATAATCTATTTTATACTTCCAAGTTTGTTTATAGGAAGATTTCTTTCATTTGATATTATTGTTGTCTTTCAGTTTGGTTGTTATTTTTGATTTTAACTAGTGCTAGTTTTTGAATATTTTATATTACATGTTGCCATGCGTTAACCCTGTTGGCCAATTTAACTTATTTTTGCTTTTCTGAATTTCCAACGCTTGGCCTGAAGTCAAAACCTGTTTATGATGGAAAACACAAATGATCATGTCAAAGGATAGTTTAACTTGCATTAATAATTAATTATTGAAAGTAATTTTAATGTACAGCGGCTGACTATTCTTTGACTTCAGCATGAATAAGGATGACAGTGACAAAAAGGTTTTAAAAATACAAATAATGTGTCATTGACTGGAACAAGGTTTTTTCATAGTCTACTGATAGAGACCTTAAATATGTAAAGCAAATTCTTGGGCAATGCAAAGTTGTTATTTCAATACTTCCAACTATGTATACGGCTTTACAACTTAAGCAACTAGTAAAACTTGTGTCTTTATAAGCAATTATTATTACGAAAGAGTTTTAACATCACGTGACTTAATTTAGCGCCCCTAGAATGTACGCCCAGTTCCTTTACTTTGGAGAAATATATAATTTATGAACCAAAAGGCGTTAAGTTGAACTCCCTTAATCAGGTAATGCCAATCGCCCTTTCTATTTTGAATACCCTGGGCGCAAAATCGAGCATTCGAATCTGAGGCAAACCCTTGCATCTTGATAGGATAGCCTGGCATCTTCGATAGGATAGCCTGACATCTTTGATAGGATAGCCTGACATCTTTGATAGGATAGCTTGGCATCTTGATAGGATAGCCTGACATCCTTGATAAGATAGCCTGACATCTTGATAAAGTTCGTGTTTGTTATTGAAAAGAGTTGTTGTATGTATTACTAATATCTGAACAGTCCAGAACTTGTCGAGCTCAATTTCTAAAACTAGATTTTGGTTTTCAGTTTTATCCCTGTGTTCTTGTTTAAACTGGTTCAACTTTTTTGATGAAACATGTTTCATTTGGTATTGAGTCCGAACCGTGATGAAAGAAACGGCAGATTTAGTTTCGTTGTTGTATTTCATAGCTTTATCAGACAAGTAAAATGAGTAATAAAACGATTAAAAGATACAGCTTGAGAACAAAGGTGAGTGTGTATAATTCATACAATCTCAAATCAACCATCATATTGCAGAGCATTTTTCTGGCTTATGGAGAGCTGACTTCAACGTGGATCTTCCCTCGTAGTAAATGTCGTGATAGTTGGCTGTGTGAACTAAAAGCAAAGAATTATGCTACTGTTGACGTCAAACTTCACAATTTTTCAATGTCTCTTCTCAAACGATGGCGTCAACTGAAGGGAAGGGGGCAACGCAAAGTTGACGCAGGTTGAAAAAATGGTTGACGTCATTTGTGAACAATCCCTAATCAAAAATAACCCTTAAATCAAAAATGACCCTAACACAAGGTAAATGAAAAAATTCATTAGTAGCAAAAACGTAGTTTGTATTAAATGGCTAAATTCAGTGTTAGTTATGGTAGGGGGTATGTGGGGATGAATAGGTGAAAATTAACACCTTCGAAATAACGTTCAGACAATGTCCAACATTAATGGCTTGCATTTAAAACGGAACAAGATGCCCTAACGGGCAGAAAGATTTCTGCAAAATCTGTCGAAGCATAAGAAATGAAATATGTTATGACATTTATGAAATTCGAAAGAAATGTTGCATGATCTGGGGTGGGCTCAAACCACCGACCTTTCGGTTAACAGACCAGTGCACTTGCCAACTACGCCACGGAACTACATGTTCATCTGTGTTGTATTATACACGTTCTTTGACTCTTCTGCTTACAAAACGTTGAGAACTTCTTTTTAGTTAGAAAAGGATGAGATAATTATTAGTTTCGTCTATAAATTTTCTTTTTTTATCTTAAAATATGTTTTATGTCTTAAAATCCATTTAACATTGATCAAAAGAAGCTTTTGTAACTCTTTCGCTGACATGCAATGCACTATGCTTTGGTTTCATGTAAATGCACGCACGAGATTTCAAAAAACCGCTAGGTTTCGACAGTAAGAAAAAAAAGAAGAAGAACAAAAAACGAAAGCCGGTTGTAATAGATTTCTTGCTTTCGCAGAAGTTAAAAAACATTCATCCTTTTTCAATCTATTATTTAAAGCATTTTTATTTTTAGACTGTAGCAAAGCGTACAGATCCAAAAGGTAGTAATCAAGTGACTGCTTCAGAAATTTTGCATAATGTATTCCAAGCTCCAGGCAGTTTTAAGCAAAGCACGCAAAAAGAAACCGAGGTGATTCCTCCCAGTCCTCAGAGAAACAAAAGATACAGTATTGTTAATCCTTCCGAAACTCGACGTTTGAAAATATCGGAAAAAGAATGTATTGAAGAAGGAAAGGTTGAAGTTTTAAATGAGCCATTTTTGAAAATAGAGGATAAAGAAGGAATTTATCGTCCAATATTGTGCAAAAATTGGAAAATACCTCAAATCAACTACAACACAGATACGGTCTTTGGTTACGAAGAAAAAACAAAGTCTGATAGCCTTAATGAAAACACTGTTGGTGACAAAAAAGCTTATTGCGAAATTTGCAGCGAAACATACGAAAATCTACCTTGACACCTTGCTTCTGAAAAGCATTCCAGATTTGTGTCAAACCCTGAGAGTTATGCCAAACTGGACAAAATAATATCCGAAATAAATAGTAAATGCAATGTGTTCAATTTGGAGTCAATGGAAAACCTGACCGTAAGAGGTATAAGACGTTTTACTTCAAATGTAATTACAAGTGTAATTGGAAAGCAGTATGTCGCAGATGTTACAAGTGGTAAAATGGATTGTTGGAGACATAAATTTTATAAGGAAGGTGGTAAGGCTAAACACAGCCTCAACGATACAGATCTGATAGCTCTTCTTCCTGACGAAACTTCAACGTTGATTCTTAATAAAATTCGAGGGATTTTTGGTGAAAAAGCCTTCGATTATCGAGATTATATTTTTAAAGTATTATTGCCTGATTCCATCGAAACGGTTTTTGCTAGTGTTATGAACTGGACAAAAGAAAAATCTGAACTCCATTTTCGTGAATATTTGATGAAACTGGAGGATGAAGATGATGATAGCTCAAGTGAAATTGAAGGTACTTTCGAAGATATAATTAAAAGAGGCTTAGTGAAACGACAGGAATCGATGAAACGCCTACACGAAAAGATTACAAATACTGTCGAGGACAACCTTGTTGATTTTGCGAGGGAAATTAATGTTAACCCTGATGACGTTGTTGTCATTGAAGATGGTGTCTCAACCGCAGAGCGGACGCAAAACAACTCAAACATTGTTAATGATCCTACCGATAATGTTTTTGCAGAAATAAAGGACGACCTTGCAACAAATAACGGATTCAATGCCGTTATACGAAATGCGTCGGATATCATACCTGAAGCAGGACATGAAAGAAACATACCACCTGTAACTGTAAAAGAAGTCGTAAATCAAGATGAATTAGAGCCGAAGAAACAAGTAAAAAGAAAGGGGGCAAGTAAAAAAAACCCTGTAAAGTGTCCGGTATGCTATAATTACCAAACGTACATAACACGACATCTACGACAAGTACATCACTGGAGTTGGAGAAGCGCAGCTTCTTCAATGAGTCAGATTAATGCTTCAGAAGGTAGTGACAAAGAACCAAAGCGAAAAGAAAAGGATTACCATTACAAAAGGATGTGTCCGGTACCAGGCTGCATGATGGTAAGATCAAATTTACCGGATCATTTGATCAAGTGCCATAAAATGGAAAAAGGTCCAGGCTATTATGCGCTATTGAAAGAAGCCCGTAAATTTACGTCTGACTTGATGCCCAAAACGCTGTCCAAGTCCCCTCGGAAGTTTGTAAATGAATTCCTCAGAGGACAACCTCGGGAAGAGATACAAACTACATGCACATCATCAACTGCTGCGGAACTGACTGAAGTACATGCATGAAAAAGTTCAATCAGACTCAGCAACGCCTACAAAAGGAAGCTCTACCTTTCAGTTCAGCAAGTTACGTTTAAAACGGAAGACCACGTTTGAAGAAACAACACCTGTGAAGTGTGCCAAATTGGATAAAAGTGATGTTGAAGAGATTACAGATTCTACTGTCAATTGTTGGGGTAATGATGATGATGATGATCTTGGAGAGAGTGATGAAAGTGGTTCAGATATGAGTGACTTAGGGGAAGATGATGGCGTTGATGATTGTTCAAACATTGATATCGACGGTGAAAAGAAATTGGGTGCATATGCTGAATCGTTAATACAAACATTTCTCTCATACATGATTGGACCTGACAGAAATCGGAAGGCAAGATCGATGCTAGTTGTGGCTAGTGACCTCCGGCGAATATTCCGTATCATGAATATCGAAAACGACCTAAGCGTTCTTTTTAAAGATGGTGGTAACCATTTTCGAGAAGAGTATCTTTACAAGTTTTGCAAAAGTAAAGTTATAAAAGCAACGAGTATTAAGAAGTATTTATACTCTTTGCAAGATTTTTGTGAATATCTTGTCGCTGAAGACGTGATGATCCCAACTACAACGCAACGTGAAATCTCTACTTTGGTTGCTAAAATAAAACAATGGAGAAAAAACTACAGGAGGCAAGAAAGACTTGCGCGATATGAAAGAATGGAAAATGATCTTGAAATGTTGGTCGATAGAGCGCAAGTACAAAATTACAACGAAAGCAAGGTAGCCTATCAAGCAAGTTTACTTTTGGAGATGCTAGCCAAAAACGCAAATTACCAACTTACTCAATCAGAATATTGCAACATAATGTCCCTGTAACTGAAACCTTTCATTAAAATCAGACTATGTATATTGAAATTTTATTCTTTATTTATTCTTTATTTAATTCTAAATTCTTTGATCACCTCATTCGGAAAGGTATATAATCTATCATCTGATAATTCATTTGTTTTTTGTTTTTTTTATTAACCTTTGCGAGAAAACTTATTTGTTATCCAAATTATCTATCTACATGGGATAGAAATACACGAAGGTATTCTTCTCTGGAACTGAAAGCATTCTTTATGGACTTATGATAATATTCCTTTCTTCATATTCTTAAAAGAGAAACAGAAAAAAAAACTATTTACATTTGTTACAGCTTCTAGGCCATTTTGGATTAGTAATCTGGATCACATATCCCCAATAAGCCGCTCATCTTCTATGAAGTTTTTTTTTAAGGTTCAGGTTTCTTTTTCTCGTGGGTCCAAATAGCTTGTAAAAGACTATGCATATCTTCAACACATATGTACGCTGTTTCTTTTAATATTCTTCTCTCTAACCTTTTTACTGCACAATTTTTACATTACATAGCTTATCAGATTTGTTGGGATACACAATTAAACTAAATACGTAATAAGACTTAAAATATAATAAAATTTAAAAAATAAATATTTCCATTCTGTTGAACCGACAAAAACTGTTCGATCTGTTATGAGGATTATTGCCCATATCGACACCATCATACTAAAACAACCTGGGTTTTTCTTCAACAATGCTCTATATATATTCAGCAGGGTAAACTCTGGCCAACTGTTTGATCAACTTCCATATGAATCAGATATGAGAATGATTTGAGATTATACCATCAAGCATATAGTGAAATTGACCAATACTTTCACTTTCACTTCCACATTAGATTTTGTTGAATTGAGTGTCTTGGCTATGACATGGCTGATTGTCATCAATGGAAAAGGAGATGGGGAACCAACCAAACTTAAATTCCAGGATTCATTAGATGGCCTTAGTCAATTCATTGAAACTTCTTTTATAACTGGAAACAATCAAAACAAGAAAGCAAATTCAATTACTTGTATGTAAAGATGCCAGTAGAATTAAATTAACAATTTCCTTTAACATTTATATATATTCAGGTAACTATCATCTTGGTTCTTTGTTAATACCTCCAGTTAAAATAGCAGGTTTGGATGTGAGAGACTACCTAATGGTAACAACTGTTTTTTTGCTAGCACGAAAGGTTCTTTAGAACTGGCTGGCACAGTTTGCATCGAGTTTTGGATAGGTTGGAATTAAAGGACCCTAGTAAAATTAAAAGCAGCGGTAATAGACATACATTAAGCACAATCTTAGCATCTATGGAACTAACAGATCAAGAAAGGGACTTTGTTTATAAACACAGGAGGTTAAGGTTAAAAGGCTTATCAGGTTTATATATACTTAAAGTAAAATATAAATTAAGATTTAACCCTCAAATTAAATTTTTCCATTTCCATTCTGTTGAAACGATAATAAAATTGAAATATGTGCACAAAAGGTGGTGAAAGCCTCATTTGCTACTGATATGTTTTCTTGGGCGATGGTTGCCTATGATATTTTTTCTGATCTTGTGTCACCATGAAGTAGTCCTAGCAAAGGTGAATGATGCAATGTTACTGGAGGCTTTTAACAACGATAAACGTCCTCCAATCATTTATTTAAAAAAATTTTACTCAGTGTAAGACTACAATACTATCTCTAATGCTATTACTACGTGTTGGTCTACTGATCCCTCTGAGAGACCCTTTGTAGATAAGGTAAACACTATACAAATTATGATCATTCATATCTTAATTTAAGGAAAGCTATAAAAATAGCAGAAAAACTTCGTCACATAAACCATTCAAACATCGTAACATTTGTGGCATTTAGCATCGTTCCAACAGCCTTCATATTTGAGTATTGCCAGTTAATACTTGATGACGAAGTCGTTCACAACATTGCTGTAATGCTTTCTGTCCTGAATGATAATGAAGAAATTATTTTCTCAGAAAGATTGAATATCATAAGGCAGACGACGGAAGGGCTAAAGTACTTACATGATAATGGGATTGTACACAGAGATCTTAAGCCAACTAATCTCTTAGTTTCAGGATGGCGAAGTAATTTTAGCGTGAAAGTAGCAGATTTTGATGATCTTCACGACCTGAAAGATACAATTCTTGCAACATTGACGCACACTTCTTGTACGGTTGGCATGACACTTTCTTACTGTGCAATTGAAATATGTACACAAAAGGTGGTGAAAGCCTCATTTGCTACTGATGTGTTTTCTTGGGCCATGACTGCCTATGAGATTTTTTCTGATCTTGTGTCGCCATGAAGTAATAATAATAATAATAATAATAATAACAAATATATTTCAGCATATCCAAATATGTGTATTGGCTCTTCATCTGATATATTGCGTATATGTGTGTGTGTGTGCATAATGTCAATATAAAATTTTAACGTAAATAAACGTAAATAAATTATTTTTTTTTATTTTCTTTTTTTTTTAATGTTCATACTTAATGTTCTTGCGAAAGCTTTGTCCTTTAGGAATTTCTTTGTCTCATGTTTGAATTCGTGTAGTGTGGTTGAGTTTCGTGCTGACTTTGGCAAGGCATTGAAGATATTTTCAGCTTGGACCTTCTGTAGACGTTTTACCAAATATTGCGGTGTAGTCCTAGCAAAGGTGAATGATGCAATGTTACTGGAGGCTTTTAAGAACGATAAACGTCCTCCAATCATTTATTTAAAAAAATTTTACTCAGTGAAAGACTACAATACTATCTCTAATGCTATTGCTACGTGTTGGTCTACTGATCCCTCAGAGAGACCCTCTGTAGATAAGGTAAACACTATACACTATTCAGATCTAGACTAGATTTATTGGATTTCTGCGTAAGCAAGAAAGCCTTTACGATCGTCTTTGTTTTTCTTAGTTTTTTGTTTTTTTTTCCATCTTACTGTCCAAACCTAGCGATTTTTTTATTTCGAAGTTCATTGGTTCATACAGCCGCCGTCTCAAAGTTCATTGGTGCATGAAGTGCCACTATTACGAAAGGGTGCTAATTAACTTTAATAGCGCTAGTTTATTGGCTTGAATTTCCGCCATGTGATCATCCGGGTATTTTTTTCGACTTACATTTGCACGCCGTTCGCATAATGGTACACTACAGCGTGACCGAAGAAACTTCCAAAAGTTGATTAATCAATCGAAGTTGAATAGATTTACAGTTCCAAGACCGAGAGTAGAGGGTAAAAATTTATGATAATCTTACAAAGATTCTACTGTGTTCATTCTTTTTTAAAAACAAGTTCTCAATGTTTTATAAAAACAGTGTGTCAAAAAGGAAAGGTTTTTGTTTTTTTTGAAAATTTCTGGTATTCTTTTGAGCTTTTCTAAATACAAATGCTCGTTTGTTTTATCTGTGGGCTGTAATGCCTTTTAAAATCTGGATACGTACAGCTCAGCTCAGTTTCCTCTTTAGCTCCAACAACAAGAATATCTGTCTAACCTCTGCCTGCATCATTTTATGTTTGATATTTCTCTAGAGATATGTTAGCATATTTACTTGTATAGTTATTGGCTGTATTATCATTAATGCCCTTAATTAGGAATAGGACTTGCTATTTACGATAGCAAATAGGAAACTTATCTCGACTGTCTGTAAATTTTAACTGCTTTCAGTTATGTTTGCTAATTTGGATCACATATTTAATTAATCCAAATCTTTGTTTACTTTTTTTGTTTTGGAAGTCTTTTCGTTATTAGGAAGATTGACCGTATATATTGAAAGACTTACGTAATCAATGTGGTATCTGACACGGCATCTAATTAGATTTATTGTTCTTTTGTTCATTAAATTTATTGGCAGTTAACGTAAGTTTCATATTGTGTCAGCTGTGCTTTAAGAATTTCCTGGGGTGTATGCGTAATTAGAAATTTAATGTTTTTTTAAGTTTCTAAGTTTTTAGGTTTAAGTTTCAGTTATGTATGTTGATTTTGTATGTATTTCGTATCATTAAAATCTACGCTTTCATTTTTGTGCTTAGGAATTCTGTTAGGAAGATTGACAATACCTATTAAATTCATAACATTTACATTGACTTACATGCATACTCATTGTCTTATCTGAATTGATCACTGAATCCTTAATATCATTTTGTAAGTTTATTGATGTATAATTGGTATAAAGTTTTGCATAGTGGCAATTATGTTTTCCAGATTTTTGAGGAGTACATGATCAGAAATTTAATAAATCTATATTGCGGATTAAACTTTTCTTAAATTTCAAGAACGTCGTAATCTTTCTTTTTTCATACTTCAGCTGATTTTGCAGAAATCCTTATACCTGCAAGGGCATCTTGTTTAAATTGAATACGTACTCTTCTTTTTCTTCAGTGAAGAAAATTTGTCACACATATGTTTAAAGCACTGCGTTACGCAGAATGTCTTTCAATTCATTTCATTTTATTTTATGATTATACTTATTATATTTATATTATATTTATATTATCTATATATTAATAGCCGATTCTCTGTCTGTCTGTCTGTTTGTTTGTCTGTCACGCAAAATGGTAGATTGAGTTGTGAGCGAAATTATTTCTTTTTTTGTGTGCGACGTGAGTTCGAAGCAAATACATTGCAGCCCCAATCGAATGTGGCTTTTTTTGGCTGATGAACTAATAGGAATAACGTTTTGTTTTTATCATTATTGTTAGTTTTATATTCCACGTTGACTTGGCTTTGAAAACAGTACATCAACTAAATACAAAGAAACTAACTGATTAAACATTTTGGACAAAAAGCAGCAGTGGCAGAACGTGGCAGCATGTGCGGTTTGCCACTATCTCTTGCCTGACTGTCTGAGACGGGTGAACTTTTTTTTTTGGCAATCAAAATGTTTAAAAACCGACAGGTAAAAAAAGAGTATTATATCAAAACAAAATGTTTTTTTTTTTTTTTTTTGCTTTTCTTTTAACAAATTAATTTCTTCTTTTAATTGTTAAGCGTTCTGATCGAACGTTTTTTATTCTATTTATTCAATTAGCACGTGCCTTTTTTCTCTCCTCCGTCGTGATGTTTTTAAGAAGAGAAACTATTTCTTCCTTACGTTTGATAGCACCCATGTTAGAGTGGGTAACTTTTTTAAAACAAAAGTTAATAAAAAGTTGAAATTTTCGCTCTATATGTTTTGAGTGTATTGTTACACTGATAAAAGATTGTTATAAATAATAAAAGATTGGTTTTACCAGAGGTTGTGACTTCGAATCTGCTTCTGGTTGAGCACAAGTTGTACGAGACGTTTATAAGGAAATTTTACGTTTATTGATAGAGTGATACAGAGCAGGTGGATATGGGCGGCGAGCGACGCCGCCTTGGCGGCTAGTATTTATTTTATTCCTTGGTGACAAAGTTGTTCACAACATTGCTCACATGCTTTTTTTTCTAAATGAAAATTAAAAGACCATAAAATCATGTACAAACAAGTCCCTAAAAAGTACTATTTCTGTGTTTTATTTCCCGACTAGACGCCCCTACCCCACCCCTCCCTGATTTTTTTAATTCATCTTATTTACCTTATCTTATTATGTTAACCATTTCTTTTGCATCCAATCTTTCTGTGAGAAATTGTGAACGACAGCTCTCCTGCATTGATGCTGTAAAGAATGCGTTAGCCGAGATATATGGCCATATGGACCGATCAAATTATTCCAGAAGCAGAAAAGGAAACAATCTGCCTTCGTTTATGACAAGACTTCGTGTCGTTATTGCTGTAACATTTGAAATGACGATGTATGGTTTGTGTAACCAGGAGACAGCAAAAATACGGAAAGCATTTGAATTGACATTACGGGCAGTGGTCAGATTACTTCTGAGATGGTGCGTTGAGATGACACCTTCCCTCCACTAGTCTCAACCATTATCTATAGGTAGTGGCTAGATCTTGCTTTGAGCCGGTCTAGAAAGGAACAGTGAGGCTTTCCTACCTTCCACAGGCCTTGGAGGTTCACCTTAGGAAAGTGATAGTACCTCCTTACCCTCCCACCCTGGGTTACGGGAAAATGTTACAACATCGAACAAAACAGTAAAAACAAGCCAAAAGAAATCGACGACGACGATGATGTGGTAAAAATTAACATGTTGACTCTAAGTTACAATGCCATCAAAAGCATTTTTCAAATTTCACGTCTCCTTTATCGAATTAAAAGTCTTCATCCAAAATTTCTTCAGGTTTGTTCAACATGAATTTGAGTTTGATTCGACGAAATAGTTGATTTGAAAATTTTGGAAGGCGGAATTTTTTTTATTTTTTATTTTATTTTATGTTTGGCTGGTCACCATTTATTATTATGACTATGTGATTAAAAAAACGAAAAGTTTGTTACAATATATCACTGTACCAAGCGTGAAAAAGAGTCAGAATTGGAAAAACACTTTGGGAAAAATAAGAAAGACGAAACTTCAAAAATGCCCTCGACCGGATAACAGAAGGTAATAAGAAGGTTACTTATAGTTATTAGTTATATAAGTTATATAAGTTATTAGGATATAAGTATACTATTTTTAGGTTATTCGTACGTTATAACTACTACGAAATGTTATGACAATCAAGTAAGTAAACTATGTAATATTTGTCTAATATTGTCTACTTGGATATCACATGTCGTACGTCGTATTTTTAGGTTATTCGTACGTTACAACATCAACGAAATGGTATGACAATCAAAATCTAAGCTGATTTCGAACCCGTGAGTAAAAATGTATCCGTAGTAGAGCTCGAAAAACTGATCAAGGTATTGTATGGGATTGTGGGCCTACCACGAGATTCATAGTCATAGTACTCAGAAGAAAAATTATCGAATATCGAGTTAAATATCAAATCGAAAGATAGAGTTTGCATCGATCGAAAATTGTTGATGAAAAAACGGGAGACATGAAAACAAAATGACCAATTGTCCTGAAATCCTGTTCCTAACCGAGGGTGCATATTGAAAATTAATTGGCTACGTATAATTTTGGTGATTCATGAAATTAATTTTTATTAAAGTTTGCTTATTCAAATTTTGAAAATATATTATTGACTCTTTCATAAACCATTTTATATTACCATTTCAGGAGACAGGAATTGGGTCCGACTAAGCGAATGTCCGAGTAAACGCCCCTTTTTCAAAGTTTAATTACATAATGTTCACATTTTGACAAAACCTTTCTTGATAACATCACGCCCATAATGCAATAACATCCAAAAATTCCTCCAAATGTCATGTGATGTGTTGGTTGCCTTGACGGCTGGAAAAAGCAGTGAGTGATTTTTTTTGTGAACGTTCATGTTTTTCATTTGGTTGTGGCTATGAGACGATCAAATGAGTTGTTTGACTTGTTTCTTTGTCTCGTTTATTTGAATGAACTGTGAAAAGTGATAATCTTTCCCTACGAGCGAGCATTTAATTAAATGTCGAATTATTAAAATGTCAAAAGTAAATTTAGCAAAATGTCAAAACATTTTCGAAATAGTCTGCTCAAAGTCACACCAGATCGGTAAGGTATATCAGACTAGGTACATCATCTTTCGCTTGTGTTATGATAACGAAAAAATTCTCAGAGGAGAGGAATTTTGTAAAATAGCGTGCGCTGCATTGTAGATTTCAAACCTTCAACTAGAAGAGTCGAGTATAGAGAATCAAAGATCCTTGCTGAAGAGACGCTGAAATTCTGTTCAAATTAGTTAGAAGTTTCGCTTCTGGGAAACGCAATCTAAATGGATTTATTTATCACGATGAAAAGCATACGGAAGAGAAAATTTTCAGGAAAACTGCCAAGATACACTGACATCCAATACACTGACATAAGTTCCTCACTTTTTCAAAAAGGTAACAAGTTTCTAACGAAACAATCAAGTTCCAAAGGATATGAGAATGTCTCCACGTCAAATACTGGGAACTAAGTTAGTAATGATGGAAATAACAACAAACAACAAAGTGCTTTTTTTCCAGGAGGACTTTATAGAATATTGAATATTAACATTATTCAGTGGCACGACGATGTGTGTTTACTAGTATGCGTGAAATACAAAGTTATGGAATCAACGATTTTTAATAAAAATTACTAAAATTGATTGTGCATTGATTGTGCATTGAGCCTTCGTAATCAATTTACTAAACGGATGAATGCAGTGACTTCCGCCCGAAGATGGCGGACGCAAAAACCGTCTAACGGAAATCTGACGTTGAAAAATAAAGGAGATTACGATTAAACTTATCTTTTTATGCAACAAGTTGCAACAAAAAACATAAGAGAATATATCCTAACTCCGAAGAAGTTCCATGCGAAAAATGTGATAAACGATTCCGTACACTCCGAGGCGCATTGCAGCACCAGCGACAATGTAAAGCGATAAAGGGTTAATATAACAGACATTGATCATCAACCTCTTTCTTCTGTGGAGCATCTGGACGCGGGAAATGCAGAAAATGAAGATAATGGAGTTAATAAACCAGAAAGATTCCACTGGTAGCGAAGCAATCAAGGACATCAATGACTGCTACGAAAAAATAGTGTTCTGGAAGCGGAATATATTAGAGAAATTACTAGGCTACTGAATGCTTGGGTCGAAAAATCCCCATGAATGCGTGAATGTGCTATGACGGCTATCGACATCATGTCGGCGCTTTTGCTCCAAATGCCATCGAAGGAATCAAAAAGCAAAGAACACGTTAATGCGCTAGAAAGACGATTAAAACTGTGGAAGGAGGGACAATTCATAAGGCTTTTCCGAGAAGCTGAAGCACTACAGAAACGACTTCCTAAACCCATAACCAAGAAAGACATGACATAGCTATCAAGGAAGTTTCGTGATTTGATGCAAAAGGAGGACGTCAACGGCACAATAAAGCTGCTGACAAATAATATGCAAAATGGAATTCTTCCATTGAACGAAGAAACGATCACTTCTTTGCGCCTGAAACATCCTCAAGGAAAAATGCTAACGGAAGACTCTATCAAAGATGTACGGTGATAGCAGAAGAGATCTGAGAAGAGCTATTGCGAATTTGACAAAGAAACTCTGTACAGAACAAACGATGGATAACTCCTTGGAAGGTTTTCTCGCCGCAAGACTAGTCCCACTGGATAAGAAGCCAGGTGTCAGACCAATTGGTGTGAGAGAAGTGCTTAGGCGAATATGCGGTAAACTAATCATGTCAATAGCGAAAGGCGATGTCATTAAAGCAGGCAGCAGAATACAGATGTGCTCCGGGCAGAAAAGCGGTAGTGAAGCTGCAATCCACGCAATGAGAAGAGCATTCGAAACCGAAGAAGCTGAAGCAGTAATATTACTAGATGCAGCCAATGCCTTCAACAATATCAATAGACAAGCACTCCTACACAATGTCAAAGTTATTTGTCCCATATTGGCTACCTATGTTTCCAACTGCTATCGACTCCCAGCACGATTGTTCGTCATTGGCGGGATTGAACTTTCCTCGAAAGAAGGAACTACACAAGGAGA
Source organism: Turritopsis dohrnii (assembly GCA_027922465.2). NCBI lineage: Eukaryota > Metazoa > Cnidaria > Hydrozoa > Anthoathecata > Oceaniidae > Turritopsis > Turritopsis dohrnii. The sequence goes on from BQMF02000006.1 coordinate 1,631,427, forward strand.
TCCGATCGCAATGGCAATTTACGCGATTGGAATAACTCCCTTATTGAACATCGTGCTGTCGACGATCGCTGACACTACAGATCAAATGGTTGCATTTGCAGACGATATCACTGCGACTGGAAAACTTGAATCGTTGAAGGAATGGTGGATCACAATCACAACAATTGGTCCACAATTCGGTTACTACCCTCAACCTAGAAAATCATGGTTAATTGTAAAGGAAAAACACTTGGGCAAAGCAAACAATTTTTTTAATGGAACCGACATACAAATCTCTAAAAATGGTGAACGGCATCTTGGGGCTGTTATTGGAAACAAGAATTCTAAAGATGAGTACTGTCGAAAACTAGTGAAACAATGGTCAGAAGAATTGACAGTACTAACGAGAGTGGCATTGACTCAACCTCAGGCGGCATATTCCTGTTATGTTGCTGGCTATCAACACCGTTTTTCCTACTTCATGCGAACAATACCACAACTTGAGGAATACCTACAGCCAGTTGAAGACATCCTGAGATGCCAATTTATACCAGCAATTACAGGTGGACAAGTGATTAATGATATCGAACGAAAGCTACTTTCTCTACCACCACGAATTGGGGGACTGGGTCTCAAAAACGTTTAAGAAATCGCACCAATTGAACACGAAAATTCAAAGCAGTTTACTGTACGACTGCAAAGTGAAATCCTCGGTGTTGAACATGACGATAATGGAAAAACGATTGCAACGATAAGAGAGTAAAGAAATCGGCGAAACAAAGACAAGCTGGAACAAATTAAGACAGAAATGAGCGATGAACAACAGCGGATAAACGAGTCAAACTGTTTAGTCGGTGCTTCCAACTGGTTGACAAACCTCCCGATTAAAGATCTGGGATACAATCTCAATAAGGAACAATTCCAAGACGCCCTTCGCATAAGGTACAATTGGTCTCTACCACGACTACCTACAGAATGCGTATGTGGGAGTAAGTTCGACGTACCTCACGCATTATCGTGTAAAAAGGGAGGATTTGTAGCTCTTAGACACAATGGGATCCGTGACATTACTTCAGCCTTTCTAAAACAAACATGTGTTAACGTGCAAAATGAGCCAAGACTGATGGAACTTACTGGTGAAACATTGAATCACAGAACTGCGAACCAAAGCAGAGAAGCTCGTTTAGATATCGTTACAACCAGCTTCTGGACCCCTGGCCAAAGAGCATTCTTCGACATAAGGGTATTTGACCTAAACGCTCGGAGGTACAAGGGTCTAGAACTGAACAAATGCTTCAAGCGAAATGAAGACGAGAAAAAACGTCACTACGACGAACGAGTCAACCAAGTTGAAAATGGTACGTTCAGTCCGCTCGTATTTACAACCAATGGAGGGATGGGTCGTGAATGTAGAACTTTTTACAAGAGACTATCGGAAATGTTAGCCGAAAAACGTGATATACCGTGGCAGCATGCTACAAACTTTATCCGATCAAAGATCTCCTTCAGCTTACTACAATCAAAACAAAAAAAAACTCGATCACTACACAAGCAAAAAAAAAAAAAAAAGACTCTCTATTGCAAGGCCCGCAACCAATGGTACACTGCTCAGTACAATGTCGGAAGAAGAAAAAAGACGAACAGAAGTAAACAGTCAAAAAGGCGTATCCAATTGGCTAACATCTCTGCCAATCAAAGAATATGGTTTTGATCTGTCAAAACAAGAATTCAGAGACGCTATTCGCTTGCGTTATGGCTGGACTCTAGAAAGGCTCCCAATAACATGTGCATGTGGATCTCAATTCGACTTGTCACACGCTTTATCATGCAAAAAAGGTGGATTTGTCACACTACAACATAATGAGCTACGTAACATCACTACCGATCTTCTGAATGAAGTATGTCACGATGTCAAAGTCGAACCAATGTTAGGGGAATTAGACGGTGAACAATTGCGCGAAAGAACCGGCAACACAAGCAAAGAAGGGAGATTAGACGTCAGTGCATTAGGGTTCTGGGCTTTTGGTCAAAGAGCATTTTTCGATATAAGGGTCATAGACCTGAACACTCGAAGTGCTTCTCAAGAAATGAATCAGAGAAAAAGCGACAATATAATGAACGAGTATTGCAAGTTGAGAATGGCTCCTTTACGCCACTCGTGTTTTCGACGAATGGTGCGATGGCGAAGGAATGCATCATATTCTACAAACGATTAGCTGAAATGTATGCCGAAAAGAAAAAAATTCGAGTTAGCGACACCACAAGCTCGATTCGAACGAAGACGTCATTTTCACTACTCCGATCAATGATCAGATGCATTCGGGGTTTCAGATCGAGAAAGCCTTGTTCGCTGGAAAATCTGGACCTAATTCATCAAACATCGACGATTCAGGACGCTTGAACGTATCATTAGATTCGTTTTATCGATCCAACTATTCGTACTCACGAAAATAAAAGTCATGTACTATATTTGTATATTATTATAGGTAATAAACTGAAAAAAAAAATTAAAAAAAAAAAAGATGATATGGAACCGAAAATGGAAAATGGAAATGGACGGTGGATGCCAGAGCGCAACACAAAACCACAACGAAGACTGATAGGAAAAAGTTTCTTCTGGATCTACGTAGATTTGTATTTGTCTCTCGAGTATATATTTGATTCAGTGGCAGCAGTTGTTATAAATTTATTTATTTTAATTGGCTGACCTCAAACTATGTAAATTGGAATTGAGGCTTCAAGATGTATTTCAGAAGGCCCAAGTCTGCTGTTGCATAACAAAAGCTAGCTATATAAAGTAATAGAACTTGACTGTAAACAAATTTTTAAATCATCAGCGTATATGATTTCCTCCAACCAAAGTTTTGCTCTTAGTATATTTGAGCAGGCTGCTTAACTCTTATACGGACAAAAAAGACTTTCGTTAAAATTTGGCAACATTAGCAAAGAATTAACCCCATATAACAAATCATGTGTTCCTTTTCTTTTTTCATTTACACTTTTCCTTGCTCATTATAAAGGGTCAAAGGACCAATAAAAGTCAAAAAGTTTATTAATCCCAGTCAATTTCACTGTCACTGCTGAAGTCATATGAAGATTCTTGGTCGCTTTCTGTTGGAAGGACTTCTATCTTATCTTCGATATCTTTTATGCTGCACTCAGTTTTCTCGGAGATGTACAATTTCAACAAATATGGGACCATTACCAAATCAATGTAATCAATGTAACATACACATACATGAAAACAATCGATGACCATCCTTGGGATGAGCATTTTTAACTTGTTTTCAATCGCTATTTCTGCACCTGTTATTACATATGGACTTCGAAATTTTTGATTTGAATGCATTTTTGTCTTCAAAAGAGAAGACAAGAACAAGTCAAAAGCTTTTACCATTGCTTTGTGGCTTCAACACCTTGATGAATCTGCATTTTGCTTCCAGAGAAGTCATTATCTCACTAGCCATTCCTGATAGATTAGTTAGCGTCACTGGAAGAACTGAGTACTCAGTCTAGTTGGATGAAACCTTTCATTACATTGTTTTTGCTGATTATATTGACTGAATATTCATAATCCTGAATAGTAATGAAATTACAGCAAATAGTATTAACAATGGAGTTTCCTTAATCCTTTGGAAAATGATGACAAATAACAATAGATAAAAAAACATTACTTGTAGAATACCTCTTTTCTCCACCATAAATTCAAATGATCTCCATAATCATATCGTATCTCACATCCTGCCGGTATAAACTTGCAGGAAAATAAGGCAAGATGTGGACTGTTATCGACTTCCAAAATTTTAATCCGGGCATTAGCATATTTTGCCATGCTGTCATTTACTAATTTTCCAAGTTGGCCTGAGTTACTTGCATTGACACTAGAGAGAACGATACACAAGAGGCATAATGTAAATCTCAATGTAAACTTTAGAATTTTTAAGGAAGCATTCATTAAAGGGAGGTGTAAATTTAAAAATTATAACATGTTTTCAATTGCATAATATCTTGCACATGGCATCCTCCCTTCTTTAACCTTCTGAACTTCCTTGTGTTATTTAACTGTTAGCATACTTTAGCTTCTTTTTCATTTTGACATTTACAATTTAGTATCTATTCGAAAGTTCTTGACATATGTTTTTATTAGCTGTAGTTTAATATGTGTGTTTATGATATTTTCATAGTTACTTGAAAAGTATATTTTGTTTTATTAGCTGTTTATTTTACTAAAGATAGGTAAATTTTTAACTATGTGATACATTTTATCAACATTTTCATTGTCAGTGTGTGACTTGTCTAAGAAAGTTTTTATGCAATGGTCAATAAAAGAAATAGGATAACTACTAGTATCCCGGGTAAAAACTTTTTACCTAACTTAACTTCGAAAACATTAGGTCAAATCCACCATTCCCGTGTACGTACCCCGTGACAAAAAATTAAATCATAGAATCGCAACTCAAAAACATCCCAGACGGCGTCGCATGCCACCCATGTTCAGTATGCACTGTGTCGCAGAATTTAACTCTTGCAAAAGTTTCTTTTCAGGCATTAATTTTTTAATTCATTTCTTACATTTAAAACAGAAACAAATAGCAACATGGCTCAGAATATATATTCATACGCAAAACAGAAGTAACTTTAATGTAAAAAAACGCAATATATAACACAGAACCGTTTACCCAGACATACAAAACCAAACATTGAATAATATTACAAAAATGATACCTTCCAACTTTTTCTTTTGTTCAAAAGTTACTACTGGACTGCAACCATTAATGAATTTTTGAAATGATATATTTAGTTCTTCCCAAAACCATCAACATCATGATTAAAACCATGAGTTTCATTTCTTTGTGCTTTTTTATTATTGCCTAAAAGAATAATATTTCAATTGCAATACCGAAAATAATAATAATAAAAAAAAAGAAACACAAAAAAAGGAAATTCAAGTACGCATTTATCCTAAAAACAATACATAATCCATTCTTCTCTTAAGTAACCCTCTCAACATTATAACCCATCATGTGCTTCATTTCTATTTTAACAGATGAAAACATTGAAAAAACATATACAAAAAACCTAATCATGCTATGACGAAATCTAAAGAAAAACAAAACAAAGTAAAAGAAACTTTGAAAATATATTAACCTTAAAAATAATAATTAAAAACACAAACGTAATGACAGAATTAGTATAGCTGAAAAATTTTTAACATATGAAAACATTCGTGGAGCCATTTTTTATTTCCAGTTCAAAGCTCCTGTCTGCGCTGGAAAATTCAAAACACAACAGTAAACATCCCTCTTATCCTTTATCTATCCACTAATACTAACTGTGTTATAACTAAATAGATACTATTTTAACTTTACCTTTCAATACCAATTCACATCAATCCTCATGACAGTAAACAATATTGATCATGTTCTGTAGCCATTATCAAACACTTCTAAACTCTTTTACTTTCTATATTTCATACCTGTAAACAAATTAATAACACTCGATTAACTTTCCAGCATACTTTCCTATTGTAAACATACACTTTCTATTTGTTTTCTACTGCAATTTCACTACCATTTTTATACAGTGAAAGACATAAAAATGCTTTCTTCGTAACTTCATAACTGTGGAGCCATTTTGAAATAAATAAAATAAGGAACAGTTCGTTACCAAAACAAATCAGTAACTGCTCGTGTAGGACCTGCATCTTTATGATTTGATCGTTTTAACTCTGTTTTTATTCTCTTTTAACGCTGTATTTATTAAATCCGTTTGACTCATGTACTTACGTATATTACTTTATATCTTTTCCAAACAATTTTCCACCGAAAAAAAGTAAAACCATTTTCACCAAAATAAACATCATCCTTTCTTCAACTTCATCTACACTACTTCTGTACTGCTGCACTCCCATAACTATTTGATAACTATAAAAAGAAATTCGTAAAATCACCACGACTTTCTTCCACTCGTTCTTCGTTTGGTTTTCATCTGAAAAAACCTATATATAAAAAAAAACAAACATCTGTTCAAAAACTCACCTACGCATGTGTGCTACCTGCTAACTAATCACTTTTATTAATCTAAAATACAATAACAGTAAAAGTTTAACAATAAACAGTTTCATAATAACAATACCTTCGTATGTATACAAACCTGTGTTTCTTCGTGAAAACAACTGCGATAATGAAAATCGGTTATTAACGAACTAATTTTTTGGAAATCGTCAACCAATCAAATTGGCGAAAAAATAAATTCTTGCGTTTTGATTGGTTTATAAATTTAGACGTCACACTTAAATTACGTAACATTAAAAAAAGTGTCTGTCGCGGCTGCGTGGTTTTACGACGAAAAGGGAAAAAATAAGAAGGTTTTGACCGTGCAAAAAAAACCAAATATATCACTCTCTAAAATAAAAGTGGGATGCACAATTGCGAATTAGTATAATAAGATTCTTTTTAAATATGTCCTTAATTTTACAAAGTTCTAGGTGAAAATTGGAGTAGCTGGAGCATAAGCGAAAACATCTATGAATACTAGTGTAAATCATGCCAAACTTAAAGGGCATGGGAATGAAACTATCAAAGTGAGTGTAAACACCACTAAAAGTAGTTTTACGAAAAACTGAAGTGCTGAATTTGTCAATGTTGCGAAAAATCTCAACATCTAAAAATGACATTTTGGTGTCAGACTCCGATTCAAAGGTAAAATTAATATTGGTATGACAAGTATTAAGATAATCACGAAAATCTGTTAAATGATCAGGAGATCTAAAAAGCACAAAAATATCATCTACATAACGTCGATAATAAACAGGTTTAAATTCAGATGGGCAATTATCAAGCCAAGCCTTTTCATGGTGAGCTAGAAAAGCATTAGCCAGAGTTGGGCCTAAAGGTGATCCCATGGCAACCCCATCTATTTGTTGGTAAAATCTATTATCAAATAAAAAATACGATTCTTTAGTGGCAAGAGATAATAAATTTTTAAACTCACTTTTTGTGAGGCCACTAACGTTATCAGTACTTTCAAATAAATTGTCAGTGCAAATATCAATTGTTTCATCTAAAGGGACATTAGTAAATAAACTATCAACATCTAAGCTGCCCATAAATAATTGAGCATCCTGATCAACAATTTCAGAAGCGAAGCTAAATGAATCCTTAACAGTGTATTCATTGTTAGTAATCTCAGATAATAAAGGAACTAAAAACTTGGCTAGCTTATAAGTAGGAGTGCCTATAGCAGATAAAATAGGGCTGAAAGGTGGGCAACCGTTGACTGTTGCCTTGTGTATCTTATGTATAAAATTCCAGGCCTGCTCCCAACAGGGCATAACTTATTGTAGACACTTTGAGAAATGCTACCTTTCTTAAGAAGAGAAAGATAGGTATTTCGTAATCTCTTTTCCTGGTTAATGATAAAGTTCAATTCCTTACCCGATTCAACCACAATGGGTTTAAATTTGGTAAGGTTTTGAATCAGACCATTAACTCTTTCCAAATATACACTCTTGTCCATAATAACAACAGAATTTCCTTTGTCAGACTTTTGTATAACCAAGTCACTTCTTGTTGATAACTTATGTAGGGCTTCGAGTTCCTCCTCAGTAAGATTCTTAGGCACTGCGTTATTGTTATAGTTGCGAAAAGAAGACAAGTCAGTGTCCTTAATCTGGGTTTTAATGAAATCTAAATCTTCAGAGGAGGAGAGACCTAAACTCTTAATATCACGGTAAAGGAGTTCATAATTAACTAAATAATCACCGTGATTAAGTTTTTTTGGGTGGTAAAGAAAAATTTCAGCCTTTAACAAGAAGTGACTTCTCAATATTAGAGAGGTTGTAACTAGAAAAATTAAAAATGACTTTGTCAGGGTTGTTTAGTTCAGTCTGATCTCAATGACGTTTGCTGTCAACACTGACATTTGCTGTTTTACTGATTGTAAGAACTTTTACGTTGATTTTGGTCAACCTTCGTTGCTGATTAGAGCTGTGGAGCTGTTCGTTACAGTTAAGGCTCTGTATACATCTCGCATCTTTCCTGACAACACCAACGTTGCTGTCAACACTGACGTTTTCTGTTTTACTGATTGTGAGAACTTTTACGTTGATTTTGGTCAACCTTCGTTGCTGATTAGAGCTGTGGACCTGTATGTTACAGTTAAGGCTGTAGACACATCCACATCTTTCCTGACAACAATGACGTTTGCTGTCAACACTGCCGTTTGTTGTCAACTCTGACGTTTCAAGACTGAACTTTGCTGTCAACACTGACGTTTGCTGTCAACACTGCCGTTTCAAGACTGGCGTTTGCTGTCAACTCTGACGTTTACACTCGACACTGACACCGCAACAGGCGTTACCTTGTCCGCTGAAGTGTGGAAGGAAGCTTATCGTACACAAATTCCTGTCCTACGATGGAAAATCCAACGTTCCAAGATCGCTCAGAACAGAGGCTGGACAAGCTGAGAAGGCAAAGACGAGGAAAAAAGGGTTCAATAACGAAAAGAATCCAACAACTAGACGAACTCATTAAAGAAAATGGAAGTTGGACACAAATCAATTCCCTTTTTCAAAGTCTCATCCAAGTTCAAAGAGAAGCAAAAAACATCAGTCAAGAGCTAGAAGACCTCGGTGAGGACACAGAGGAATGGATGGAAGAAGTCAATCTCTCTGTCGACAATTGTAAATCCAAAATCGAAGAGTATTTCGAACTGAGGAAAGAAGACGCACCTTCAGATGATGGTAAAGCATGGCTGATGGAGCAATTCAGACAAAGGTCAACTCCACAATATCAACAAGCTGATTTAGAGTTGACGAGTGAATTCGCAAAGATGACTGCAAGTGACGCGATTCCGATGATCCCACCAGCAACATCTTTTGGTCCATCCACCTCCTTTGATACATTCGCGACGACTGGATTGGTGTACACAACAATGCCATTCCCAGAGACAAGCATGAATTTGGGAGCAACAGCCTCAACCGCGTATGGCAGAACATTCGCACCGCCACTCAGCAAACCAACAATGACAACGCAAAGCAGAGGAGGAGCTATACCTAAAAATCGTAGAGTGGACCCTGCACCATTTCAGCTGAATTATTTGCAGTCACCCCAAACAATCAAGTGGATGCGTGGATTGACCGTCTTGACCCAAAAAGACCACCACCTGCAACACCTGACAACAAAATAGAAGATTCACTAGCGACGTGGTTTGTTCAGCAAGGATTACCAAGGATATGGCTACCTTGGTTTGACGGCTCTCCAACGCACTATGTGGACTTCATCACAAGTTTCAGAGATCTCGTCCACAACCAAGATTATTTATCTTCCACTCAACAATGCGTCTATCTTCATCAACATGTCAAAGGCGAAGTCAAAAGATCCATACAAGGATACAGAAACGATTATGAGGGCTATGTGCAAGCTCTCAGAAGAATCAAATATATGTTTGGGCAACGATCAAGAACAGCACACGCCGTCATTAAAAGGGTGACTCTTGGGAAGCCAATAACCAACCGAGATCCGGCTGGACTAACAGAATTCTACTACACAATCAGTGACTGTCTGGTGACGCTTCAAAAACTTGATTACGTCTCGGACCTCTATAGCACCGACGTCCTGCGTCAGGCATGCAGACGATTGCCACCTTATCTCTACTCGAAGTGGGCTGATTACTGCTTGCTGATCGGCAGACAACAAGAACCGAATCTCGCTCGCCTTGAGTCCTGGCTCCAGGAATGAGTTTTGGCGTCTAAAGAATCCTACCTGCCTGAATAAAGACTCCAGTCAAAGCCAAAGAAACGATCGAAACCAGAGAGAAAACTGGAACACCCGCTCAGGTGATTCAGATCCTGGGAATAGCAAATGGACTGGTGTTCTTCAAGACAAAACCAAGAAGAAAACTACTACTTGTTACCTTTGTCGAGAAACCCATCGGCTACATAAATGTACAAAGTACATCGACTTGGACTCAGATGCTCGCTTCAAAACCGCAAGGGAATTGAAAGTCTGTTACAATTGTTTGACGAAGGATCACTACACTGATAAATGTCCAACGAAGATTAGCTGTTTCGAATCTGGATGCACAGAAAGGCACCACACCTCACTACACAAGTACTTCACTGGAAGCAACAACAAGAAGGAAGACGCACCGGAGACTGACTCGACATTTAACGGTGAGACGAAAATTTCAAGTTCGCCTAAAGGAGCAGTATACCTTTCAGTCTTCCCTGTCACGTTGATTGGACAGGACTCATCTTCGGTCACCACATATGCCCTGCTGGACTCCGGAAGTGAAAGCACCATACTAAGACAGGACGTGGCTAAGAAGCTAAAGTTACGAAAGACTGAGACAACAATCTCGATCAGCACAATCAAAGATGTTGGTGAGAAGCTGAAAGTACAAGAAGCGAAGCTAAATGCCCGATCAACCGTAAACAACAAAAGTGTTAGGATCGACAAATGCTACATTGTACCAAAAACTCACTTGCCAGCTCAAATGTATCCCGAAGATGTTACTACTCGATTCAAGCACCTAGAAGGGATTGATCTACACAATGTGAGAAGTGATCAGATTGGTATCCTAATTGGGGCCAACATCCCCTCGGTGCACAAGCAACTAGAAGTGAAACTGGGAGAAGGATCCCAACTAACCGCTATAAAGACGCTTTTCGGTTGGACACTATTCGGACCGTATGGGAATTCAAACCAGACTTCAATCAACAACCTGCACATCCAAGACGAAACTGACCTTCACGATGCAGTGCGAAGAATCTGGGAACAAGATTCCATCAGCAACGTAAATGACAGTGAACCAGCACCTTCCATACAAGACAAAGGTGCCTCCAGAAACTGGAATCAGAAACAGAATTTGTTGCTGGGAAGTACGTAGTTCTGATGTTGTGGAAAGAGGACGTAACACTTCCTGACAACCGTGAAGTAGCCAAAAAGAGGTTCAATTACTTGCTTCAGAGGCTAAAGAAAGACCCCTCACTGCACAAAATGTACCAAGATACGATGGACAAGTATCTCAGAAAGGGCTACGCAAGGAAAATGACTCCTGATGAAGTCAACAGAACCACAGAAAAGACATGGTACCTGCCACACCATCCAGTATTCAACTCAAATAAACCAGGGAAGATAAGGGTCGTATTTGATGCGAAATCAAAACACCAAGGTTGCAGTCTCAACAACTCCTTGCTGAGTGGTCCAGACCTTCTTAACAATCTGACTGGTGTTTTAATGAAGTTCCGTTTGCATCCGATCGCATTCTCCGCAGATATTGAAGAAATGTTCCATCAAGTTCAAGTTACAGAACAAGACATGGATTCATTGAGATTCCTGTGGAAAGAAGACATAAATTCAGATGATCCCCCAGAAACATACCAAATGAAGGTACACATGTTCGGTGCGACGGACTCACCAACATGTGCAAATTTCGCCTTAAAAGAAGCTGGAAGGAATGACTCAGACAGGTTCGATCCTCTGACGTTGGAAACCATATCGAAAGCCTTTTACGTCGACGACGACTTGAAGTCTTGCATCAACGTGGAGATTGCCAAAGGACTTATCCAGCAGCTGGTGCAAAAGTTGAAAGGTGGTTTCCGCTTGACGAAATTTGTAAGTAATGTCTAAGAAGTGCTGGAAGACTTACCCGAAGAGTTAAAATCACCAGCAAAAAGCATCCAAGTTGAAACCAATGAAACAGTGAGGGCGCTTGGTGTGATATGGGAGATGGCATCCGACACATTTACCTTTGTTCCGAGCAAACATGAAACAACCAACACCAAAAGAAGCATCCTAAGCGTTATCAGCTCCATTTTTGACCCACTAGGGTTAATATCTCCGTACATCTGCAAAGCAAAGATGATTATGCAGGAAGTTTGGCGTGAAAATACTAACGGGGATGACGAAGTTACAAGCGAAATCCTAGCAAAATGGAAAGAGTCGCAATCCGGGCTTGAAACTCTTCACACCTTCCACATCAAAAGATGCTTGTTGCCAAGATTGACCTACAAATTACAATTACATATCTTTGGGGATGCATTAGAGAAAGCGTATGGCGCGGTGGCATATCTGAAAGTTTGTACCGAACCAGCATCAGTTAACCTTGTGATGTTGAAGTCCAGGGTAGCACCAACAAAGCGCCAGACGTTACCGAGATTGGAATTAAATGCTGCAACGTTAGCAGTTAGGCTGTACCGATTTGTAATCAAGGAAATCGATCTTCCAATTGAGGACAGCCACTTCTGGAGTGACTCAACACTAACTCTCCAGTACATCAAAAACGAAACATCGAGATTCAAAACCTTTGTGGCAAACGGAGTTTCTGAAATTAGAGAAGTAACCAGTCCACAACAATGGCACCACGTACCGGGAGATGAAAATCCCGCTGATATAATCACAAGAGGAGTCTCGAAGGTACAGGAGCTCGAGTCGGAAGGCGTCAAACGGTCATGGAAGCATGGTCCAGCATTTCTAATGAAGGATGAAACTCATTGGCCATCAGAGAAGTTAAGCAATCTTGATCCAACAAAAAAGGAGATCAAGCCCAAGATGGTTCTCGTTTCCGCTGTCAGCAAATGAGAAGATGTGCTTGACTACGACTGTTACTCGCCATTCGATAGGATCGTCAGAATCTTTGCGTGGATCAAACGTTTTCTTCGGAATTGCAGGGCAAAACCGAAACACCAAACGCCACATTTACGACCTGAAGAGATAGAAGATGCCAGAAATATCATCAGCCAAAATGCACAGTATAACTTTGCAGAAGATGTAAAGCTGCTGAAAAATGGTCAATCGATCCCGAAAAAGAGCAAGCTGGCTCCATTCAAACCATTTCTGGATATTGCCGGCATTGTTAGAATAGGTGGGAGATTAAAGAACGCTGAAATACTGTTCGATGCAAAACATCAAATCATTTTACCAAATAGTCACATTTCAAACTTGCTTATCAGAAAATTCCACAAAGGAGGTGGACATGCCGGGACCAATCATGTGCTTTCACAAATTACACAGACATATTGGATCCTTCAGGGATGAGCAGCAACAAAACGAATCATCAGAAGCTGTGTTGAATGCTTGAAACTGAAGTCAAAGCCACAAGTTCCAATTATGGTGGACCTACCAAAACACAGGATCGACTTCAACAAACCACCCTTCACACATACTGGAGTTGACTTCTTTGGACCACTTTACATAAAACAAGGCAGAAAGAGGTTGAAACGATGGATCTCTCTGTTTACTTGCATGACCGTCAGATGCGTCCATTTAGAAGCAGTAGAGAGTTTGGAAACTGATGACTTCATTAACGCCCTACAAAGATTTATCAGCCGTAGACAAAAGCCAAAACTTCTAATCTCTGACTGCGGCACAAACTTCAAGGAGCATCGAAGGAACTGAAGGAGGAATTCAAGCTACTAAATTAGAAGAAAATTGGCGAGTATTGTTCGGGCAAGGAAATTGAATGGAAATATAACCCGCCCGCAGCACCCCACATGGGCAGAGCTTGGGAGCGCCTTGTAAGAACCGTCAAGACCACGATGAGGAGTTTGCTGAAAAACTTGGTGTTGACCGACTTCCAATTGCTTACCTTCATTAATGAGGTAGAAAACATCGTCAATGGCCGTCCCCTCACACAAGTCAGCGACGACGCAACTGACCTCGAAGCACTGACTCCAAATCATTTTCTCAAAGGCTTTCACAACTCGGATTCATCAGTGTCACAGAACGATGAAGACTCCGTACCGTCATCACAAAGACGATGGAAACACGTACAAATGGTATTGAACCATTTCTGGACACGCTGGAGACGCGAATACCTGCCAACCCTGACCGTTCGACATAAATGGCGTGACGAAAATCGAAACGTACAAGTTGGCGAGGTGTTAGGGTTGATGATACGATTATTACACGATTGTTACAAAATTGAATTTTCTCTTCTCTCACTGAACCTAACACTGAATATACATTATGAATAAACTATTGTCGTGGGGTTTGACAGTGCTACAGCGTGGTTTAATGTTTCTTATTGAATTAAATATTGACTCCCGTTTGAAATTAGATATTGAAGTGAGCACAAAACAAGACAGCTGAGCAGAAGAGTCAAACTCTCTGTTACCTTGCCTTTTTTTAAATGAGTTGCTCCCTGCAAGGCCAAAGCCACTACTAGGCAGAAACCTACAAGATGAGAAAAGGAAGAAGAGTTATAAAGACAGATGAGAGGGATGAGAAAAGGAAGAAGAGTTATAAAGACAGAGCAAGGTGGCGGTTAACCATGGATTTAAAAGATTGTAGATCAGCAGGAAAACAACTATGAAGGAAAGAATTCCAGAGGCGAACAGTCCGAGGGAAACAGCTAGGTGAATAAAAGTTCTTATGGCAAGTTGGGACCTGAACAGTCAAAGGATGAGAATTCGAAGAGAGGTGAGTGTTCCGAGAAAAAGTCTTAGGAGAAGGAGTCAGTTGATGCAAGTCATCCGAACAATGCCCATGAAAGTATTTATAGAAAAGAGACAGAGAAGCAACGTTTCTCCGATGTGAGAGGGTGTGAAGATTAGCACAAAGATCAGGGCCAACTAAGTTAACTAAGGGATTCTGAATACGATCAAGAAGATGAAGACAATGAGCAGAGGCTCCAGCCCAAAGGTGGCAGCAGTACTCAAGACAAGGGCGAATAGTGGCCTTAAACATGTAAATGATAAATTTAGCCGAAAGTAAGTGACGGACCCGAAAAAGTGAGCCAACCCTCATAGCAGCAGATTTGGCAATGGACTCGATGTAAGAATTCCATGTGAAATTCTTTGTGAAGGTTAAACCTAAAAGACGAACCTGAGATGACTCTGCAAGCTCACTTCCATTCATAAGAACAGAAGGAATTACAGGGTCCCTGAAACGATTAATAGAGAGAAGCGCAGTTTTCGAAGCATTGAAGGAGACTAACCATTTCTGACCCCATTCAACTACTGTCCTGAGATTGTCCTCCAACTCAGCAGCCATTTTGACCTTATCAAGCAAGTCCTAAGTCCTTTCAAGAGACGAGTAAAGAGTAGTGTCGTCAGTGTAGATAGCAAGTTTACAGAGAATACTATCGGGAAGGTCGTTGATGAAAATGAGAAAGAGGGTTGGACCAAGGACAGAACCTTGAGGCACCCCTGAATTAATAGAGTAAGAAGAAGACGAATGACCATCAAGAACCACCTTAATACTCCTGCCACTGAGAAAAGACTTAATACGATTCAAGAGTGAACCAGAAATGCCAAAAGGCTTCAACTTGTGAAGAAGGCCACGATGCCAAACCTTGACGAATGCCTTGGAGATGTCCAGAGCAATAGTGCATCTTGGGAGTTATGTTCAGAGAAGGCAAAACCACGTCAGTTCTGAGGTCAATATCGAGCAAAACATGACCAGTGTCATCAAGGGTGGAGTTCCTGCTGAACTGTTACTAACAGCAGCCTTACTAACAGCAGATGTCAACACCTCAGGACTGTTGAAGAGTGGTGGAATCAAAGACTAACCCTTATTAGAAAAGCTCTGATAAATACGCCAGGAATCACAAGACCCAATAGATTCAGATGTAAGTCGATCATGGACCAGATTTCGATAGGTGCTTTAAGCCTCCTTGATGACTTTTTTACAGTCATTGCGAGCTCTGGTGAAAAGACGCTCGTTGTCTTCACTACTAGAATGTTGATAACGATGGAAAAAATGATTACGATGGGCAATTGCAGCAGAAATGGGAGGAGAGAATCAGGGTGTAGAGTGAGGTTTAACCTGAGAAGGAACAAATTCATCAATACCAACCTGAAGCCAAGAAGAGATCTCCACTGCACACCTCTCCGCATCACAGGCAAAGGTATGATCAACCGGCAGGTCACAAATCAAATCTGGAGTAGATTTTTGATTTTTTACCTATCGGTTTTTAAACATTTTGATTGCTCAAAAAAAAGTTCACCCGTCTCAGACAGTCAGGCAAGAGTCAGTGGCAAACCGAACATATGCTGCCACGTTCTGCCACTGCTGCTTTTTGTCCAAAATGTTTATTTAATCAGTTAGTTTCTTTGTATTTAGTTGATGTACTGTTTTAAAGCCAAGTCAACGTGGAATTTAAAACTAACAATAATGATAAAAACAAAACCTTATTCCTATTAGTTCATCAGCCAAAAAAAGTCACGTTCGATTGGGGTTGCAATGTATTTGCTTCGAACTCACGTCTCACACAAAAAAAGAAATAATTTAGCTCACAACTTAATCTACCATTTTGCGTGACTTACAAACAAACAAACAAACTAACAAACAAACAGAAAATCGGCTATTAATATATAGAATCCACAATGACATGTGTAAGGCTTTAAAGACAGACAAGGGGATATCAATCTCCAAAGAACATATATTAGCCTAAATGGTGGTAAGCAACTCATAACTTTACCAAGAACAGAAGGATAAAGTTAGAACATTGATTTTGTATTTGAAACACTCTTCAACTTTCAGATTTTAACAATCAACTAACCTCCACCACAGTGGTAGCAAAATATAGCATTATTTACTGCCTGTCAGAAACCTGCCACAGTAACAGCAGAACATTCTGTTTATGTTTCGCTTATGGTTGAACTTGTTTTCCTCAAGCGTCGGAATTGGAGTTTGCATACACAGAGTGTTTACCCATGTGTCTGTAGCATCTTACAGAACATTTCAAGTGTTTATTTATTTATTTGTATTTTACCGTGGCTTTGTGCTGTGGCTGTTTAATTCGTCTTTTAGTTTGTGAGATCTTTTTGCATAATTTTGCCGTGGCACACTGTACTTATTAGATCAGAATATCAGAATATATATTTATCACAACAGCATGAAGTTCTTCCAGGAAGCCTGCTCGTGTAAGCCTGTACTTCGTAAGGAATATTCAGGACAAAAATAAGAAGAAGAGCGGATGAGTTAGGTCATGTGACAGAAATTTAATTCTTTGCTGCACTACGTTGATTCCTTCCAGAAAGGGTGGTGTTCAAAGGAAGCATGGTTTACATTGGATTTATTTTTTAAAACATATCACAGTGGTAGCACTGAGGAACAGTAGAATTTGTGAAACTAGTCATTAATTTGTCGTTTGCTTGGCTCATGAATTTCATAAAGATAAGACAGTACAAGATCTACTTTGATTTTAACCAAATCTGTTTACTGAAAAACGAATATCCACATAATTTTTACACAGGTGAACAAAATAAAAAGCACAGGTTCAAAATAATGAAGAATTAAAAAAATTGGTGAAATCAAATCATTTGTGGAACTGTTATTACATTTATTTTATAGTAGTATCTTTTTCTTCATTATTTGGAGTGAAGGCGTAGTCTCTGTGTTAGTTTGGGTAGGTGATTTTCCCAACTTTCTCTGGTAAAACAGTCCAGTCCACTTTAGCTGGCTCCAGCTTATTTTACCCTTTTTTCCTCAAGAAATTCGAAACTCCGGGGAGTTTCTTCAGGGAAAATTGCCTTGATGAGGTTGAAAGAACATTCCAACATGGTGTTGGAATTAAATAAAATTTTTGTCAAGGTGAATGTTTCTGATTGTGTTTTTTTTGTATTTCCAGCTGCTGGTTGGTGAATTGGCTGGTGACTGCACTCTACCAAGTTCACAAATCTACCATGTGAATTTTGTGTCATCTCAAGCAGCATATCTCCTTCATCATTGTCTTCATTTTTTCCTTGTAATACAGGGGAAAACAAAGATTGTGCTGCGGATTCCTGCTGAGCAGCTGTTATATGCTGAGATTTGATCTCCAAGAAATCTGCAGTTGCTGGAACAATTTGTTCAGTGAGATTGTTTACTTGAGCTAGTTTGATCATGATTACTTCTATGTTTGTGGCTATCCCAGCGATAGCAATTTAAAGTTTTTCCAAGCGTTTGGTTGTAGAGCATTTGCACAGTTGGAAATCTGATTGTGTATGTTTGTGCTCTTGTCAGCTGCTTTTTTATTATGGACTTTTTCTGTTTTTTTAGGTATTTGTCATACGACTTTGAGCTTTTTATCTAAAAAGAAAACGTAGTGTGTTGAAAGAAATAGCAAGATAATGAACATATCAAGGTGTATCTGCGTTACTGGTACATATTAGGAAATATGTGTAATTTTTATAAGAATTGTAAAACTCAGTCTAGCTTCGTTTTTCTTAAGAATTCTGCCAAAATGATTTGAAAAATATTCTAAATATACATATAAAGTTTTGATTTTTGCAAAAGGCTTCCCAATGACTCAAATTCTATTTTTGTCTGACAATTGACCTTTGTAACTCTTACAAGAAGAACAGTTTATCATGCAATTAATCATAGTCTTTGGACAGATTTATGTACTATACAGTGTGTCCACCAAAAATGTATTGCCTCATAAAACGTAACTTAACATTCACACAATTTTTTATAGAAACATAAACATAAGAAATATGAACATAAAAGTTACATGTTAACTGTACAACAATCATAGCAACTAAATTTGACATCATTATTCTTCCAACTATCTTTTTTTTATTTTTGGCTTGATTATGTTTGCTTCAGGAGATGAAAACAATAAATGTTGTTTCATGGTATATTCCAACCGTTTAACTCGGTCTTTCACTCTGTTGTGTCTGGAAAACAAGATGAATTATTCCTTTGTTTTGATTAATACAAGTAATACCATACACAATTCTGTATGACTTAACCTTGCTTTCATCTGTTTAAGCTGATGATGTAAGCTCTCTCCACCTTGTTCTCCGTAGACCCCAAATTCAAAATTCCACTTCGGATAAATGGCACAAGATGATCTTCTATTATATGTAGCTTTGGCCTTATGTTCACATTGGCCAATGTAAACGCAAAAATTGTAAGAACAAGTTTATTGATAATTCAATAAAGCTCTTCCCATGTTATGCTTGTCTTTGAATGTTGATCATTTGCAGACTAACATCAAGGGATGAGGTGCATGGGACCAACACCAGTTGGTAAGTTTTCATTTAGTTTAGTTATGGAATTTTCCAATTCTTGGATTTGAACTTCCAGCTCATTATCCTTACAAGGTTTAAAAATCGGTAAGAGACAATCGTGCAAACGAGACATGTAGTAATCATCCATACTATCATATAAACTACAAATCCTACATACCTGAGGGATGTAATAAGTGGTGACAACATTGGGGTTGCCTCATGAAATTAAGTGATAACCTAATTCTTCCTTTGGAAAAATTGTTGCTAAGACGTTTAAGATGTAGTGTATCTTCCTAAGGTCTACAACATCTTAAAAATTGAAGAAACTTATAGAGCTTAGTTGTAATACTAACCTGATTGAGTAGCACATCAAGAAAGTATTCCTCTATTACACTGAAATGTATGCTGGGAATTGCATTTCATCGTGTGTAATCAAACACCATGCCGAACAAGCAGATCACATTTTTCAAGTTAGTATATCCATTTTAGGCATATGTCCAACTAAATTATATAGGTATGCCCACGGAACAAGTAAGACTTCTATTTTGTTGTTGTTACTTTTTGTGCAAGGTGCAAGTTCTGCATATAATCCATTCAGCTGCTGTTTTTCTGACTTGTTTTTCTGATGACACTTGGACTTGAAATGCATTGAGCCATTGTGAAATGCTGATTCCAGGGTATGTTGAATGCCGACTTCATTGCCAAAACGTGTTTCACTGGAATTACTGTCTGTTCTTTCAATGTTTTTATAAAGCTTGAGCGTTGCTTCTCAACAAGACTGTAGTGTCCCCCTACAGGAATAAGTTTTATTAGTTTAAAGGTTTTCTTTTCAACAAAACATGCATGTATATGTTTTTTTCATTCACATAAAAACTTTTTTTTAATTCTTGACCCAAGTATGATTATATTTACCTTAGAGTCCTAAGTTGGTAGCTGTATGCTATTGTTTGGTAATTTTGATTTCTGCATCTGAATTCCAACAATGTGAGTCACACATTTCAAAACCTCACGCAGAATTTCTGCTGTAAAACGTAAGTTGAGGATATCACTTGTGGTCAAAACTGATGGTTTGTTGCAATAATGCCTCTTCAAATGGTCGATGTTGAAATGTGATTTGTATGAGTGACAAAATACTCTCTACATTATCAGTGTGTTCAGGAGAACTTGACCAGACTGAATCGATTTTTCCTTTGGCAGAACACTTTTATTGCATGTTGGGAAATTACTCTCCTTTTGTGAGAGAAACTTCACAATATGCATGCTATGTATGTATGTAGCCACAACATGTAAGGGTTTGATCACCAGGTCCTCACATATCCTACATATGTATGGTTTTATATGACTGTTGTGTGTGATGGAAATGTCCTTCAGGGTCAAGTTAAGCGATATTTCCACGACCACAAGCAGAAAATATTCAATGCGCATGCTCAACTTTTTTCTTCGCCGAAATATTTCGATCAAAAGTGGTCATGGAAATAGCGCTTTAAGAATTTTATAGGGTGATAAATGTTGTAGTATCTTGATGATGGAGGGTGTCCATGTCACTGGGGCAGGTAAATTGACAGGCCTGCCTGTTCTCCCTTTTTTACTTGGACAACCTCCATTAGCCTTTCCCTTAAAAAGACTGCATACCTTGCACGTGTCATTGGTATGTACTTGTCAGTGAACAGAGCTTTGTGTGTGTATGGATCCACGTTGTAAAACATTTAGTAACTTTGCAAAACAGTTGTTGCAGAAAGATTTGGGATGTATTCCATCTTTGTCGTTACGAAAGTTTTCTTTAAAAATAGTCACTTGTATGCTTTTCAATAATATCTGCTGTAACTTCTTTCAATAAAATGTCAGTAATATAGAATATTGTGAAATTTAAGGTAATTTTTTGGTTATAATGTTTGTATTCACTTTTTCATTGTTAAAACTTGGAGAATGCTTCAAAACCTGGTTGATATGGGATAGGTCCTCAACTACGACCTTTAGTGAGGTTGTTAAAATTAAAATTCACGCCAAAAATAAATTATTTTGTTTGCTATGAGTAGCTACTTGGAAAAATTACTTCTGAAACTCTTATATCTGTACGTAATATTGTTTTTAGGCCAGGTTTCAGGCTTTTCAAAAAGCACAAGGCGGGGAAAGCAAAAATGAAAACGGTAATACAATTTGTTTTGGTTGCATGCAAAGTCTGAGTTTAGAAATTATAGGCTATGGAAACAGCCGTGTATTGGAGTTGAATTGTTGTTCAATACTTTTTAATTCGTTAATCATGATAATAAATAGTTCTTAAATATCTCTGATAGAATAGAACAAATTCCTATTGTCAGCAAGCATAATGGGTTGAATTTTAAGGACAGCATATTTACCTTTATTACACAATTCCAAGACTTCATCCATTTTTTCTTTCGAAGTTTCTCTTGAAAAATCTTCAAAGACATGCACTCCTGTCCCTTTGAAATTTCCAGTATTTTTTCCTTGTCCTTATATTTCAACAATTTCAACACGAGTGTTCTGGGGTTGTCTTTACTATGTTTCGTTTTTGTTCGGTGAGCTCTTTCAAGGATGATTGGGTGTTGCAGTTTTCACAGAAACTCTTGTGACCTTTTCTTCCGTTTCCTGACAATTTTCATTGTCGTTTTCGCTGTTCTATCTATTCGAAGGTTATATGGTTAAGGTATTATCTGGTGCAGCGTTGGTTTATCAATTATGTTTCCGGTCTATAAGTATATTTAGAGTCATTTCTACGTATCTGATAAAGTGACGGTTGAGACTTTGATCAAATTGTGTGAATGTCAGCAGACAAATGAAAGGCATGGTAGTCATTTTCATGTGACTCCTCTTTCTTTGTCGATATTGCCATTAGAATGTGGTTGACAATTGCGGCATATTTTCTCAAAGTGTCATTATTTTCCACACATAAATTTTCCTTCAACCCTTTTTTTTTGAATCTTCATTTGAAGTGTTAAGATCAATAGCATTGGCTAATGCCTGAAAATTTGAACGGTCAAACATATCTAGAGAGTTATCATGAACAATGTGGACTCCATTTTGTTTCTTGAAAACACTGTAACAATGAGCCAATCGCTGCATGTCACCTCTCACTGATTTAAATGCCTCTGAAGCTTTGTCTTTTTTCCTCTTTAATTTCCAATAAAACTTTGATCCAATCCTTAAAATGGTTTCATCTGTTCTACAAACTTGACCAATTTCATCATTTCTTAGCTTTGCTAAGATATTTTGTTTAAAACTATCACAAAAATCTTCTTCAAATGGAATTTCCAGTAATGCAGTTGGAAGTGATAAAACTGGATTATTTGTTGTTGTGGATCAGTGTTTTCTGTGTCCTGAGAAATTTCTTTTCAACACAGTTATATTACAATTGCTACAACGAGTTAAAGGTTTATGGGCTTTTCCAGCTTTCTCAAGCTGATATACAGGTTCCAGCTGCTCAGCCTGCTTTTTATTATACGCTATGATTCCATCCCACCTTAACTTTCCAAATAATTTGCGTCTCTCCTTCTTGCTACAATTAACAGCTTCCTTCACCCGATCTTCATCTTTATGTTTTAGCTTCAAATGGCGTACTAACTTCTGACGCATTTGTCCGCAATAAATGCATTATGGAAGTGGCCTTCGATTTTCACTGCGCAATTCATTCTAAATGAATTCTAGATGACCCCGTAATGCAGCAACTAGCATTATCTATACACCAAGGCTACATCGCAGCCAACAATCGAGACCTCAGCCCGTACAAGTCGGTGTTTCAGGAGTTGTCCAGAGATGACTGAGGTGTGATACTCAAGGGGAGAACGGATTGTGATACCTGAAAAACTACGTCTACGCCTCATCAAAATGGCCCACGAAGGGCACCAAGGTATCGTTAAAACAAAACAGTTGGTACGCAGCACCATGTGGTTTCCCGGCATCGATGGCTTAGTAGAGCAAGCTTTAGCACACTGCAACCCATGCCAAGCCGCAACAGATACCAAACAGAAAGAACCGCTCAAACTGTCGTCCCTACCAGGTCAACCATGACAGAAGGTAAACACGGACCTCTTTGGCCCCATCGATGGAGGACATAAGTACCTTCTAGTTGTGCAAGACACCTACTCAAGATATCCCGCAGTTGAGATTGTCCACTTGACCTCTGCCAAAGCAGTACTACCAGCCATGGACAAGATAATGTCCGAACTAGGAACACCAGAACATGTTGGTTCGAACTATTAACAACAAGAATGGAAATAAATGTTCCTGAAATTGATTTAAATGAGACACTTGGAGATAGAGATTGTAGGAGAACCTTTTTATTAACATACTCCCAGGCAGATTTGGAACTTTTTCCTAATAAACACAGTTTTTCTGAGGCAGTTCTGGAGGCCTTACGCAATGGAAACCCAAGGGCAAAGGTAGAGGACTGGGCTTGTTGCAAAGAGAGCCACCAGGACGGTGGCTCACACTATCACATGTGCATAAGATTAAGCGGAACACGTAGGTGGAAGCCTGTTTGGGCATATCTAAATGAACATTACAACATTTCTGTGCATTTTTCAGCCAAACATTTTGGTTACATAGCGTGTTATCGCTATGTCACAAAGAATAAGCCTCTAACAAATGTATTACATAGTGATAACCACCCCAACCTGGAGGCAGCAAGTTCCCCTAAAACAAAACAGGCAATGCGTCGGGGATCTAAGAGATACTCCAGTGAAGCTGGTAATTCAAAGTCAAGAGTCAGCAGGAAGCGCCTCAGGAATTCAGAGGTATCCAAGTTTTTGATACAGCACCAGATAAAAAGTATAACCACTTTAAACAAGGTTGCATTTGAGAGAAAAGAGGCAGGAGAGGACGATCTTTTTAATTTTCTCACCAATAAGAACAACAAGAAAGAGATCAATAGTTTGATTGAAAATACCTGGGAGATTCAGAAAGACTGTCAGATTCTAGAAAGGAAGGAGAAATCTAGGGTGGATATAATTTTTGAGCTATCAAGGAAAGAGAGCGAGTGTGTTTGTCCGGAAAGTGATTTATGGTTGATCAGTGCAAGAGAATTGCTCCGGTGGAATTCAATAAACATTTATGTTTTTGCAGATGCCTTGAGAAATTGTTTAGAAAAGGGACGGCAAAAAAACAATAACATTCTTTTAACCGGGCCAACAAATTGTGGCAAGTCATTTTTGATTAATCCAATTGAATTGATTTTCAAGTCTTTTGTAAACCCTACTACTGAAAAATACGCATGGGTTGGAATGGATGAGTGTGAATGTGTTAACTTAAATGATTTTCGATGGAATGTAGAATGCATTGCTTGGGCTGACCTTTTGCTTTTACTAGAGGGGAGCACTGTAAATTTACCCCGCCCGAAAAATCAATTTGCGACTGACATGACTATTCATCGTGATAATAAATTGCCTATCTTAGCAACAAGTAAATCAAGGATAGAATTTGTGGGAAAGTACAACCAGAGAGATGAGAGAGAAACAGAGATGATGGATACCAGATGGCGAGTTTTTCAGTTTTCCTACCAGTTGGAAAAAGATGAAGTGAAGGAAATGAGCCCTTGTCAAGTTTGTTTTTCCAAATTAGTTGTGTTGGGTCATGATGCTTGATTTTTACAGTGTTGCTTGGCCTCCAGTGTTTATATTTTATCTTATTTTTTCTAAAGACTTTTGTTAACAGATAATTGACTTGTAGGAGGACTCAACAGAGGAAGACTGGTGAAACTGACAACTTTGGTTTTGTGTCGCCAACATTTCGCCAACATGTTACCACCACGTGAGCTTAAAATTACTTGAATTTTCAATGCGTCGCATGCGTCGCCAATTTTTTTAATAAAGAGAAATGTAGTTATTTATTGTAAAAAAATTGGCGACGCATGCGACGCATCAAAAATTTTGTGTAAATCATAGACAGTTAAAAACTTTTCAGTGTGACATGTTGGTGACGCGTTATCAAAATGCTAACCAACCTAAATGAGCAAAATTAACAAAAAAATAATTACTTGGTACGTGCTCCCTTTGTTTCGATGATCTTCTTTATTCTTTTCCCCATAGTTTCAATAGTTTTGTCAATAATTCTACTTGAAAAGTTTTCCAGTGTCCGCTTTACACAACTTGAAAAGTCCTTGTAGGTTTCATGGGTAATGTTGAATTTAATGGCATCTTCCCGAAGTTTACGTCGCACCAGATGAAACATATTCTCTATGGGGTTTAAGTCAGGAGATCGAGGGGGGATATCAAACATGGTACAACCAATGCTAGCAAACGCCTCAAATGCTTTCTTTGAATTTTGTCTTGGATCACCATTTTGAAGGAACATCATTGAATCAGGACATATACACTTTGCGAAGGTGTCAGGAAAAGTGTTCCGCACAAAGTTAGCAAAGTTTTCACCAGTCACTCTCCATTTATGCTGTTCACACAAAGTAACACCGCATTTATAACTGATTCCAACAAAGAAGTTAGCCATCTCTCCGCCGCTTCCCTCTTTTTTCCCTTTTGTTGTAAGTACTAAGCCTTCACTCGGTTTGCGTCATGTCATGGTTGATGCTGCCCTTGCCTCGGAATTGGGATTTCTTTTGTGAGCAAAACCCACACCATCAAAATAAAAGCAAATGTCCTCTTTCCAAAAATTTGTTGAAAACTTTTTGGCCCGCAAACAAAAATCCAGTCTCTTCTTTTTGTTGTTGCTGGATAGAAGCCCTTTTTTTCGTCGCTGGAGATAGTGGTACCCATTCTTATGTAAACATCGTCAATTGTTGAATCGGATACATTGGTGCTAATACCAGCACGTTCTCGCACACGTTTCACTTTAAAGGAAGTAGTTTCACTGCGTAGTTCTTTCAATGAGCGTAAAATTGATCTTTCATCACGGTCTGTAAGTTTCTTTGGCCGCCCTTTATTCAAAGTCCTTAAATCGTGTTGTTTAGCACCAATGGGTTTTTTCACATGGCCATAAATACTTCTCAATGCAAAATGTGGATAACGTTGTTTGATTTCTGAACATGTCAAGCGCGCTTCCTGATGCAAAAATCTTAGGTACATGGACATCTGCTGGTCTATTTTTTTGATTCAACCATAATTTTGTTTTTATTACTACAAGAAAGTTATACATATAAATATATATATATACTCATAGTTTGCTATGCCTTTTTCTGTATATGAAAGCTCTTATGTTACTTTAGATATATATAGAAAGGAAAGAGTCTATTTTACATTTTGTACATAAAGGCCGGCCTCCACTCAACAAATATTGTACGCGCGGACGAACGAAGCCGGTGTATGCACCAGCGTGAGTGGATATTGAATATCTGCAAATAATCCTTAGATTATGAAAAATAATAGCAAACATGACTGCCAAACTGAAAAGAAGAAAATACTACTACTACAATACTACAGTTAGCAGCATTTGATTGGTTTTAATTGTTTTGATTACATCATTTATTTTCTGCGAACGTACGCTGTCGCTTGGTAGTAGACCACTGGTCTACTTACTTGCGAACGAAATGTGTTCACA
Source organism: Turritopsis dohrnii (assembly GCA_027922465.2). Classification (NCBI taxonomy): domain Eukaryota; kingdom Metazoa; phylum Cnidaria; class Hydrozoa; order Anthoathecata; family Oceaniidae; genus Turritopsis; species Turritopsis dohrnii. The sequence goes on from BQMF02000006.1 coordinate 1,657,852, forward strand.
GCGTGTGCTTGCACGCATGCGTATTGAATTGTCGTCCGCCTGCGCGTACAAAATTTGTTGAGTGGAGGTCAGCCTTACGACTAAGCATTTTTTAGGTTATTTACATTTTATTTTGTTGATATATAAAGAGACAACACATTTGATATTATGCCGGTATGAAAGCCTAATCAACCAAATTGATTGTTAGAAAAAAACCTTAAAGAGATTTTTTAGTATTGTCCCCTCTCTTGGGTGAGTTATCCCGCGCTGGACACCTCCCAGTATTTGACCTCCGCTGTGAGTTCTATAAAGTTTAAGTTAATTATAAGTATTTTTTTTTGAAAAATATAAGCACTTTCATTCCATATCAACGGCCTTAACAACAATATTCCAATAACTTGATAAAGAAGATTTTGACTGTAAATTTCATAAAAAACACAGCACTCTTTAAGCACACAACACGGATTATCATAATAAGATACTTGGATATATCTACCACACTCTTGTTTCGACATTCACGTAATGGATTTTTCGTAGCAAAAATCTAACTTTTTGTTGCAATTTTTATCTTCATTTGTGTGCTGTCTGTTATTTTTAAAAAGTAAAAGAAAACCCATTTGCTTTCTGACAATCACAGAAAAACATATCCTCGGGAATAAAAATTTTTAATTACTGGCATGACTTCAAGTGAATGATATAACTTTTGTGTCTACTTAACATATTTGCACACCCTAGCTGGAAAACCCTTTTTTCCCTAAATCTATTAATGGGAGAAAACCATGACTTCTATCATAGCTTAAGCAATACTCTAACTCTTGCTTAAGCAATACTCTAACTCTTGCTATTACCCAAGCCTTTTGCTTATATTTTGTTTTTCTTGAAAATAGATTGTGTAAAAGTTTAAAAGAGAATCCTTTTCAACACGGGCCTATTGTCAAGGGAGAAAATGTAATAAGTTCAAACACTTGACGCTGTATTGAATTTCAAATGAATTTGTTTCTTACTGTTCTAAATTGTACGTCGGAAGTATATTGATGAGAAAGTAAAAAAAAACAAACAAAACATGTTATCTTCAATTTACGCTTTAGAAATAAGAATATTTCTTATAAGTACTTTTCCATCGAAAATTTCAGCCATTAGCCTTCTATAAAAAATAACGACTTACATTGGTAAGTATTCCTTATACTTCTTAAGGCCAGCCTCCACTCAACAAATATTGTACGCGCGTACGAACGAAGCGGGTGTATGCACCAGCATGAGTGGATATTGAATATCTGCAAATAATCCTTAGATGATAAATAATAATAGCAAACATGACTGTCAAACTGAAAAGAAGAAAATAATACTACTACAATACTACCATTAAAATGTTTAGCAGCATTTGATTGGTTTTAAATGTTTTGATTACGTCCTTTTTTTTCTCCGCACGTACGCTGTTGCTTGGTAGTAGACCACTGGTCTACTTACTTGCGAACAAAATATGTTCGCAGCGTTTTCTTGCACGCATTGAGTGGAGGTCAGCCTTTATAAGCACTTTTACAATTCGTCCTCATTGTCACTTTCACTGTCACTATCATCAGTATCCATATCTCTCTTCATCATCATCAGTATCCATATCTTCTTCATCATCTATGGCAGTCTCGTTTTTACATGTATACTTGTGACAAGCAACTGTATATTGAAGGTGGTGTAACCAGCAGGGATAGGAATCTTGTTTAAATTTGCATTGGCAAGGACATTAAAATGACGTTTCTGATTCAAACTTTTCCAGGACTAAACACCACAATGCTTCCCAAAATATTTTATGAGCACGCATTCCTTGATTGTATTGTTTTCCTCTTAAAACTGAACCAATAGAACCCTCTGCAATTATTTGACTTTGGATGTAAATGTCCTTTAACCCAGCGTCTTTAAAGCGAGTACTGATAACACTAAGCAACATCATAAGAATATGAAATGTATCATCATCAGAAACAGCTTCTCACACTTTTTAGGTTCTTTCATTTGGATTTCTTTTGCTTTGGCATAGATGGCTTGATCGTAAACACAAACAATAGATTCTACCTCCAATTGGTTTTTGATTTTGATCGCAAGTTCCATCATATGACAACTAAATTAATTAAAAAATGTAATTTCTACATCACAAATCATACTCGAGAGGAGAGGAACAAAACCAATTTTTCTATAGTACTTACATCGTTGACATTTCTGTAGCAGGTGGATCAAGACAACCAACAAAATTCTTAGAAACCTGGATGCGACTCCTAACTTTTATATGGAATCCAGTCCAACTGGGAATGTGCGAAGCTAACAGAGATCTTCGTGAAAGTATCCATGCCAAATTGAGCTCTTGCTGTCCACCAATCAGCAAATCATGGGTTTCGTTTGTGACGTGTTAGAATGCTTTTGCTAGTCCCTTTCGCTTTGAATAAAGATATTCTAGTATTTCTGGTTTGTTGTATATAAACGAGCTAAAAATATTAAGAAATGATAATAAAAAACAAGTTTTCATACCAAGAAACGGAATACTAAACTAGATCACAAAGATAAAGCTGTAGGTTGTTAAGAGTTGATCCTTTCATATATCTAATATTCTATTTGAAATAATCTAACAAAAGATACTTCATATACTAATAGCTTAGCTAGGAATGTATAAACTAAAATCGAAGCTACAAAAATATACCGTCGCCTATGGATAATTTGTTCTTCTTCTTGTGATTCTGAAGCTTCTTGTACGCTTAAATTAAGATTGAATTTTACATTATACAGTTGAAACTAGTTTATCTAAATATCTTCTCATGTCGCGGCGGGTGAATTTTTCCGCTGCTCCACATGCGCAGAAGAGAGATGTTACGCAATAATTAAATGTAGCGGCGGAAAATGTTGAGAGACAAAAAGCAGAATTGATTTCTACTTTTCGCTGGTCGCTTCAAAATTTGACCAATCAGAATGAAAGAAAAATGTAAACAAACTAAATCCTGATGAACAAAAACATATTTATGACGGTTCGAGGGAAAATCACTACAAGCGATAATAGCGCTAAAAGAACAATGGGTTGGGTTTTAGCGCTAATTTGTTCTTATTTACAAATGTAGTAACAATATTAGTGATAAATTTAGCGCTTGTAGTTTTATCATTATCACTATTATCGCTTAGAAATATCGCTCTTTACGAAAAAGCACTAAATTTTAGCGATAAGTATTTGATTTATCACTAAATCATTAGTATAATAATGTTGGTTCAATTAATTATGTGAAATGGACAGAATATCGAATGAGATGAAAGTGAAATCGTTAATATCCTCTAAGGGCACAGATTACCGTTATTATCGTCAAAAAGTTTTGTTCAAGCCTTTTGTTTATATAATTTCACATACCATGTGTTGTTTTATGAAGTTCTCAAATAACAGTGATTGAACTACTTTTTCGCCAAATAGCAATAAATACAAAACAAACTCGCTTGTTTTGACATGATAAACTCTGATTCATTGTGTTATGACTGTACAGACGAGCGGACATATTTCTCGAGAAATAAAAAGTTTCCAAAACCCTTTTTATTTTATTTGTTATTCCGGCACCTTCAGCACAAATCTGAAAGCCAATTTAAAATATTGTGTTATTCGATTTGGTAATGTATTATTTTGAAATATTTACAGGTAGTACCTGCTTGTGTATTAAATTGAACTTAATTGACTGGTTCCTATATTCAGTTGGAGATTAAAGATACAGAAGTTAGTTCGAAAGCAACCACAAGTAGAAACCATCTGTGATAATTCTTTTTTCTAGATTGTTCGATTGCCATTCTATAAGCTCTTGGGAGAAAACTTTTACAATATTAAAGACACATTACATTAAAAGTTTTTTCGACAGCAAAACCTTTATTATTATTCTTTCGAAAAACATTTCACTTGCACTGGGTGGAGATGTACCCTTAATTAAATTGATCACAATGTTTTTAGTGATCATTATTGACTTCTGTCACTGCATCGATAATGTCTTTAGGTTCAATATTAGGATGAAGTTTGAATGTAGGAAGGGAAAAATAAAAACATTCTAACTTCGGCTTGACGAGTTGCGAAAGTTCTCTTTTGAAATACTCACTTTCGTTTAAATAAAATAACACCTGTTCCTTTGGCTTTTCGTGAGGTTTATGTGAAAGATTGTCTGAAGGTTGTGTTGACACACACAAGTAAACTTAGGTATAAAAAAGATGGAAAGATGAATAATATTTATGATGAATATATTAGCAACAAATTAATTATTCTTGAATAATTAATTAATTATTCTTGAAAGCGCTTTTTGTGCTGCTTATATTTATCGCTAAGTTCGTCAATGTTAGCGATAAATTTAGCTCTACTTCTCGATGCGAGCGCTTTTATCGCTTGTAGTGATTTTCCTTCGAATCGTCACATTTTTCATTTTCAAAATGGCCGAAGAACACTTTATTAACATTAATAAATTAACGAAAATGTTATTAAGTGGGCAAGTGATGTTTAGTTCAGAGAATGTGGATGTAAACGACTCTTTAATTGATCCTGAAGAAACTGTCACTGTTGAGGAGCAACAAAAACAGCCTGAATTAAACGAATCACAAGTAAACAAGGAGGAGTTTTTAGGTCGGTGTTTTTTACACTTTTGGCAAAAACATGACAGCTTTTTTTCGTAAAAAACAGTTTTTTGGGCCTCAATTAAAAATAAATGAGCATTTTAAGATGAAAAGTTCCATAAAGACGCAAAATAGGATGGCATATATGTTGTTTTTATAAATATTCCAGAAATGCTGATTTTTTGTTTCAGTCTATTTTGAGACATACCCAACCATTAAGAAGGGAAATATACTATTTGCTTATAGTCTAGTACCTAAATTTTTTGAATTTTCACTGAAGAGCACTTTTGGATCAACCATTCTAATTTCAAGCTAGTATACAATCAAAGAAAATAAAGTGGAAAGTTTTATCTTATTTCACTCAACATCAGACCTCCTTAGTCTATAAAAAGTATCCAACTTTCATAAATAGGTATCATATCATTTCAGGTTATCAAGAGTCGCTAAGGATCGATGATTCCTCGTCAAACTCCTTAGACATGACATAAAGAAAGTTTTGATTTATTGCTTAAAGGAAGATTTTGTTTTAATCGTTTTAATTGGAACTATATATAACAGAAAAATACGTAAATTTAAACGATAAAATCCTATGATATCGGTTAAAGAGCAATTTGGGATCTCTAATTCCAAAAAAAAAACTTTTGAAATTTGAAGAAAAATAAAAAGTTTTTCAGCTTTTAAAAAATAAGAGCTGAATGTAAGTTCTGAAGACTGTGAATAACCATTATTGGACCTTGCTTGTCTACTTTTGCGAGCACTTGAGGATAAGAAATTCAAAATTCAAAATATTCTCTGAATAAAATATAAAAGAAACTGTAGCAGCTTAACATCAAACTAATATATAAATAAAATCAGGAGAAAGCCTTTCAAATGAGGCTGTCATTTAGGTCCTCATTGTATTTGGAAACATAGAAATTAACATGAAAAGCAGGTAAGGATGAACTAATTAAAATTTTAAGATATTTTCCTGTGCCTAGCTAACTGAGTCCTATCTTAGGCATTTTTCATGTTGTATTAAAGACATAAAAATTACCGGGATTGTCTTGATCCTAAAAGGCTCTTTTTCGTGAATTAAATATTGCTGAGCGGCTCATTATTGATTGCTTTCTCGAATCCTTGCATTTTCTAATTCAGAATCACAAGCATTCTAGGATTAAACGTTCCATTTTCAAAGCATGTAAATGTAGGGATAAATGGAATAACTAATCCTTAAGCTCTCCAATTCTTCTCAAATGAGTGTTATGTATGTGGTTATCTCAAAGTGACCAAATATGAAAATATTTACTCTTAATAACTATTCTTATTGAAATTTAGAGCTCTTCGTAGCAAACCTCCAAAAATGACAGCGTCAGCCTAATGCTGGTTGAAGATCGGAATTCTAGAATCCCTGACTGCTCCCAAACTAATGAAAATAGAATTTTTACTTAGAAAAAAGCCCATAGTTTTGAAAAGTTTATTCAGAATAACAAAATTCATTCATTACAGTCCTAGATCTATGTAAGAAACAGTCCCTAAATTTTTTTTAAAACTAGAATATATAATCTAAAACTGCTCTAATCAAAATAATTTTTAGATTTTTGAATAGATTATAGCTCCCTGCTTCACTCTGCAAAATTTCATGGTGAAAGCGTTATTACATAATAAAAAAATTAGTCATGGAATGTATAATCCATTTTCATTTAGAAATTGTATAATCCTTAAGTGCTCCCAACTTCGAGAGTCTGCATAAGCTCGTGTAATGGTGGTAAAAAGGTGGAATAAAAGGAATCGGAATCTTTAATCCTCCCTTTATCACATTATGTCATAGACTGATTATGGTGCATATGTATAGGATAATAGGGATCCATTTTAGAAAAGTAGTCAAATTTTCACGTTTTAAAAAACACTGACTTAGAAGCTGTTAGGGGATACAGATGTTTGTGGGATACAAATGATCCATCTTTTAAAGATAGGAATAAAAAAACAAATGCTTGGAAACAACTAGCTGAATATTTTCATACTGATAGTAAGAACATTTTTTAAAATGCGTTTTCTATAACCCTTCTTGCACGGCTAAGACGATAATTAAAAATCAGCTTTTGTGACTATTGTTGCTACCGTTGCTCTGTATGCCACTATCACCTATATCAACAAGTATAAATACTTTCTTTGCATCTTGGCTGTAGTTGTTTGAGGAATTGCTTTTATTAAGTGGTAATAAACAGCTTGTATCCTTAGTTTCGTTCCTCCGTTCTCCAACCTTCAAGCCACCTGGACCATCGTTGTCTACAAGTGTTACAGGACAATAATCATATTTATCATTAGTATGGTTTGCTATCATTAAAATGCTGTGTAAAGCAACAACAGCTTTAGTTATTTCTTTGACTTTATTCACGCTGGCATTTATTGGGCGGTGAAATACACGGAACCTGCTAGCAGCAATTCCAAATGTGTTTTCTATAACCCTTCTTGCACGGCTAAGACGATAATTAAAAATCAGCTTTTGTGACTATTGTTGTAAACGCTACCGTCGCTCTGTATGCCACTATCACCTATATCAACAAGTATAAATTGGTATTTAGAATCGCACACTGCCATTAGGACAATGCTATGGGCTCTTTTGTAATTGCAATAACTTGGTCCAGTTCTAATATTAAGACGACGAAACATGACTACATGTTTTCCATCTATAGCCCCCAACACATTGAAAAAATTCCATCTTCTTTCAAATTCAAATGCGATTTCTTTCCATTCTGCTTCACTGTCAGGATTTTTAATACAATTTCCCAACATGTACCAAATTGCACAACAAGTGTCATGTATTATACGACCTGCAGTTTCAGGAGACATCCGGTAACTTTGTGCAATTGTTGATTTAGCGTCACCTTTGCTCAAAAATCTTAAGGTCAAGGCTAGCCATTCTCCAGCTGATATTGGGTCTCACATTATTGTCTTCTGCTTTGTGATGGTAGGACCCACCAATCCGAGAAGTTTTTCAAACGTAGCTGGGGACATACGGAAACTTTTGAAAAAAAGTTTGTGGTCACGGATCATCATTTCCTTAACTAGAATATTATATTAGCCTTTAAATTTTCTCTCGGCATATATATCTCTAACCCAGAAGTGTCTGTGCTTCTTTCCCTCTCTAACAGCTTTCTTGTTCATTATATAAAGACATCTTATTATAATAATCCGCGATTGTCCATACCACTTTTATTTTAGAGAGTGATATATTTACTTTAAATTTACGGTCATTGTCCTTTTATGTGCGCATAAAACCACGCAAAGGCGAAACACACTTTTTTCATGGTCAGTCCAAAAGCACATGGCATCATTTGACGTCAGTTTTTTATGATCACGGGGCATCACTGCATTGCATACCCAATCGAACGCGACGTTTTTGGGGAAATATCTCGTGACGTTTTTTAGGGTCAGCGATACGGGTGACCAGGTGACGCAACATTTGGGCCCAAATTTTATTTGGTACTGTGGCTATGACGTCATCAATATCTTTGATCAACAATATCTCTGCAACGGTTGATCATAGCGAAACGATCCCATACATTTTTTTGATCCGTTTTTTCGAGCTCTACAACATGGGTACACTTTTGAGTTGCGATTCTATGATTTATTTTTTTGAAAGAGTGTGTTTGAAAACACATCACAACATGTCATTAACGTTAGGAATCCGTGTGGAGTAAAATCTTTTAAAATATCCGTGTTTCTCCTACTATTGATACATTTCCAAGTTACGAACAATGTTGTGCAATGTTTGTTATAAATCAATACCAAATGCACAATTACAGCCAAATTTCTATACAAATTTGGGAAGTTCTACAATTTTCATAAAAAGATTCACACAGAACGTTTGATAGATCCTAAATTTGAGGGTCATTTTTTCAGATTTCACCAAAACTGAGGAAAGGTCTCCAATTTGTATAAAAGGTGAAGATCTATTTATACTCATGTTGTTACTTTCGAAGAATGTTTCATAATTGTTATGCAATTGTGAGCCAGGTCCTGAAGTGTCGATCCACGAGGTTTCTTGTTTATGATTGTTTGAAATTACGTATTTCTAAGAATCACACACAACATGAAATTTATACGTTTATTGTTCATATTTTTGTCAATCTTTTACTTGAAGAATATACATCTACCTGCTCTAATTTGTACTAAGTTAATTATGTATTTCCACATAGGGCGAAATATATGTTGAAACAGGCACTTTCCTTCTTCTCCTTCTTCTCCGTTCACTTTTATAGCCGCGGTTCAGTATTGAATTTTTGCCTAGCCAAAGTAGAATAAAGGCTAGTAAACTTATATTCCGTGATAGAAGCAGATATTTCAGCTTTCTGTTTTCACTTTCCATTATGCCGAATATAGAATGATAAATGAGCGCGCCTTTTTAAAAATAGTAGTGGAGATTCAGAAGCTCTAGAGGCGGAAAAAGTCGAAGCAGAAAAAGTTAACCGCCGTGACATTTTCCGCCTAGTGGAGATTCGCCTTAACCTTTAAAGAAATAGCTGCTTTATTGACGAGAGAGACTATGTTATGTTTACCTGTTTGAATTGAATTGACCTTGTATCATGATTGCGTTTACTTTGTGAGTTGTTCCATATCCTAGAAATGGGAAAAGAGGAAGAAAGTAATGATTTAAGTCTTGGGCAAACTTTGGTTTATGTAATTACCAATTTCAGCTTTACCTTACATTTTATACACAAGATTTCTACATAATACTTCTTACGGGTTCAATAATTAAGTACCTGTCAGCTTCTTTTGCTACTAGTTCGTCAGTGCAAATAGATAAAATGTTTGAATCGTGTCTCACAGTTGTAATATGTCTGATGTGTTCATCAACCCTCATTTCCAAACAACATCTTAAAGTCTCTCTAGTGTTTGATCCTGTCTTGTATTTTGAAACTTTCTGACAAAAAATACAAAAAATACAAAACTCACTATCTAAGCTCACTATTTCGTAATGACTTCTTTTCCACTACTTCGTCTTGCTTTTTCTTCCTTTTACTCACTGTTTCTAACTATTCTTTATTCTACGTAAAACAAAACAAAAACAGTTTAAAATTTCACCATTCTTCTTTCACATGCTTAAATGTGTAAGAATTCGAACAAAATTTTGTTCATACATTCGAAAATTTTTCTTGTGATTAACATTAGAATCAAAATCAAGTTTTTTGTCCATAACGCCAAAAAAAACCCTGGAAAGTCGCATTTTTTTAATTTTCTGATCTGTAAGATAGACAATTTTCAAATTAATTTTTTTTTAAAAATCTTTTTTGATTAACCTGTATCAATATGTACTATTGCGCAAAGTTTCAACTGTAGACAGCTTTTTCAAGTGAACTAAAAAAACCCACAAAAAAGTGTAAAATGGACTATTAGGAAAGAACAGATTTTTTAAAAAGGTATCAAAAATCGAAGTGTAATCCTTGTGAAAAATATTATTTCTCTCTTCACATTGATACATATGTCACAAGATACATATGCCAGGTGTATTTCTGTTATTTAAAGCCATGTGTTTCTATTGTTTTATTATTATACTTTTTCACTTCACAGTTCAAAGGTTCAATTGCCCTTTTATTTGAAATAAATGCCTTTTTTAGTTAAAGAAAGGCCATTTCAAAAGCTAATTTGCTACGTTTTCTTTCTCATTCGAATAGTTTTTGCAACAAAAGAAGGAAAAAAAAGCTTTAAAAATTTGTTTGGAACGAAAGAAGTAAATTGCGTGTGAATAATGTTTCTTTGACAAATACCGTTACTCCAAAGAGAAAAAGGAAAAAATCTTCAAAGCTGCAAAAGGTTGTTAGACAATAAACAACTTTTTTGATAGGTAAGTATTTTTCCGTTTCAATATTAGTTCCAAGTGGTGTCAGGACAATTCCAAGTGACTCGTTTTAGAACAATTTTAATTTGTATCTGCGATTTTGAAAAACCTTTATCACAAGATAATGAGTCTAATTCTTCTCATTCGGGCACTTTCCCAAATGAAAACTTTCATTGCGATGAGAATTCCTCATGACACTGCCAATGAAGTCAACGATGGAAAAGGAACACGATTTGCGAATGAAAATGAAACCCAAAAGGATCATCGTTTATTTGACGAAAGACAATATGAGAAAGAATTCACGTGGCTGTATTACAGTTTCAATAAAAAAGGATATTTGTGCAAAGTTTGTGAACTGGTTTATGGAGATGGAAATCCGAAATCTGGTGGTTCCAGAGGTGCTTGGTCTCACAACGCAGTAAGGCAATCCTGATAAAAAAACTCAAGCGCACAGAGATGCCACGACGATATTAGCTAACGTAAAAATTCAAGATGCCCTCGATAAGGCTGCCAGAAAACTAAAGATGACAAGTCTAAAGCTAATGAACTTTACATCAAAATACTCATTAGAACAGTGGACTTTTTAGCTAGAAATAACCTTTCCGTCAAAGAATTGTATCCAAAAGTTATAATTTTCTTATCCGATTAACTTGAAGAACCAATCACTAAACAGTATCTTGATACTTGTCCCAAAAATGCTGCATACGACTCAACTGATTCTCGTGAAGCTTTGCTTACCTCCTTAAGTGGTCATTTGAAAGAGGAAACAATTAAAGTACTTGCAGAGGCAACTGGTATTGCTATCTTTGCTGACGAAGCAACTTCAGCTTCTAGGAAAGAAATGATGGGACTTTTCCTAAGCGCATATGAAAATACAAAGAAAGTCATGGATAAAGTCTGTGACATAATGAAGGCAAATGGAATAGAAATTACGTTTTTCATGTCTCGCCGGAAGCAATTCAATGTCTGGGGAGCATACAGGCCTCCAGAGAAGAATTCAACATTTAGCCCCTTTTGCAATTTATGTAAATTGTGGATGCCATTGTTTAGCGCTTTGTTTCAAGCATTTGTTTGAGCGATTTTGCTGCTATCTCTCCTGCAGTAAATTTTACAATCTTTTTCTTGAAAGATGTTGGTGAAAATTACAACTCCAGCCACCTTAACAATTTCCACAAATCCGATGAAATAATTGAAAGTATTCGAAAGTACGAAAGGAGGAATATTGTATCCACTGGCACTCGAAAACGAGGCAAATCAATGATAGTGGTGAAAGCAGCCAAGAATTTCATCGGAATGTAATTCAGCCATTTGTAAGTGGCTTAATCAGTGAAATCAACGCTGCCTTTGATCGTTCCAACCTACCAATACTTAACTCATTTCTGAAGCTTGATCCTCAAGATCTACCAGAAGTCCAAGCTGTTGAATTTTCTTCTTACGGAGAGCAGGAGATAGCTCAATCGTTCTAGCACTATGGCACTATCAAGGAGATACTTTCCAAGACAGAACTGTTGTAGTTAAACCTCTTCGCAACTGTCCTCTATCTGTTTTGCTGTTAGAATACAACAGTTTCAAAGGTTATGTTGCTCAACAAAAAGTTGCGCTTTCTGTAGAATATGCTGCAAAAGAAAAATTGCTCAAAGCTAAGTTCCTTGTTGCTGATGCACAGAAGTACAAAACAAGGAAGCAAATAAAAGCAATTGAAGATGAATTGAGCTTGGTCACCAAAAAAAAGAAAATCTTTTATCTGTAGAGGATATTTTACGTGATACCATTGTCGAAACTGCGACAAAAAGTGTCTCCGATAAATTTCATTTGTTTAAAATTTACATCCTAGAAAACTTTCTTATGTCTGGTGACGAGATTGAGTAAATCAAATAATATAAAAATGTAAAAAGAAAGCAAGAAATAAAACTTATTTAACGGAGACTCCTCATAATATGCATTAATAAGTTGTGAATTAAAGATCGGAAACAACCACCAGCACAAATCTTTCATCTTATTCGAAACAATAGATTGATGTCATTTTTTTCTTTGCGTTCTCCTTTCTAAAAATATTAAGTATCAAGTCTTCATAGATGTCTAGTTTGAACAACTAATTTAGCGCAACTAAAAATAAAATAAAACATGTGTGATAGTAGCAGACAAAATTGCATGAACGTGTATTGCTAACTTAATAGAAGATTAAAGCATTTCAGGAACATAAAATTCAACGCAAAGATGGATAAACTAAAACGAGAAAAAACGAAAGTCAATACAACATGAGTACATAAACTGTGACACTAAATGGTAGACTACGCTATGAGATAAAAAGAAACTTAGCGTGTTTTAACAAAAATATGGCATACAGCGATGTAATAAATTGGTCAATTTTAGACATGTTTTAGCTATTCTAGATAGGCAAAATAGCAAAAAATCTTAGAACCCCCATTGCTGTAAGCCCCCCCCCTCCCCCCCCCCCCAAAAAAAAAAAAAACCCAACTGTTTGCTGCTCCAGGTAAAATGGCACATGCAAGCGTGTGCCCTTTTTCCTTACGCCAGACACTGCCTTTTTATTCTAAAATAGGTCTCCCTATTTGATGACTTAGTCTTGACACAAATTGGTCCATGCTTCAACTTCCCTATTTCCATTTAAATTTCTGTCATTTCTGCACTTGCTGTTACTCACATTTTCAGGAAATAGGATAAGGCTGGTGTTGTTTATTTACAGGTGAATTGGTTTTACCAGAGGAAACCTCTTTGTGAAAATCAACAAGGCATGTTTCACTGCTTTTGACTCCAGTATGTTTATATGTAGCAGCCTTTCCTGGTGATCTGATCCCATGCCGATAATTAAAAATCAGCTTTTGTGACTATTGTTGCTACCGTTGCTCTGTATGCCACTATCACCTATATCAACAAGTATAAATACTTTCTTTGCATCTTGGCTGTAGTTGTTTGAGGAATTGCTTTTATTAAGTGGTAATAAACAGCTTGTATCCTTAGTTTCGTTCCTCCGTTCTCCAACCTTCAAGCCACCTGGACCATCGTTGTCTACAAGTGTTACAGGACAATAATCATATTTATCATTAGTATGGTTTTCTATCATTAAAATGCTGTGTAAAGCAACAACAGCTTTAGTTATTTCTTTGACTTTATTCACGCTGGCATTTATTGGGCGGTGAAATACACGGAACCTGCTAGCAGCAATTCCAAATGTGTTTTCTATAACCCTTCTTGCACGGCTAAGACGATAATTAAAAATCAGCTTTTGTGACTATTGTTGTAAACGCTACCGTCGCTCTGTATGCCACTATCACCTATATCAACAAGTATAAATTGGTATTTAGAATCGCACACTGCCATTAGGACAATGCTATGGGCTCTTTTGTAATTGCAATAACTTGGTCCAGTTCTAATATTAAGACGACGAAACATGACTACATGTTTTCCATCTATAGCCCCCAACACATTGAAAAAATTCCATCTTCTTTCAAATTCAAATGCGATTTCTTTCCATTCTGCTTCACTGTCAGGATTTTTAATACAATTTCCCAACATGTACCAAATTGCACAACAAGTGTCATGTATTATACGACCTGCAGTTTCAGGAGACATCCGGTAACTTTGTGCAATTGTTGATTTAGCGTCACCTTTGCTCAAAAATCTTAAGGTCAAGGCTAGCCATTCTCCAGCTGATATTGGGTCTCACATTATTGTCTTCTGCTTTGTGATGGTAGGACCCACCAATCCGAGAAGTTTTTCAAACGTAGCTGGGGACATACGGAAACTTTTGAAAAAAAGTTTGTGGTCACGGATCATCATTTCCTTAACTAGAATATTATATTAGCCTTTAAATTTTCTCTCGGCATATATATCTCTAACCCAGAAGTGTCTGTGCTTCTTTCCCTCTCTAACAGCTTTCTTGTTCATTATATAAAGACATCTTATTATAATAATCCGCGATTGTCCATACCACTTTTATTTTAGAGAGTGATATATTTACTTTAAATTTACGGTCATTGTCCTTTTATGTGCGCATAAAACCACGCAAAGGCGAAACACACTTTTTTCATGGTCAGTCCAAAAGCACATGGCATCATTTGACGTCAGTTTTTTATGATCACAGGCATCACTGCATTGCATACCCAATTGAACGCGACGTTTTTGGGGAAATATCTCGTGACGTTTTTTAGGGTCAGCGATACGGGTGACCAGGTGACGCAACATTTGGGCCCAAATTTTATTTGGTACTGTGGCTATGACGTCATCAATATCTTTGATCAACAATATCTCTGCAACGGTTGATCATAGCGAAACGATCCCATACATTTTTTTGATCCGTTTTTTCGAGCTCTACAACATGGGTACACTTTTGAGTTGCGATTCTATGATTTATTTTTTCGAAAGAGTGTGTTTGAAAACACATCACAACATGTCATTAACGTTAGGAATCCGTGTGGAGTAAAATCTTTTAAAATATCCGTGTTTCTCCTACTATTGATACATTTCCAAGTTACGAACAATGTTGTGCAATGTTTGTTATAAATCAATACCAAATGCACAATTACAGCCAAATTTCTATACAAATTTGGGAAGTTCTACAATTTTCATAAAAAGATTCACACAGAACGTTTGATAGATCCTAAATTTGAGGGTCATTTTTTCAGATTTCACCAAAACTGAGGAAAGGTCTCCAATTTGTATAAAAGGTGAAGATCTATTTATACTCATGTTGTTACTTTCGAAGAATGTTTCATAATTGTTATGCAATTGTGAGCCAGGTCCTGAAGTGTCGATCCACGAGGTTTCTTGTTTATGATTGTTTGAAATTACGTATTTCTAAGAATCACACACAACATGAAATTTATACGTTTATTGTTCATATTTTTGTCAATCTTTTACTTGAAGAATATACATCTACCTGCTCTAATTTGTACTAAGTTAATTATGTATTTCCACATAGGGCGAAATATATGTTGAAACAGGCACTTTCCTTCTTCTCCTTCTTCTCCGTTCACTTTTATAGCCGCGGTTCAGTATTGAATTTTTGCCTAGCCAAAGTAGAATAAAGGCTAGTAAACTTATATTCCGTGATAGAAGCAGATATTTCAGCTTTCTGTTTTCACTTTCCATTATGCCGAATATAGAATGATAAATGAGCGCGCCTTTTTAAAAATAGTAGTGGAGATTCAGAAGCTCTAGAGGCGGAAAAAGTCGAAGCAGAAAAAGTTAACCGCCGTGACATTTTCCGCCTAGTGGAGATTCGCCTTAACCTTTAAAGAAATAGCTGCTTTATTGACGAGAGAGACTATGTTATGTTTACCTGTTTGAATTGAATTGACCTTGTATCATGATTGCGTTTACTTTGTGAGTTGTTCCATATCCTAGAAATGGGAAAAGAGGAAGAAAGTAATGATTTAAGTCTTGGGCAAACTTTGGTTTATGTAATTACCAATTTCAGCTTTACCTTACATTTTATACACAAGATTTCTACATAATACTTCTTACGGGTTCAATAATTAAGTACCTGTCAGCTTCTTTTGCTACTAGTTCGTCAGTGCAAATAGATAAAATGTTTGAATCGTGTCTCACAGTTGTAATATGTCTGATGTGTTCATCAACCCTCATTTCCAAACAACATCTTAAAGTCTCTCTAGTGTTTGATCCTGTCTTGTATTTTGAAACTTTCTGACAAAAAATACAAAAAATACAAAACTCACTATCTAAGCTCACTATTTCGTAATGACTTCTTTTCCACTACTTCGTCTTGCTTTTTCTTCCTTTTACTCACTGTTTCTAACTATTCTTTATTCTACGTAAAACAAAACAAAAACAGTTTAAAATTTCATCATTCTTCTTTCACATGCTTAAATGTGTAAGAATTCGAACAAAATTTTGTTCATACATTCGAAAATTTTTCTTGTGATTAACATTAGAATCAAAATCAAGTTTTTTGTCCATAACGCCAAAAAAAACCCTGGAAAGTTTTTTAAATTTCTGATCTGTAAGATAGACAATTTTCAAATTAATTTTTTTTTAAAAATCTTTTTTGATTAACCTGTATCAATATGTACTATTGCGCAAAGTTTCAACTGTAGACAGCTTTTTCAAGTGAACTAAAAAAACCCACAAAAAAGTGTAAAATGGACTATTAGGAAAGAACAGATTTTTTAAAAAGGTATCAAAAATCGAAGTGTAATCCTTGTGAAAAATATTATTTCTCTCTTCACATTGATACATATGTCACAAGATACATATGCCAGGTGTATTTCTGTTATTTAAAGCCATGTGTTTCTATTGTTTTATTATTATACTTTTTCACTTCACAGTTCAAAGGTTCAATTGCCCTTTTATTTGAAATAAATGCCTTTTTTAGTTAAAGAAAGGCCATTTCAAAAGCTAATTTGCTACGTTTTCTTTCTCATTCGAATAGTTTTTGCAACAAAAGAAGGAAAAAAAAGCTTTAAAAATTTGTTTGGAACGAAAGAAGTAAATTGCGTGTGAATAATGTTTCTTTGACAAATACCGTTACTCCAAAGAGAAAAAGGAAAAAATCTTCAAAGCTGCAAAAGGTTGTTAGACAATAAACAACTTTTTTGATAGGTAAGTATTTTTCCGTTTCAATATTAGTTCCAAGTGGTGTCAGGACAATTCCAAGTGACTCGTTTTAGAACAATTTTAATTTGTATCTGCGATTTTGAAAAACCTTTATCACAAGATAATGAGTCTAATTCTTCTCATTCGGGCACTTTCCCAAATGAAAACTTTCATTGCGATGAGAATTCCTCATGACACTGCCAATGAAGTCAACGATGGAAAAGGAACACGATTTGCGAATGAAAATGAAACCCAAAAGGATCATCGTTTATTTGACGAAAGACAATATGAGAAAGAATTCACGTGGCTGTATTACAGTTTCAATAAAAAAGGATATTTGTGCAAAGTTTGTGAACTGGTTTATGGAGATGGAAATCCGAAATCTGGTGGTTCCAGAGGTGCTTGGTCTCACAACGCAGTAAGGCAATCCTGATAAAAAAACTCAAGCGCACAGAGATGCCACGACGATATTAGCTAACGTAAAAATTCAAGATGCCCTCGATAAGGCTGCCAGAAAACTAAAGATGACAAGTCTAAAGCTAATGAACTTTACATCAAAATACTCATTAGAACAGTGGACTTTTTAGCTAGAAATAACCTTTCCGTCAAAGAATTGTATCCAAAAGTTATAATTTTCTTATCCGATTAACTTGAAGAACCAATCACTAAACAGTATCTTGATACTTGTCCCAAAAATGCTGCATACGACTCAACTGATTCTCGTGAAGCTTTGCTTACCTCCTTAAGTGGTCATTTGAAAGAGGAAACAATTAAAGTACTTGCAGAGGCAACTGGTATTGCTATCTTTGCTGACGAAGCAACTTCAGCTTCTAGGAAAGAAATGATGGGACTTTTCCTAAGCGCATATGAAAATACAAAGAAAGTCATGGATAAAGTCTGTGACATAATGAAGGCAAATGGAATAGAAATTACGTTTTTCATGTCTCGCCGGAAGCAATTCAATGTCTGGGGAGCATACAGGCCTCCAGAGAAGAATTCAACATTTAGCCCCTTTTGCAATTTATGTAAATTGTGGATGCCATTGTTTAGCGCTTTGTTTCAAGCATTTGTTTGAGCGATTTTGCTGCTATCTCTCCTGCAGTAAATTTTACAATCTTTTTCTTGAAAGATGTTGGTGAAAATTACAACTCCAGCCACCTTAACAATTTCCACAAATCCGATGAAATAATTGAAAGTATTCGAAAGTACGAAAGGAGGAATATTGTATCCACTGGCACTCGAAAACGAGGCAAATCAATGATAGTGGTGAAAGCAGCCAAGAATTTCATCGGAATGTAATTCAGCCATTTGTAAGTGGCTTAATCAGTGAAATCAACGCTGCCTTTGATCGTTCCAACCTACCAATACTTAACTCATTTCTGAAGCTTGATCCTCAAGATCTACCAGAAGTCCAAGCTGTTGAATTTTCTTCTTACGGAGAGCAGGAGATAGCTCAATCGTTCTAGCACTATGGCACTATCAAGGAGATACTTTCCAAGACAGAACTGTTGTAGTTAAACCTCTTCGCAACTGTCCTCTATCTGTTTTGCTGTTAGAATACAACAGTTTCAAAGGTTATGTTGCTCAACAAAAAGTTGCGCTTTCTGTAGAATATGCTGCAAAAGAAAAATTGCTCAAAGCTAAGTTCCTTGTTGCTGATGCACAGAAGTACAAAACAAGGAAGCAAATAAAAGCAATTGAAGATGAATTGAGCTTGGTCACCAAAAAAAAGAAAATCTTTTATCTGTAGAGGATATTTTACGTGATACCATTGTCGAAACTGCGACAAAAAGTGTCTCCGATAAATTTCATTTGTTTAAAATTTACATCCTAGAAAACTTTCTTATGTCTGGTGACGAGATTGAGTAAATCAAATAATATAAAAATGTAAAAAGAAAGCAAGAAATAAAACTTATTTAACGGAGACTCCTCATAATATGCATTAATAAGTTGTGAATTAAAGATCGGAAACAACCACCAGCACAAATCTTTCATCTTATTCGAAACAATAGATTGATGTCATTTTTTTTCTTTGCGTTCTCCTTTCTAAAAATATTAAGTATCAAGTCTTCATAGATGTCTAGTTTGAACAACTAATTTAGCGCAACTAAAAATAAAATAAAACATGTGTGATAGTAGCAGACAAAATTGCATGAACGTGTATTGCTAACTTAATAGAAGATTAAAGCATTTCAGGAACATAAAATTCAACGCAAAGATGGATAAACTAAAACGAGAAAAAACGAAAGTCAATACAACATGAGTACATAAACTGTGACACTAAATGGTAGACTACGCTATGAGATAAAAAGAAACTTAGCGTGTTTTAACAAAAATATGGCATACAGCGATGTAATAAATTGGTCAATTTTAGACATGTTTTAGCTATTCTAGATAGGCAAAATAGCAAAAAATCTTAGAACCCCCATTGCTGTAAGCCCCCCCCCCCCCCCCCCCCAAAAAAAAAAAACCCAACTGTTTGCTGCTCCAGGTAAAATGGCACATGCAAGCGTGTGCCCTTTTTCCTTACGCCAGACACTGCCTTTTTATTCTAAAATAGGTCTCCCTATTTGATGACTTAGTCTTGACACAAATTGGTCCATGCTTCAACTTCCCTATTTCCATTTAAATTTCTGTCATTTCTGCACTTGCTGTTACTCACATTTTCAGGAAATAGGATAAGGCTGGTGTTGTTTATTTACAGGTGAATTGGTTTTACCAGAGGAAACCTCTTTGTGAAAATCAACAAGGCATGTTTCACTGCTTTTGACTCCAGTATGTTTATATGTAGCAGCCTTTCCTGGTGATCTGATCCCATGCCCCCCCCCCCCCCCCCCCCCCCCCCTGTACTTATCTTCCTGTAATAAGCACCCCTTCCCACTTCCCAGGTATTCTCTGAAGATTGCATATGTCTAGCCACCAGTGGAGATCCTTATCCTTCTGAGATTTTTCGTTCAAATAAATTGTTTGTTGATATCCTTGAGAATTTTTTCAAATTTGTTGTTCCTGAAGGTATCAATATTTTAGCCTCGCTGATAAAACTGTCTGGATGGTGGAACACAGATGACCTATCAGTTTTGTAAGATTCAAGAGGGTTATTTGTGGGTTTACGTACAAATCCAAGCACTGCTTAAAAACTTTGTGAAGTTTTTTCTGTTGTTAATGATAAAGTCATAGTCTTTGAGTTTACATTTAAGCCCAGAAATTCCAACTGCTGACAAGGTTTGAACACTGACTTCTTCATAAATATTACAAAGCATAGGTGTCTCTGCTCATTTGCAGCCCTGCTAAGGTCTGGCGCGTAAGGAGCATGCCTTCTAAGTAGATGAAAATCCTGACTAGTAACCTTGGTAAAAACTTTTACCAAACTTAACTTCGAGACATTACCTTATTATACAAAATTAACGAATGATGATATTAACGCCAAAAAATTAACGCAAGAAAAAATTAAAGCGGTAAAAAACTCATTTTCCTTTAAAACCCACAAAAGTAACGCGGTTTCTTGAACTTGTACCAATCGGAGGAGAAAATTTACGCGGTTAAGGAATTTTCGTTGATTTTATATTTTTTCTTTAGAATTTTAATAAAAATTAAAAAAATTTCTTTCTCTCAAAGTTCCTCAAAGTTTCTGTCTCAAATGGGTTCAACGAACTCCTGATACTGTTTCAACGAACTCCTGATACTGTGATTTCTGGCATCTGCTACTGCTTCTGAAATACCAGCAGCTTTCCACCCATTCATAATGGTTTCCTTATGCTTCCTAATAAAATTGCTCCCATTACTGTGGGCCATATTCCTAGGGAAATAAGCAGGTATACATGGTATGTAATTTTGGAAGGTGCACGAATATCAGGCGAGGTGATAAATGAGAAGCATAAGCCTTCTCCCTTGTACAAGGTGGGCTGGAGATCATGATGCATGTTAAAATTGATATCCATAAGGAAAGGCAAATCAAGTCCTTTACTCCGGTAAAAGCAGTCGTATGTATCTGTGTCACTGTATTCATATCGGGTATTTAGCGCAGTAATCAGTTTTTCGAACGATTCTCGAGATTTTTTCTGAATGATCTACAAAAATTATATCAGACAAAAAGAATATTTTTAAATATATTTCACTTTACTTCCTTATATGTGCAGGTAAAACATTTGTGTGGAAAGCATTTTTCTTCCATAAGAAACTTCAAAATGCTATTCAGCCAAAACAGCTAAATTCGGAATAAAAAATTTGATAGTATAGCAAACCTTTTTTTTATGATCAATTTGTTGGCATATCAAACACTTGGAATAATCCACAGTTGAAAATCTTTTACGTTTCGGATTTTCTTGGTCCCCCACCATTTCAATTTTAATTCATATTTTACATCATACGTTAAAACTTATAATTCATACTTCAATCAAAAACTTCAACACACAAATTCTTTTATATCATAAAAATTCGAAAAGAGATCGAATATCATGGATGTATTTTCTTTTGTTCTATCCTTGTTGCATTTTCTGGTATACAAATTCGAATTTCAAAAATTTTGCGCTATACATGTAAGTCTATTGTTTCACGTAGAAGAAATGTCGAAAACTGTTGTTCATTTTTCATATGTGACTTTAATAGGTTGAAATAACCCCGTAATGGATAAACACCTCGATTTCTTTTTCAAAGCAATGATTAAAAACGTTTTAACCTTATATAATATAGATTTGCTTCAAAAAACGGGGGTAAGCAATAGTATATATTCACTGACTAATTGAACAAGAAACAATATAAATTAAATTTCTCGCTATTGTAATAAGTCTAATTAGGATAAAAGTAGAACTCAAAACTATTTTTTGCAAAAAATAAGAGTGAGAAAAACTTCATGACTTTTTCATGAACATTACCCCCCCCCCCCCCCGGTTTGAGTAGAATATTAATATGGTCATAACTTTTTATTGGCTTATTTTTAGGGTAAGGTTTTTATACAATTTTTCATCCATTTTTTATGTTCTTTTAAATGGTGTAAATCAAATTTGATATTTTCGAAAAAAAATATTATCTACTATGGTAACCTGTGAGTTGATCCAAAAGTGACACCTACATGGATTTTGATCCTTGACAGGTAAGGAACCCATATCAACAAAAAGTTTGCTATTAACATGCTTCTGCACACGAAAACCTTTTTTGTTACATAGTGGCCCACACTATAAGGGAATTTTTGAACAGAGGTTTGTTTTTTATATAGGTTTTCTCAGAGGAAAACCAAACGAAGAATGAGTAAGAAAGTCTACTTTCATGATAGAAGCAAGTGCTAATTATATGTATTTCTTTTCATTCTCTCGGGTACCAAATAAGCGTACATTCTGACACATTCGTTAATAAACAAAGTTTATTTCTCTTTTTTATCAGAGAAGAAATAATATTGTTTGTGTGTAAAATCTTCGTTTGTGAAGTAGTGTGAAGTAGAAAGTTATATTGTGGGAGTTTTTTTAGTCTAGTAAGTATTCTCTTAATCTTACACTTTTTTATAGTGACATCTAATCTGAATAGAAAATGAATAGAGCATTCAAGCGGAATGAAAAAAGTAAATATTCTCACCAAGAAAAACCTTGAGCTCGCTGAACTTGTTGTAAAATTCAAGGATGAATGTGATCAAGCGGTTCAGAAAAACAAAGGAAAAACAAAATATGAAAATAAAAGGAAACGACACGTACCGATCAAACCAACAACTGGATATGTTGCCAAAGCTGTACGAAAATTTTATTCTGACGAAGCCGATGTTTCAAATGGTGATCCAGCTTTTATCAAAGCTATCAAGGTGGCCCAACGCTCATTTAATGATATTGGAAAAGTTACATGCCCCATCATTCCGTCCTCCGAAGAAAGCCAGAGCAACTGAGGCAGGTCGAAAAGTCAAAGCTCCTGAAATTAGAAAAACTTTGTTTTCATGGTTTGTGGACGTTCAAGAAACGCTCAAAGGACGTCTTCCCCGAAGATTATTCAGACTTAAGGCTATGGAAATTTATGATGCTTGGCTAGAGCAAAAGGAGGTCGCTTTTTGACAAATTTAGTAAAATATGGATTCAGGGATGGGAAGCAGAATACAGGGTCAGCTTACGGAAGCCAAATAAACGTTACTCAATTAGGAAAGCTGACCTCGTTGAACGACTGTAAGACTACCTAAAGAATATCTGGACAGTTAGGGGATTCTACATCGACAAGTATGGCGTTGACTCTCCGGTTATCAATGGAGACCAAATGCCACTCCATCGCAACGAAAGCCCCCAGCATAAGACACTAGTGTTTAAAGGAGAGGACACTTACGTCAAAGAAAATTATATGCTTTCTCGAGAAAGAATAACTGTTTTCACACAAGTTTCCAACGATGAGAAAATCAAATTAAATCCCGAAAAGGATTAAGAACGAAAGTAGATGTTCCTCAAACAGTCAAGTATGAATGGTCAGAGAGTGGATCGTACCGACTTGACCAAATGCTCAAGACTATCAGCAATCTTCCAAACAGATACAATCCGTTCACTCTAAAGGATTTTGCAGTTTATGTTCTGGATGACTATGCCGTGCACTTGATGGCCGAGGTAAGGAAAGCCTTATACCAAAGAGGTTACATTCTTGTTAACATTGGAGGTGGGATAACAGGATTCATTCAAGCCAATGATACTGATCTTCATCACGCTTTGAAGTCAAAATACCGGGACATGGAAATGTAATTGATGCTGAAGAAGCTGGAATTGGCTAGTAAGAAGGTACCAGTGCCAAGTCGTGAACAGATGATCAAAATGCTTCTTGAATCGTGGGGAAAGTTGACAATAGGTTTCAATCAAGTTTTCAAAAAGCTATTTGTTACAAACAAGATGGATGGTTCGGAGGATTTTCTTGTTTCTGACAAACTTTTCAGCCTAATTGGCGATGACATGCTTGATTTTCGATGAAATCTGCTGAAGTCGGAGGTGCCAGTTAATCTTCTAGCAGTTATCAAAAAGTTAATCAAACCCAAAGGAATCAAGCATAACTTCGAAGGATCCGAACAATTAGACTATATGGAAGGTGAGGCTATTTTTGTTTTTGAAGAAGATGAGGAGAAGCAAGAAAATGAAGTACTAACTAGCGATGATGAAATGCCAGAGAATGAAGACACGCAGAGCAAAGACGAAACCCCTGTTGGGAACGTAGAACCGTCTATTTTTGTGAAGTGAGCAAAACCTTACCTTTAAATATTGAGTTCATCTCCATTTCTTGTATTTTCAACTTTCTTTACACCTAATTAGCATTATATACTTGGAAAGTACTTATCTTGACAATACGGTGCAAAAATTGACCCTTTACTAAATTATGCTATAGTGAAAAGAATAGATACAGTTGAAATTGCATGTTTTCTGATATTGTCCTAATCAGTCTGATTTCTGTATGGAAATTTGATTTTTGACGGGTTATTTACTTTTTCCTGACAATTATGTAGCTGTATTGGAGAAATACATAGAGTTCATAACAAATACTTCACCTTTTAATTACACCAAATTCCCCTTCATTTCCCAGTTTGTAAGAATAACAGAAAGCTGATTTTTTCAGCAATACAATAATGACACTACTACACTAAACTTCTATATAAAAAATTGGGAAATTTTCTTGGGGCAATTGGGTAAATCGGTCCTGGAAGAAACCCCATTTACTAACAACTGCAACAGAAAATGCTCAATTTTAGGCTTTTTTGTTGCTCCCATTCCCTTTTCGGTATGTTTCTTTTTTATTCTTCATGAAATTTTGTTTCTAGATGGATTACTTAATTTTTTGGTACCAATTAAGTGTGTCCGTAAAACATAATAGAAGAATTGCATCAAAATGTAAACCAAGACTTAATATTGGAAATAGGGCCTATATATAAACGGCCATTTCTTGAGAACCGTAAGAAATTGGAGGCCCAAATTTTGCACAGTACATATTCTTAACTAAGGGTTTCTGCAAAAAAACTCTGAAGCAAATCTGAAACATAGTGGTGCAAAATGTGTAAAATATCTGTTGATTTGACATGGAATGACCCAAAGGTATTTAATGCATGTTTGTAGTAGAACATCTTCTGCAAAGTAGAGAAAGTTACCTAAAATAAGCATAAAAGCAGCTTTAGGTTTTTCAGTGTATTAATATGGTAGCGTAATTTCAGTGGAAAATAAAAAGCAGAAGAAAGTGTTAAGTATATGTTTACAGTCGAAAGGTGTGCTGGAAGGTAATTAAAGTATTATTATTTTGAAATATAGAAAATAAAGAGTTTAAAATGGTTTGAAAATGGTGCTGTTTACTGACATGTGAATTGGTATGGATAGCTATATTATCTTTGTTTAAAGTTAAACCAAAGCTAAAATATCATAGATCTACTTTGTTAGAACAAAGTGAGTATGCTGGATAAATACAGGCCTCCAAAATTGGCTTAGCGATATAGGAATATAGTACAATTTTTGCTCAAAATATGTGACATTATAGCACAATTTTTCGTAAAAAAATAGGGCAATATAGGACAAAATCTTCAGAAATAGTACATATAGCACACCTTTTTTCCTAATTTTTCCGACATTTTTCAGAACAATGAACTCGTTCTTTTATCATAAGAAATATTAACATAAAAAGTTAGTAGTGAATAAAAATAAAATGTGAGGAAACTCACTTTAAAAATATCAACATGAAATAACCATCTTTATCATATATCTTTATAAATAGTTTCAGAATTTATGGGCTAGCTTATTAAATATTCACATGTTGTCAGAAATTTGTATCAAATTTAGACTAACAAAGCTCATTTAATAAGAAAGATAGATTGATAACAAAATTTTAAGAGGTATATCAATTACAACCGAAAACAAAAGCAAAGTACGAAAAGATGATCAGATCAGTAAAACAAAGTAAACAAAATGCAACTAAAATGCTTGTGAAAACCATTTGAAATCAAAGACAGCTATATCACAATTCATTTTTTGACTTCCAGTTCCTTCATTCTTTTATTCAATACCTCTTGTTCAGCAGTCAATTCTTGCCTTCTTTTCATGCCCGTTTCAATTTGAAGCTCTTTGCGTGTACTGTTTTTTTGTTTTGAGATTGCTTTAATGCGTCATTGCCTTCTTTTACAATTTCATCTGCTACAACAAGGCCATCTTTAATCTGATCCAACTTGGACTTGATTTCAGTAAGTTCATCTTCTGATTTTTCCTTTTCTTTTTCTTGTTCTTTGTTTTGTTCTTGAATTCGCAGTTTCTCTTCCTCAGCTTTCCTCAATTTTCTCTTGTCTTCCAAGTAGTTATCATAACGTTGTTTGGCAAAATTGACAGAGTCCATAAGGCTTCTGGTGATAGGGATATCGAAAATCGAACCATAGTTGAGAATGGTATCCTTGACGATTCTGAGCGCTTCAATAGTTTCCGCCTGAATTGAATTCCCATGAATCCCTATGATAGGTTTGTTGATAGAAAACCCATTTTCAGGTGCAGCATTGCCATGGGACAAAGAAGCGACAGATTTCAGCAATGAAAGAATCATGGGATACTTAACTGACCCAGATTCAGTAAGAATCTTCTCTTTCAGTGAAACGATGAAGGTGTTAAGATCAAAATGACCTTTACCATCATCACCACCATCATCATCTTGACAGGGTGCGATTTTTGCGAGCTCAAAGGCTTTTTCCCAGTAGGATACTTGCTTCCGGCCTTTTGATGGAACCTCTTTAAGAATAAAATGGTTTTCAGACCGGGTTTGCATTTGATATTCCCTCCATTCATCCCTAATTTTGTCACAAACTTCTTCTTTCGTAGAACATTTAGGAAAAACCTTGCTTATCACTCCTATCAGTGGAGAACATACCTCCAATGCAAGATTTGAGATAGCGTTAAGTGCGCCAGATTTGTTTCTTTTTTGCGGATCAAGGTAACAACAATTCTTCAATAAAGCAGATGACAAAGGCAGCTTTTTCAGCAAATGGTTCACTGCAACCTACAAATGAAAAGTTACTCCTCAAGTTTTGGTACCAATGTGTTGAAGTGAATCTTAATTGGGACTTGACTGTGAATTTTTCATTTACAGGAGGTTAAAACAATTTAAAACAAATCTTGTCCAAAGATTTTGAAAATGAACTAAATTAAATTAAATGTTGTTTTCAAAGAAAAAAAAAGCCTATTAGGAAACATTCATGGCATTCTATTTATTAAGATTAGGAATAATAGTGTTACTTACTTGGTAGCATCCTAAACAATCTTGTCGAAATTCTTTTTCTTCCTTTGTCATTTCAAGTGACTCATCGAAACAGCTTTTAGCCTTTGTACCAATATCGATTAATCTGGTTGGTTTGCAATTTTTAACATCAAGAACGTTAACTGATAAGATATCATTTGGTGATTTTGGAACCCTTTTTCCATCTACTACATCAACAAGGAGTCTTGATTTCACAAATTTGTTCATCAGAGTTCTTATGAGTTTAATCATTTCTGAGTGGAGTATATGAATCATTGGTTTCATCGATTGGAACATGGTGAGAAAACGTTCAAAATCATTAGCAATAAAAGCGATGAATGCTAGATAAGGGACTGTCAGCGTGTTGCCAAGGCTTTCTTCAATTCGCTTGTAACGAGCTGTTTCCTTGACTGTTTTCTTGAATGTTGAAGTGGTCGGTAAGAAGTCAATGAAATACTTCTTTAAATTTTCGAATTGTTCCAACAATCTGCAGCATACTTTCTTTAGAGTTACCCAACGCGTTGAAGAATGTTTTTGGAGGAAATGAGACAAAATTTCAGTTACAGATCCAATGTCAATGTAATCTGCTCTACGGGCTGCTGAAAGTTTGAAAAAGAAATTGATATCAATGGCAAGTGAATCGACACTAAAATTTAATTTCAGGATACCAGCTTTGAACCCATTATGAGTGATGTGAAGTGGACATGTCCCTATTGATAAAATTGATGTGTCCAATTGCTCAAAAAACGTTCGATGCTTTGAGGAGTTCCTCGAACTTGAGATTTACGTTAGGACCATCCATTCCAGTATGCAGCATAAGTCGTAAATCAAGATCAGTTTTTTTGATGAATTCCAAAAAGTGCTCCAGCAGTTTTTCAGCGGGGCAATGATCAACCATTAAAGTTCCGTTATACGATATTTTAATGCATTGGTGTTTGTCAGACCAATACTGAGTGTACCCGTCATACTGTTTCTTTACTTGTTGATTTGTTGTTTCGTCGAATTTAAACGTGAATGCAGTGCCTTTGAGATCAGTTTTTAACTGTTCTTTAAAATGAGGTGCAATTCCGAATTGAATAGTGTATTTCATCTTCGTCTCATTCATTTTAAAGTCTTTGGCTACCGGTGATTTCGGGAACATAATAAACCGCCTCCCTTCATCATTAGCAGATTGAAAAGACCAATTAAAGTCTGTTCAAAAAAAATGTGCACTTCTTACATTTTTATGAATATCTCATAATCTATCTGTTCAATTTTGAAAAGTAAACCCTCTTTGGAAAGATACGACTTAGTGGAATGTCATGAAATTTTAAATTATGAAAATAATGAAGAAACGAAGAAGCAAGGGGAAGAAGAAAAAAATCAGCTTTTTTTCTACGATAGCTATGAAGCTGATTTTCAGTAAGATGAAACTTCAATCTTTTCTGATTACAAAAATATAAAAATATTTCTCAAAAGTAAAGTTTTAACAAAGTTATGAGGGACCGAAGAGACCCATGTAAACAAAGCCAAAATAGACGAAAAATCACAAATAGACGGGGGTAACGAGTTTGTAAGTAATTAATTGGTGTTATGTCTTACCAAGTAATTACGAAATTCAACAAAGTGAGAAAAATCACTCTTAGGGGAGTTGTTTGCATTTCTTTTGTTTTATGTACAGCAATTTTAATTTTCTAGTTCATGTTTGTAATGTGATGGAGCTTTAGAAAAGAATCATGCTTTGATTTTTTGAGGCCATGCGAAAACTTTTATTGAAAAAATGCTATGAAACGCAAATTCGTATTGTTCTATTAAGGTTTAAATAAAAAAATGTTTACAAAAGTTCATTGTCAGAGCTATCAACATAAATTAAATCATCGTTATCCGAATCATCAGAATAATCTGGTTCAAAGTCACTTTCACCGAGATCAATTATAACAGGTTCTACTAATGGAACATTATCACCACCAAAATCAATTTTCCGAAAACTTTGCTCAACTTTTAAAGTATGCCCAATAACCTTTTGCCAATTTTCAGCCGTTACATTCTGCAAAGCTTCATTTACAAGCTTCTGGACATCCGCAATTTTAAACGTTGTATTTTTCTTAGCAACCTCAGTTTTTACTTGTGCCCAAATCAGTTCAATGGCATTCAATTCCGAGTGACTAACGGGAAGTCTAAGAATTCTGATGTCTTTGTTGTTCTGTTGACAATACTTTTTTGTGATCGACTCCAATTGATATTCCTTTACGATGTTTAACGATTTCACCTTTTGCAAAAGAATCGGAATTGTTTCTTTTTCAATAAATGGAACATTTTTCTTTGTGAGCCAATCTTGAATTGGCTTTTTACGCCATGATGTATTCGGGACTTTCGATTCCTCTGTCTGTCTGGAGTGGTATTTGGCGTTGTAGATTAAAACCAATGATTTGTTCGGCAGTGAAGGCAAAACTTTCTTTTCCCACCAATTTTCAAAATGAGGACCATTCATTTCTTTATGGTAATCACTGGAATCTTTTACACCAACAAAGCATTCACCGCAATCAGGAAGGAAACCATCTTTTGACCCGATATTATTGATGATTAGGCGTTTCCCTTGGCCCTGAGGAACATCAAGACCACCAGACCAAGTGATTTGTCCCAATAAATCGTCGGTTGTTTCACTTTGCCAAACATATTCAGTGGTATGGTTGGCATTGCACCAGGTCTCGTCTTGGTAGTAGATGTGGTAACCTTCTGTTCTATACTTTTCGATTGCCATCAAAAATTTGTGTCGGCTTACAACTATATCCAGCCGCTGATAAATATTCATTTTCTTCTTTCGTTTTTTGTAAGCAAATCCGAGTGTCTTCAGTGTAGTGTATAGCATTGTTCGACCAATTTTAGGAAACGATTCGATTTTTCGAATTTCTGCGTGAATTATGTCCAATGTTGGAATTTGTGGTGGATTTCTTTTGTAGTAGCCCAGAACCATTCTTGACAGCAAACTTTTTGTGAAGTCATCCAGTTTAATTTCCGGTCTCCCCCTTTGCTCTGTATCCAAAATGCCATCCTTCCTGATGTTGAACACACTTCTTCTCGAGACTTTGCAAATTCTACTTGTTTCGGAAGCTTTGTTGTGTGTACCAAAAACAGGTATGCCATTTTTTTGCTGATCGATAGCTTTTCCGACCCATTCATCAACGTTTTTTATAAGAACTTTATTTTCATCAGAAAAATGTGTCTTTTTAGAGCCGGTTGGATGAGGACGCTTTCTTAAGTTCCTTTCCTCCGACATGATTTGCATTAAAAAATTATAAGTTGTTGAGGGAATTTTATACCAATATGTTTTCCCGGGAATGGTTAAGATATCAAATCCTGAGAGTATTTTGAAAGGAATAATCAGGATTGGCACGTTAAAATAACAACAAGAAATTATCGACTATTTAATAGTTATTTGATTTTTTTATGAGCCAGTAAATGATCTTAAATCAAAGCATAAGTCGCTTGTTAATTATCCGAAGCATTGCCCTCATGGGATTTGCAGTTAGAATTTATCGATACCCCCGTCTATTTGTGATTTTCCGTCTATTTTGGCTTTGTTTACATGGGTCTCTTTGGTCCCTCATAACTTTGTTAAAACTTTACTTTTGAGAAATATTTTTATATTTTTGTAATCAGAAAAGATTGAAGTTTCATCTTACTGAAAATCAGCTTCATAGCTATCGTAGAAAAAAAGCCGATTTTTTTCTTCTTCCCCTTGCTTCTTCATTTCTTCATTATTTTCATAATTTAAAATTTCATGACATTCCACTAAGTCGTATCTTTCCAAAGAGGGTTTACTTTTCAAAATTGAACAGATAGATTATGAGATATTCATAAAAATGTAGGAAGTGCACATTTTTTTTAAACAGACTTTAGCATGCACACTTTTTAAAGCCTGCATGATTTCTGCCCTAGTGAGTATCTCTTTATCTGAAAGCTGGATACAAGTCTTGTCAAGTTCTAAAAGACTGTCACTACCTTTTTGAAAACTATGTTGATTACGTGATTCCTTAATCCTACTCTCATGAAGTTTTGTTCTCTCGTGCTGCTTTACTAAAGCAATACCACCACCACTGACGGAAAATGTTTTCCTGCAAATCTTGCAATTAGCTGAAAACTTGTCATCCTTTATCTTCTGAATCCATGAATATTCTCTTTCCCAGTCAGGGTTATACTTCGTCTGTCTTTTTGACATAGATTTTCTGATTTATTTATTCTGTATAATCTAGCTGAAAAAATAGAAAGTCTACGATAATCTACACTCATTTTTGGAACATACCTTCAAAGATTCACTTAAGCTACAAATATTTCTTTCTCAACTGTCACTGTTCTATTTGAAATATGCTTTGATAAGTCATCTTGTTGAAAGAATATGCTGATGGAAAGGTAAAAATAATAACACAAACAATTTATTACTAAAATCAATCCAAATTTATAAAAAAATGCTAAAACCATATAACATAATATCAAATATGACTGCTATGGGAAGTACTTGTAATAAAACTTTGCTAAAATTAAGGATGCAAAAATACATTATTATGCTTCCAGTATTATTAAATTTATCTTCAAGTTTGAATTTAAATAGTGTAAACAATAAACATATAAAGATATAACAAATTCCCTACAAATGGGACAAAATAGGACATTTTTGGGAAATTTTGAAAATATAGGACAATATAGGAATATAGGACGGTGTGGGAGGCCTGTAAATAAAGAATAACCAGCCACCAAGGCGTTGTTGCTCACCGCCCATGTCTACCTACTCTATATCACTGTATCAATATACGTCAAATTTCCTTATAAACGGCTCGTACAACTTTTGTTCAGCCAGAAGCAGATTCAAAATCACAACCTTTAGTGTGCAGTCAGTGTTAAATAGTCAGATTAACTATTTTTCAGGTTTTTCAGGATGTGTTACCTATTTATTTTTTAAAACCAAACGTTGATCAGTACAACAATACACTCAAAACCTAGGGGAAAAAACTTCAACTTTTCATTAGCTTTTGTTTTAAAAACGTTACGCGCTCTAACATGGGTGCTATCAAATGGTTTCTCTTCTTAAAAAGTTCACACGGGAGTAGAGAAAAAAGGCACCTGCTAAATGAATAAACTGAATTAAAAGAACATTCAATCAGATGAAACAATGAAACACAAAAATCATTTTGTTTCATGACACACCATTTTCACCTGCCGGGTAAGGAAAGCTTATAGAATATAAAACTAACAATAATAATAAAAACAAAATGTTATCTCTATTGGTTCACCAGCAAAAAAAGTCACGTTTGATTGGGGTTGCAATGTGTTTGTTTCGAACTCACGTCACACACAAAAAAAGAAATAATTTCTCTCATAACTCAATCTACCATGTTGCGTGACTTACAAACCGGACAGATGGAGAATTGGCTATTAATATATAGACTAGTCGCCAAGGCGGCGTCGTTTGCCGCCCATGTTCAGCATGCGTTGACTTCACGAAAAATAAAAATAAAATTAAGGAATTGGCAACTGAAAGTGTTACCGTGTTGTAGAGCTCGAAAAACTGATCAAAAAAATGAATGGGATCATTGCCCCTACCGCGAGTTTGGTCTGGAGGGAGAAAAACCCCTCCATGCCGCACCCACAAGCCGAGGGTGGCATCGGTCGTTGGCCCACCACTGGCCAGTTGTTCCCGTGGGAATCTTAATTTCCAGGTAATGTAATGTGCTGCCTCCTCATTAACCTTGCGTGAAGTTTCAATTCAAAACATTTAATATCAATTGCACAAATATTTTTGCAAGGTAAAAATATTCATAATACCTATTGGTAGACTGCATTTCTAGTGTAGCATCTCTCTCTAACATAGCCTTGCTGCAAACTTCTACAAACCTTTACTTTCACCGCTTCAAAGCGTCGTGTTCGTGAAAATGCAACATACAGTTGACCGTGACTGAAGCAAAGCCTTTGCATGTAAATACCAACCCGTTCAAAAGTCTGACCTTGGCTTTTGTTTATGGTTATTGCGTAGGACAAACGGAGAGGAAGTTGTTTACGATTCTGCTGAAACGGAAGGTTGGTATCGTTGGGACACAATGTTACTCTAGGAATGAGCACCCGATTTCCAGCGGAGATACCCGTCAGCACTTCACAAGCAAGGATATTCTCTCGGAGATTACGGATGACTAATCGGGTGCCGTTGCATAAACCGTCCTTCAATGATAAATTTCGCAGCAGCATCACTATACTGTTGACTTTCAAGTTAAACCGGTGTGGAGGCATTCCAGAAGGAGTAAGCGAATTGATGAACTCCATCGGATACAGGTCAATCTCTTCTTGCTCATCAGAAACAACAGAATCGACGCTAAAGTACGTGGCTCTTTCACCAGGCATTCCCTGAAGAATCCGTTCATTAATTACTAAAGCCTCAGCATTGGTCGGTGTCAGAATTACACGACTCGACATATCCTCTCCTCCAGCATCACTAAAAATAGAGTGGACGATATCATCATTTTCATGCAAAGCACATTGATGCGGAATTTCAATGGAGTCTTTAAATGGATCATCCACTTTTTTCGGTATCGCTCCGTTTCCTAATTCAAGTAGGAATTCCGCAAATTCCCTTTGCCCAGATGCAGCTCTCATGTTGACATTCAGATGGAAGATTTGGACTATTGGCCACAAGACAGAGCTCTTGATGCATGCTTCCACTATCTGAGCTGGTCTGCCTTTTCTCACTACTGGAAGAGTCTGTCTAAAATCCCTACCTAAAAGAACAACCTTTCCAGCAAAAGGCGCAACACTGTTACAGAT
Organism: Turritopsis dohrnii; assembly: GCA_027922465.2. Taxonomy (NCBI): domain Eukaryota; kingdom Metazoa; phylum Cnidaria; class Hydrozoa; order Anthoathecata; family Oceaniidae; genus Turritopsis; species Turritopsis dohrnii. Next base: position 1,691,813 of record BQMF02000006.1, read on the forward strand.
ATCTCTGAACATTCTATCAATAGCCTCAAGTGCATGCTTAGGAATCATACTTGCTTCATCAAATATCAAAATATCCTGACTACGTAAGAAATCGGCATGCCTACTGTTAGGCTTGACATTGCATGTTGAATTGTCCAATGCAGTAACAGGTAATTTAAGAAGAGAATGGACTGTCTTACCATTTTGTAACTGTGTTGCTGCAATTCCAGTCCATGCACACGTCCTTACTGATAGGTTTCTTCCAACAACCTCGGGAATGATGAAATTGTACGTGAAAGTTTTACCTGTTCCACCGGGTCCATCAAGGAAGAAAACTTTAGCATTATTTTTGTCAGTAACAACCCTACCAAATTGCTGCAGGACTTCCTGAATTTTTGCAAGAGCTGACTGCTCTGCTTGAACTTCTGGATGGTGTCTCAAAAAATCTTCAATCATGTGAGCACGGAATCTTTCCCACAACTCAGCTGGATTGCTTGGCTCTCCATGGATCAGAATGAAAGAGAACGCTTTGCGAATTTTAGAGGGAGTTGCTGATTCCCCAAGTTCTTCCATCGTTCGTATCCACAAAGTATCGTCATCCAATAGTCCAAGTGCAATGCACGCTTCCCTAAAAGATCTATATAAAATCCCATTAACAGTTCTAAGGTATTCAAAGGAACATGTAACAACAGCACACGTAAGAAATACCTTTCACCCTGCCGAATGCTAGTATTGTACATTCTACTTACAATTTTTTCTGCTCCACGCTGACGTGCCACCCACTTATGTTGTCGTGTTTGAAACACATAATGGTGGGGGATATCAGGATATAAATATTGACGTGCCTGTTCGTCAACACGATTCAATTCGAACCAAGCAGTTAACTTAGTGTGCTATTGTCCTATTTCCAGTGCTGCTTGTTCCTGTCCTTCTCTGAAAAAAATGCTCATTTGGAAGGTGAAAAAGAAGTCGTAAAATTGCATGACTTCCATATAAACCTCTAGGTTTATATGTGCATTGTACTTTTTGCTGAGGAAAGGATTGTGTGGGACGATCCATCTGTTGTCAAGATCCATATTCCGAATTCGAACAGTTCTTCCGTCATCTGGTTGGTGATATAAAGGATAGCCATCCACATTTAAAACAGTTCCATTGTTGAACTGCTTTGGAAAATTTTTGCTGCACTTACAATCTTGCATAGACGGTGATGACACATTCAAATGGCCACATGGACCATGGACCATGCAGGATTTGATGATTTCATAAAGTTCTGGTTCTTGATCGCGATTTGGAATTCGTGCTGATATCAATGAATCAATGTCATCACCATTGCGCAACTTAAATTCGTTGCCAAGATGCAACAGTATGTGCACATGAGGTAGACCCCATTTCTGAAATTCTATAACATCCACCTGTGCTACAGATACACCTAGAATAGAATCTTTGATAATATCGTTTTTAAGAGTTTCCAGCTTCAATTTGAATACTTGTGCAACCAGATCTGGTCTATCTGATGCGGTTTGACCAGGCAAAAGATTTTGAACAATTTCAGGCCATTTAGGATTAACTAATGCCATAGCATCTAGGTACAATTGGTGCATATTTCTTGGTGAACCTGAAAAGGTAGATGGCAATACAACGATATTACTCGCACGGAGGTTTCGTTCATGGGCAGCTTCCTCCAAATAGTCCATCAGGCCTGTGTAGCTATCTGCCCGTAGTTGTTCTTGGTTCTGGCATATAAAGTCGAGTCTCGCTCCCTCAACTTTGACATAGCTGTCAACAACTAACTGTCGAAATAGTTTTCCAGCTAAATGTAAAGCAGAAAATTCACGTCTAATGGCAATATGATAAATATAATACTGCAATTGTGTAACTTTATTCCGCCTTTCAGTTGCATGCTGTTGGACGTGATTCATGTTTGGACTCCATCCAGGATCACCTCTAGGAAAAATCATTAGATACATCATGGAGTCAATGTTTGTAGATGTGTAAGGAATATTGCGCTGATATTAGGGATGATCTTTTGGATAAACTACAATATTTCTACCAGCGGGAGCTGCACCATCGTTACCTACAAAAACTGCTGCAACTTCTTCGTGACGTGGAGCATTGTATCTCCTCCTGTCTTCACCTTCTCGCATATACATACCCACTACGGAGGTTGCTCTATTTTCTAAAAGCGCACTTCCCTTCTCTTCCCCTTCAACCTGAGCCAAGTTACAATATGCTGCGGCATAAGGTGAAACTCTATCAATGACTGTTTGTATTTGCTCTATCAAGTCTCTATTGCAATCTGTATTAGAAGGGTTTTGCATACGCATGTCAAGCGAATTAGCAGCTTTGATAATATACAGTTGGCTAAACATGGGCACTTGGTTTTCATAGTGCTCCATACTAATATATCAATAGTTATTAATTAATAGTGTTTCTCATATTTTAATTTTATCATTGATTTTAACTATTTTATTTTACGTTTAGGCAGAAGAACCATTTGTACATTTAATGGAAGCCAAATAATTGATTATTATTATTATACCTATGTAGCAGTTGTCCACATATCCTAAAACATGGAGGCCCATTTCCTGGGGGAGGACGTAAGTTAGCTGACAGAGAAGCAAAACTAAATGCATTATTATAGATTCTAATACACTTACGGAAATGTTTACCCAGAGCAGAATCATCAAGTAAAAGATCCCGTAACTCAGCGGATAATCTAATAAATTAGGAAGTTGTACCTTTCCATTTGTGCAACATTTAAAATTAGTTTCACGGTCGAATTTGATTGCTCCACAATGTTCACATAAAATGTTAAATTCACCTAAAGAATGAATGTCAGGTAAATCATTGTTTTCAATATCAATCCGTGCAGCATTTAAAAAGCGAGCCCTGCGCACTCGTCTGTTTCGGACATATGCTCTTTGGTGTTGTTGAGTATCAGTTGCACGTCGAGCAGCAGCTTGTTCCGGTTGCTCATGATCTCTTAGCGCCTGTTGTCAGAGGGCTTGTTCTTCAAGTCGAGCAGCTACTTGATCAGGTTGCTCATTATCTCTTAACGACTGCTGTCGGTGAGCTTGCGCTTCAAGTCCAGCAGCAACTTGCTCAGGTTGCTCATTAGCCTGTCGCTGTCTTTGAAGTTGTGCATCCCTCTCCCTTCTCAATTGAGCACGAATCTCACTTTGATTTGCACGGTATCTCCTTTGTCAGTCAGCATTTCTAATGCGACGACGTAGTTGAGGGTCATCAGCAGGGGGTTGTTGTTGTTGATGTTGTTGCCGTGCATCAACTACATCTCTATCAAATTGTGATCTAGGCAATGCAAACCTTCCATAGTTTCCATAGTCATGATCAGAATGCATAACTCGTTGAGAAAACAAACAAACAAAAGAACAATCTATACAGGAATGTATATATCTATTTATATAATTTTTATTATCACCACAAAACAACAGGCCTTGTGTTTTTGTCAGTTTACCTAGCTAAATAGACAACGATAAACAAAAAAGCGAACATAACTTTTCTTTGTTGTCTTTAGGCAAACGAAATGATCGTTTTTCTCAACTTTCTTCACTTTCTTTTCGCGCGAATATATGAAAATTTGTTCAAAGCAAACCTGATCAGTTTCCAATTGTTACCATAACATTGAACGGGGGTTAAAGAACGCTTAAAAGTGGATTCACTAAAGGTCATTCTTAAGTATTGTGGAAAAATTTAAGTTATAAATTGACTTATATTACTCATGTACATATATTTCAGTTAAAAATATTACATATCATGCAATTACCGCTATTTTTTAGAAGCCATTTGTTTCCGTTTATACCCCCTAATTTTCTTCAGATCTCCGCTATCTCTCCGTTGCAGATCCCCGATTTCTTTCAAAGCAAAATCTACCATTTTGCGTGACTTACAAACAAACAGACAGACAGAGAATCGGCTATTAATATATAGACTAGTATCCCATGTAAAACAATTTTACAGGTTTAAATTCTGAAAATGACAGCTCTAAAAATGGTGACGAAAAATTAAATCACAGAATAACGAATAAAAAGGGCATCAGTGTTGTAAGTACTGTAAACTCTCTCTAATTTCCTAAACCCTCACCTTAAGAAAAAGAAACAGAAGGTGCAGCTACCATAAAATTTGATCCGTAAATTTAGAGAGATCGAATTTGGAAGTTCTGACTGTATTGCTGAACTCTAAAAAATATACGGAAACATGTACAGGATCGTTAAGCGACAACTAACCGTTATCGAGATATTGTCGATCAAGCATTTTAGTTATGTAAAAGCTCTGTTTTTCACCCCTTCGTCAATGTCATAGACCATAAAAATGTCAGTTATTTTCTTAGAAGTTCTAGAGATATTTTCCAAATAACTTCGCATCTAATTGAAGAGACAATTCAATGGTTCCCTTGATTTAATGATTCACTTAAACAGACGCCATCTAGATCAAGCATTTTTCCAGGTATGCAATCAACACTGAAGCGCAGAACAGAAAAGTCAAAACCCATCAAAAATACACGCTATGCAGAAAATGCAATACAGAAAGAAACACTCTTCACACTTTTAATTAAAAATCTCAAGGTATTCCGGCTAAAGCATTTTTAGTTCAACATCATGAACTATGAACATGTTCATAATTATGTTATAAACAGAAAAACTTTTTATCTAGAAGATCTGAAACACGTCAAAATATTCATAATAAATCTTTCACGATACGATATATGCAGTAGTAAAAATAAATTGAGCGTACAGGTAAACAAGAAAAATATTAAAATCGTTGTAACTGTTCATGGAATCCAAACCCCAGTGTAAATAAAAGCCAAACGCGAAGGTCATAAAAGTGTTAAAATGTGAATTTTAAATAATTGCGATTTTCTTCACGAATCCAGAAGGTTAATGATATTAAAAACCATGATATTCATTTTTTCAATCACGTATTATTTGAAAAGTAATGACACAGAAACCGTATTAAACCCTATTACTATAAGAAGAACAAAACAAACAAATAAAAAAATTCTGAAGCGTACTTACCCTAAAAACATGGATATATCTTAAACTTTCGTTGTTGTCTATTGTTTCTTGATCTCACGAACAATCAAAACATTTGAAACGAGGAAAATGCAATGTAAAGGTATCTTTCCTTATACTAATCGTAGAAAAATATTAACCGTCGTCTGGCACACTTTTATGAATAAATGGTTGCAAAAATGACCCGAAATTTTAGAGAGTGAGCGCGTGAAAAAAAGCAGATGCACACTCGTAATTAGTATATAGACTAGCCACCTGCGTTGAGTTCACGAAAAATAAAATTAAGGAATTTGAAATAATAAGTATGCCCATGTTGTAGAGCTCGAAAAACTGATCATAAAAATGTATGGGATTGTTCCGCTACGATCAACTGTTACGATGAAGTCACAGACCCTTCCCCAAAAAAATTAGACCCAAATTTTTTGTCACCTCTTTGCCTGTATCGCGGACCCCAAAAAACGTCAGTTATCCCTAATGGTTGCCGAGATAATTTTCCCTAAACGTCGTATTCGATTAGGGTCTCACTGACGTCGCGCACAAGGAGAGAAATAATTTATGTGTGATCTTACATTGCTGACTCCCTGATTTCTTTCGCAGTTCACATCTACCATTTTGTGTGACTTACAAACAAACAGACAGACAGAGAATCAGCTATTAATATATAGATAGCCGCCAAGGCGGCAGCGCTTGCCGCCCATGTTTAGTATGGGTTGTGTCACCTCCCAATGAGTTCCCAAAAATAATATTAAGGAATCGATAATGGAAAGTGCTACCATCTTGTAGAGCTCGAAATTCTGAGCAAGAAAATGTATAGGATGATATGTCTATGATGCATCGTTTCGGAGATCTTGTCGATCAAAAGTTTTGATGACGTCATAAAACCCTGTCCCCAAAAATTTTGCACAAATTTTTTCGTCACCCCATGGTCAATACCGTGAACCCCAAAAAGCGTCAGTTATCCCTATTGGTTACGGAGATAATTTTCCCTAAATGTCGCGTTCGATTAGGGTGTCAATACAATGGTTTCACACTGACGTCGTAAAAAATAAAATAAAATAAGTACTCTCACAACAATTCAATCTACCATTTTGCGTGACTTACAAACAGACAGACAGACAGACAGAGAATCGGCTATTAATATATAGATAACAATACCTTTGTGTATACAAAGCCGTTTCTTCGTCAAATTCACAACGAAGAAATGAAATCCATTATTAACGACCGAAATCAAATGAGCGCATTTTAAGAGTTTTCCTTTATTAGCCAATGAAAACATTTCACCCTCTAGCCACTTCAGGTCTGTAAAATAGAGTTTGCTTCCTCCTCAGTCTGAAAACCATGCCCTTCCTAAGCTTAGGTAATGATCTTTTCCGAAACTACAATTAAAAGTTTTACCCCAATTCTTGAAAAAAGTCAATAATAACCTGTACTGTAACTCAATGTTTATCACAGTGGTTAAATACCTTTTCAAAATCAGTACTTAACGATATGCTACTGAGTAGTTTCGTAGAATAATATAAAATAGTGGTTCAAAGTTGTAATCAATACACTTGTCCCGAATTCCGAGAATAATTTTTTCCTTTGTGTGAAAACGAGGCCGTACTGAGTAGTAAGCTTGTCAACAATCTTGAAAATGGCTGAAGATACTGCGAGATCACACAGCTGCTGCTGAATAATATTGAAAAAAAAACTCCCAATTATAAATGATATTAATGAAGAAAATAGAGAACTGAATTGGGGAAAATGTTTAAAAGATATGCCAATGATAATAATCAAGGAAATTGAGCAACACCGTGAAAACAGTGGTAAATCCACTTATATAATAAAAACACTGGATAAGAATAAGAATAACTGGGGAAGAAAGTTTAAGGAGGAACGTTATATCTCAGCAGAAACAATACTTACAACTGTTATTGGGGACGAATTTTGTGTGAAGGCAAGGTGTAAAGCCAGTATGAAAAAAGACATCTCTTCAGTCCAGGTGAATGTCGTCAGCCAAATGCTCATGCCCAGCTGGCAATAGTGGGGAATTGTAATCATGTCATGGCCCTACTGTTTGAATTGGCTGATTATTCTTCGCATCAAATTGAAACTGTACCAAATGAAATATCATGTACAAGTAAAAGCAGACAATGGGGCATACCTAGTGACAATGTGTTGCATAAAAACCCAATTATGGCTAGCACTTTGAGTTCATCCTGCGATGAAAAGGGATAGACGGATTCACAGTCACGTCACATGTTTTTACTGCCCAGGCCCCACGCGGTTTTGGGGGTAAAACAAAAACAAATCACAGCAGAAGCCCGGGGAAATGTTATGAACCTCTACAATTATTATGTATACCTGAAGCATGAAGGCACGTGAAAGCATTTTGGATCGTTTCTTTCCACTTCTAAACTTTATTTGTTTTTGGAAAATCCTTATCTTGCTTCTCTTTAAGTTTACTTGATTAATCAATACAAAATACACTGGAAAGTACAGACCAATTTCGATTTTTTTTATTGTGCTTGACTGAACCAATCAAATAACAGTTTTGGCTATTTTTATTTAATACCCTATCTAGACGGTCTGGAAAAATGATTCCTTTAACCTTGATCGTTATCATAATTATTGGTGTAAGCTATGCTTACCCTTGATAGTAATCACATCCCTTAGTATACACAAGCCTTTTAAAGATTTACACGGGAATCTTTTTTGCCCCGAAGCGATCCCACATCGCTTTCACTTTCTTTCCTGACTATTCTTTCAACATAAAAACAGGGCTTCATGGAAGGAAGATTCATATTCTTATTACAGAGATCTTGAACCTGAGGATAGATATCATACAAAATGAAACTTACTTTGAATAGTGGAATACTCTTGCCTGATCCATGGTCAATAGAAGATGAAAATTGCGAACAAGACGAGACATTAATGCCAGACATTTCCTATGCTGATATCGTTTTCTACTTGTTGGAGACTCCTAGTGAATATACAAGAGACAAGATCAGGTGTTATAAATCTCTGGAAGCCTGGAACTTTTTCATATGTGGTCATGTGCAAGGTATTTTCATTTACAAATCAAAGAAAAAGACTTATGATAAAAGCCATTCGAAAAGAGGCTTAGTCAGTCCAGTGTAAAACAATATCATTTTATTGTCGTTCTTAACATTGGCATATCGAAACAATGACTTCTTCAATTCAATGATTGTTGACTTTGCCTGTTGGTTCTCCTGCATTCGTGAAATAGAGTCATTTTGATTTTTAACCAGGATTTCTTTTGTATCCACTAGCTCTTTCTGTAATTTTTCGTTTGCATCAGACAATTGAGTAGACTTTTGAGCCAGCAACAGATTTTCACTTTCAAGTTATTTAACCTTTTCACGCAACAATTCAAGTTCATTTTGTTCGCATTGTATTTCTTAAAAAGAATTTAAAATAAAAACATTAACACACAGATACAATAAGCTGGTCATTGACCAAATCACGCTATAATCATAGTCATTCACAATCTATTATTTTGTGTAACCTTCTATAAGTGGAGGGTAACTTTTATCACCTGAATCTTTTTATTTGTAATTTTAATCAAAAACCAATATAAATTCAATGACCATAGATACTACAATATCAATACATAGTGTCAGAATACTTTGTAAATCCCCATTCCCCACAGCATAAGAGCATCCTTAAGTGCATACCTGATTCTTCAGATGATATATGATCCTCATTGTTGTTATTTTCATCAGGCAGTTCTTGAGCTTCCATAGAAAATCTGTGTTTGTTGATTCCATTTTGTCGTGCAACTTTATTCTGCTGTTGGGCTTCCGTTAATTTTGTGTGTGAGAATATTGATGGCACATAGTCATAATGTGTTGGATCATTGGATTTTTTTCCTACAAGAGAAAAAAGGGGATCTTGTAAGAAAAAAAACTTTTCTGACTACTGTAACTTTTTTATATTCAATGTATTTTTTTCACTCAATATTTAAGCTTAGGTCAAACGTGTCCAACATTTCATCCAACATCGAAAATTTTCGGTGTTGGATGAAATGTTGGACACGTTTGACCTAAGCATTACTCAATTTAAGTATTTCAGTGAAATTTACTTTGAAAATCTAAAAAACACAACAAGATGGTAATAACCAAGAAACCTGAGATAAAATGGGCACTGTACAATCTTCCATTTTCTAAGTCATTTGCACTTCCCCATCCTTCTCTCTTGAGGGCTTGTAACCACTTCTGTCGTTGCCGTTGTCTTCTTTTTGGAAAGCAATAAAATTTCAAACCAGGATGTGTTGTCTTTCTATTTGCACAATTATAAGCACTGCATGAAGGCATGGTTGTAGTTTGGAAAAAAAACTAACCTTCCAGCTTCGTTTTGCTTGTGTTTTGGTTGAAAAATGGCGGATTCGCGCAATGTTTTGCCCCAAAAACTTTTTAACAATTCGCGCATGCGCATCGCGATGTAAACAAATGGCGATCAGAAAGTGGTCTATATAAATGTACACTGTATGACCCTAGATTAAAATGATCTAGAGAAAATATTCCAGCTTGAATTGAAAAACTGCAACAGAAGTGTCAAAGAATAGACAACAGGATTGGGTTTGCTCATGGCTAGTTTGCTCATTGTATTGATCTAACAGCATAAATACAAAATATGGTGAATTTATGTTAGGCCCTACACTATCACATCAACTGCTACCAATATCAAATCAAATCTGAAAATGATAACTAATATTAAGAAAACTAGTAACCCGGGTAAAAATTTTTACCAAACTTAACTTCGAAAACAATAGGCCAAATCCACCATTCCCATGTACATACCCCGTGACGAAAAAATAAATCATAGAATCGCAGCTCAAAAGTGTACCCATGTTGTAGAGCTCGAAAAACTGATCAAAAAAAGTGTATGGGATCGTTTCGCTACGACCAACCGTTACAGAGATATCGTCGGTTAAAGATTTTGATGACGTCATAGCCGCCGCAATACCAAAAATAATTTAGGCCCAAATTTTGTGGTCCCGTATCGCGGACCCTAAAAAACGTCAGTTTTCCCTATTGGTTCTCGAGATATTTCCTCAAAAACGTCGCGTTCGATTAGGGATGCTACGGAAGCGTATTGGTGCCATATAATTTTTCGTGACATAGTATTTCGCATGTGGAGAAATGTTTTTCATACACTTTAATTTCGCCACAAAAGAATTTCTACGTGAAGATTTGTTAAGTTTTGTAAATTTCGCCACATAAGAATTTCTATGTGAAGATTTTTTAAGTTTGGCTAATTTCGCCACATAGAAATTTCTATGTGAAGAAATACTGACATTCTTTATTTCTCTACATACACTGGATGTAACTGTGGATGTTCATAAGTTCAGTGGATGCTTTATACGTAATTCCGGCTCCCACGTTTTTTAAAAATGGCGGAGGAAGTAAAGGCTCTGAAAAGCAATGATGAGGTAAAAAAGAATATCCATTTCATAGCTAAATATAGCTACAGCGTACGAAATAAGGAATGATACAAATGTCTGGATAAACAGCGTTATTTAGTGAAATTTTTAAATCTGTAATGCTTATATTTTTGCAAAGTTTTGTCTGCTGTAAACTTTATCATTTTGTTTACAGCAACAAGGTACAGATTATTCCTTCACATTTTTTTGTTTTCTTGTTCTTTGTTTTGCTGAGCTATCATGGCTCGAATAAATGGACGTTGTTAGTGTGAATTTATACACAGAATAGAGAGAATAAATGGCCTTAGCCAGTTTTTCACACTCTGCTATGCTCTGGTTCACCAGGAAAACTAGAAGAAGAAGGCCTTGCTATTGATGATCTAAAGCAATTTTAGCACCAATTGAAATGACTGATCTTTTGTTTCAGTGAGTCTTATTTTACTTAAAAAATGAGAATCCACAAGTTACTGTAAAAAGAAACTCCGCATTATTCATTCTTTATCAATGAATGTTCGTAAAAGACAAAAATATATATATATATAATTAAAACAGTAAATTATTTTTTTTGGCTAATTACAACAGGAATAAGCACTTGGAAGCCATGTGAATGACAGCACTATGTGAATTTTTTTGCTACAAATTTGTAGATCATAGATTTCTTGGAACAGCGGGGATATAACAGTGCAACACTGAAGAAAGTGAAAGATTCCAGGGTCAGTAGCTTTATCATTAACTATGGATTTCTCAATAAACTGGTACTGCCCTAACTGTGTAAAAAAGATAGTCGTCAATAATCTAATGTTATGTATCTAAAGGTTTGCGGAGATTCAATCCATCTGTTAACAACTCAAGATTTCGATTTCATTGGTATTGGACTTGCGGATGCACGCTTGATTATAGAGAAATGTCGCAGTCAAAGCAGAGCAAGTGAATTAGCTGATTTAGTTCAATCTGTTCGCAGGAAGCACTGTGGTCAGCAGCCAAATAAGAAGAAAAGTAATGTAACAGTGAAGTATGCATGACATCACTGGTGTTCCAAAACAAAGTCCTACATAGTTGTTAAGTTAAGCTCTGGTGGTGGAATTCGGGAAAAGCAATGGGACAGGAGTGCAAAGTTGAGTAATGTTTTTGAAGATATGCAGCAAATCTATTTCCCTAATAAAAGAAATAGGAAAGGTATGTAGTATAAGTCCTATATAAATGCAAATCTATATAAATAAGCATATAAACTTATATTAATCTACACAAATGTATAGATGAAATGTTGGCATGAGCTTGATTTGTCATTAAAACTTAATTTGTTTGCAGGCTCTTCAAGCCTGATGTTATTTCAAATGTTTGCTGCTGATATGACTGAAATAGAAGATCAGAATAACACAATCAATGAACATTTGGATCAAAAAGGTATAAAGATCCCTAAATTTTTATTGATGAGTAAACCTATTCAGTTTGATTTGGATACTTTCTCAGATGATTCTGATTTTGAATTACCTGTTTTGAATCATCCACCTGCCTTAACTTCCACTCCTGAATTGGTTAACCGAAGAGAAATTATAAAACAACAAGATCACAACTTTGAGATGTCTTTAAAAGCTGATCAATTGAAAGAAACACTATTGAAGAAAAAAAATTCAGAACAACCGCAACTTCAAATTAATGCTACAAAGAAAGAGGAAGAACATTGCAGCTATTTAAAAAGGCTTCAGGAAAAACGGAAACAGTTAGTTTCACCAGAACCATCCTTATCCGAAAATTGTAGCATTATCACTGTGAAGCATTTGTCTCTTGGGAGAAAAACACGACTCTTTCCTTCTGATGCTAAAATGGAATGCGTGTATAACTGGGTTGGTAGTCTCAATATGCAACCGGAACTTTTTCAACTCAATGTTCATATGCCAGGAGTTACTGTTGTTGACCCAGGAGCTGTTGTCTCAGACTTTGAAAAAAGTATTCTTTACATGAAAGAGATAAACAATTCTGATTTCACAATGGATATTCATTTTCCTAATCAGATGGATGAGCCAACCTGTTCTAAGTTAGAAAATTCGAATTCCGAGCTGAAAAGAATTTTGTGCCCTATCTGCAGTAAAGGTTTTCTAGCTCAAGAGATTGAGGAACATGCTGAAAAATGTGCTGCAGAAAAATTTCCTATGATAATTGAGACTGATGAAAGTGAAACTAGCGATATGGAACTTCCTATTTTGTTGGAAAAACATCCAAAATCCATTGTTGGTAATGTTGGTGTAACCTTAAAAGATTTTGCTAGCAAATGCCATGTTGATAAAAGTTCTTCAATAAAAATAAAAGTGCGCCGAAACTATATCTTCCATGATTTTTGTGAGAGGATCAAGAAGCCTTGGATCCAGAATAAACTTGGTTGTGCATTCAGCATTGAATTTTATGGAGAAAGTGGCATTGATCAGGGTGGGCTTTCAAGGGAATTTTTCTCAGGTAAATATACATTTTAGTTTGATGACCTAATAGTTGGAAAGGAATTGAAAAATATGCATTGTCTGTTGCAATCTGCATTACTTATTTTGTTTATTTTCCTGGAAGCTAGCAATTTTGTTTTTTGATTTAATATTTGATTTATTTGATTTATGATCATTATTATTGATTGAATCATAGAAGCACTTGATCATATCAAAACTCATTTATTGATTGACTTTGATGAAGGAAAGGTACCTTTATCTATCCTGTATGAAGACATAGCTAATGGTATATTCAAAATAGCTGGTCAGCTAATTGCATCCTCAATTTGCATGAATGGGCCCGCACCATCATTCTTTAGTCCATGGGTCTACAGATACTTTGTCGGAGGTCTAAAGAACTGTTTGAAGTACCTCCCATCTCAAATTTCATCTAAAGGAAATTTGGCTCAGGTTTACAACAACGTAAGTAGATTCATTTTCAATCTTTGCTTAACTTTTGAAATGTGTCTCGAGATCAGTGGCTTGGCTTTGACTTTGAGTTTCTGCCAATTAAAAGAATGATATGGTTTGCCATTGATCATTATCAGTTGCTATTGCTATTAAGCAAGAACTGTTACACAAGTAATTTTTATACAGATATATATACTTGATAAAGATATGTAATATATCGAAAATTTGTTATGAGAAATGTGTTTTAATCTGTTCATATACAGATTTGTATTTAATTCCCAGAAAACCTTGTTTTTACCCATCTCTTATTATCTGCAGTATTAAACTTTCAGATACAGAAAATTCAAACCTCAAAAGAATTACAAGACTATTGTGGCACTGACGAAGGATTGGATATATTGTCAGAAATTGGCTTTAGGGGAATCCCAAGCAAAGTTAGTATTGAAACTAAGGCGACAATCTCGAGGTATGAGTGTTTTTTTTAGTTTGTGGTGCGTTTGTTTTACTTACTTACTTTTATCTTTTAAATATATATTTTTAGATCTATTTTTATGAAAGCAGTTTTGAATGACGTAATGCCTTGTCTGCAACAGTTATCTGAAGGCTTGAATATGTATGGTCTAATGGAATTAATGCGCTCTAATGAAGATTTTTTCAAATTTGTTTTTTGCTGCAACACTGAGTTTGATTGGACTTTTGATAAGATCGAGAGTTTGTTTAAGCCAGCCTTCAGCAGAAATGGTAGTTCCAGGAAGACAAAAGAAATAAATGTTTTCAAAGCACTGATGGATCATTTAGAGATTTGTTGTGAAGAAGGTATATGATCTCAGTAGAAAGTCAGAGGTATATTTGTGAATGTAGCGAAAGTAATAAAGCAAAATACTGCTTTTCTAGATTATGATTCTTTAAAGACAATCATGAAATTTATAACTGGTTCGTCGACAGTTCCAGTACTTGGTCTTCCATCTTTAGTACATATCGAATTCGTCCATGATTGTCCTTCTCGTTGTCAATGTAAACCAACAGTTTCAACGTGCGAGCTGACCCTGAAAATCGCTGTTCATTATGAAACAGTGAAACAAGTAAAAGAATTGTTCGAACAAGCTGTGACATTAAGTATCGGATTCGACGCCTTATAAGTTACTGGTACCGTTATTTTGTTTTACGCAACAACATGTTTAGTTCCCTTGGTGTATTTTATTTAGTTATTTTAACCTTTTCAAAACGATAGTAAATACAGTGGAATCTCCTTAAAGCGGACACACCATATAGCCCTACATTCCTTCCAGTAATTCCCATTGGACTTGTTCAAGCACTCGTTTAACTCTTATAAAGAACTTTTCTAAAGCGAACACTATATTTCGGAATAAATGGTGTCCGCGTTATAAAGATTTCACTGTTTATTCACCATGGTAACATTGATTCTGTAGTTGTATGCAAAACTGGATTTTTAAATGAAACTAAGGAAGAATCTGGTATTTTTCATTCCTTATGAAGTGTTTGATGTAATAGTCTTAATACCACGGTTACCATTAAATATTGTTTTTAATATTTTGTTTTTGCTGGACTTTTTTTTTCGAAAGATCGATACCAGCATTTTTGTTACAGTATTTATATGTATATACTAGTTACAGTTTTTATTTAAAAAGTTGTAGTTATTTCGAATTTTTAAAAAAGAGATGTTGTCCTGAAGGGATTTATTTTGAACCAATTTTGGTAATGCTACTACCTTAAGGGAAGAAATTTTCGCGGAATTTCATTTCGCGATTTTGAGTCCTAATTGCGAAATTAAAATTCCGCGAAAATTTCTTCCCTTAAGGTAGTCTGGGTTTCTGAAGTACTTATTTCAAAAATTTAGGGAAGAATTGGAGGGTGTTAACAGTGTGGTCATTCGGTAGTCAATTGATTTTCAGAAATTACCCACGGCAAAAATCTGCCAAAACATTTCTTTGCATTGGTCATTTACAAAGTCTCACATGTTTCATTCTCTGGCCTTTCTTAACGCCAAATCTAATCAGCCATTTTGTCCATAACAATTATTTTTAAAAATTATTTCGGCGCCACAATTGCCGAATCACATGCGAATATATTTTAGTTAAATTTGGCGCTCCAAAAAGTCTATTCTAGTCCTTAACTACGTGACGTTGTTAATGAATGTCAAAATGTCATCGTATAATTGTCTTCCTTCGTCAGCACTTCTTGGAAAATCCAAATTATTCTGTATCATGAAGAATAGTGCTAATCTTTCAAATTCTGGACTACAGCCGAATGGAGATACGGTCCTGCTGTATTGTCTTGCAAGAGCAATGTCTCGAGAAGTAACGTTCATCTTGTAGTTTACACTGCCTAAAACGTAAAATTGCTGGGATTGGACGATAGGGTAGGGTCATCTTAGTACTTAGTAAATAATAAGAAATAGAAAATATTTACCGTTTGAGGGTAAATCATAAAGGATATCAGGTATTCCATTCGGACATTCTTGGTTAGGATACGGCCGAATTCGATGAGAATTATGCAGCATCATAACTTCTTTATCACAAATGTAAAACAGAACTTTAAGCATTCTCTAAAAACGGAGGCGCAAGTTCTATAAACACATTACAACACATTACTTGTAAATCATTACTCGAATCTCATTTCCAAATCTTATTCCAAAGTGAAATTAAATTATAAAAATTTATAATTGTCAGCTTGTTTTTATCATTTTACAGACTGGAGGTTTCGTGTGATTGCTAACATTTCTGAATAATAAAAATAATAACCATATTTTCACAATTTCGCTATTTACATTTTGTTTTCATTTAGTTTGCTTGTTACATATGTATAACAACGTACCTTTGTATTGGATCTGTATCATTCCAGCTTCCTGAATCTTTCATATCCTAAACAATTCAATTGTAGTTCTGATTGGTATAACAACACTCTTTCTTTGAAGGAATCCTGTCACCCAATGTTATTTATAAATGAGAATGCCACTATTTTAAAATTTCTGGCCAGCTATGAGGAGTTTCTATTGCTTTCACTTTATGATAAATACATTGTTCGTGACAACGTTTAAGAGCTTATACCTTAAAGTAGTTCATCCACCATTGTCCAAAACACCTCCTAAGTTGAGACCAAAATGCCTCAATACGCTAAAATAAAAATACTTAAAGTAATATGTAATGCATAATAAAAGCTGACTTATTCTTAGAGTATTTTCAGAGGAATAGCTTTTGATCTTATCAATAGTTTGAGCCACTGTTTTCACAAGAAACGACAACACATTGACTTTATGAGTTATATCAAGATTTACCTGGTTGGAAGTAGATTTACCAAATAAAAAACTCTTTTGTCCGGACATTGTGTCGTTTTGATAATTCCGAAAAAATCTCTGTATTCCCGCAACATTGAGGTTTTCGTTTCCAGCATCACCACGAATAACTCTGGCTGTACCTGTGCAAAACAATACTCTGACCAGTGAAACATTCAGTAAACTTTTAATGAATTGAGTAATAGAAAAATGCCCTAAAGTTGATGTCTCTAAAATTTCTCAATTCGTCAATTCCTTTTTGTTTTAAGTTTATGCAAAAAAATAATTTTCTCTGATATTGTAGAAAGTTCATAAAATACTTTAATGAAAAGCTACAAACCTTTTAACTTTTCAACACACCGAAGGTAATATCCAGCAATGACTTTTGGGCAATTGTTTGTAGATGCAGTTTCCAGCCACAATAACTTCCTTGAGTATCTACACAAACAAAAAAATGAACATAGCTCTTCGTAGTTGGACATTGTTTAAAGACAAATGTTAGTTTACTAGCTTTAAAATAATTAGTCCCAATATTCCCAATATACCCATCTATGCATCCATGAATACAAAACCCATATGGCTTGAGCTTGTCATATCCATCCACATGCCATAAATAATTTGGACCCTAAAGTGATATGAAGATATGTTTTAATAAGCCATGTATAAGATAAACATATGTTTATCTAGAGAGAAAGGTGCATATATTATAATGTCAACATAAGTTTGGGTAAGTTATTCCTTATTCAATATCTAATTCAAACTAACTTTAGCTATATACTTTCTTCTAGTTTTGCTTTTCTTCGTGCCACTCCTTCTGGATCTAATAGCTTCTGAACTTGTCTAACGACATTCCTGCAAAATATTGAAACATATTCATATGTATTTCTTTTGAAATTGTGCAGAATATTATATATATATACGAAAAACTTACTGCGTAGTTTGAACTTTGTGAACAATTTGCAGTTTGCGGTGCATGCGCCTATATCCTAACAAACTACCACTGTTGTTAATTTCTCTCTGAAAATATTGCAGCATTATGAGTCGTTTATACCATGAATTTTGAGTTTTATGATGCATACCTTTCAGACAAGGAATTCTATTCTTAAAATGTTGTGTGTATATATATGTTTATTATAAATAATTATATACGGGTTAAAAAATTCTATCGAGTGCATATTATACTTATTTTTTAGCAAATGTATTGTCCTACCTGGATTGCATCACAAATAAAGTTGAATGAACCGTTTGGCTTTCGTCTGAAGAGACCAAGGTATGCTAAATTTCTTTTTAATTGTCTTAAACTGAAAAGGAGTAACAAATCTCTAAAGGATTGCTTTTGACTTTAACGTCATACATACACCTTGATTTTTGAAAAATGAAAAGTGTTACAAAAAACAACAGATACCTACCTGATTCTGATCCCATCTTTCCCTGATAATAAAGCAACTATTTCTTGATATTTATAACCAGACTCAAAATAAGCCACTATTCTTTCCATCATATATTCTGACAGCTAATAAATAAAAATAATCCATAAAAGGAAGGGAAAGGGTTTAACAAATTCATATCAAAAGTGGATGCTCGGTCGATTTTCATCGCTTTTTATGTATGTAAATTTATTGTTACCTACCGTGATGGTCGCCATATTTAAAAACAATTTGTACGTCAACTTGTTCACACTGATAGTACACTACACTCCAAGTCAAGCCAAGCGCTACTCGTGAAATAAGAACGAATTTCAATTTCTTCACATAAAAATTTTTATGTGGTGAAAATAAAAAATAAACTTATTTCCTTTACATAGAATTCTATGTAGTGAAAAAAAGCAACAAAACATTTTTTCCCTCATAAAAATTTCTATGTAGAGAAACTAATGTTTAAGTTTTATTTTCTTCACATAGAAATTCCAATCTGAAGAAAATAAAAGATGGCACTAATACGCTTCCGTAGGATGCAATGCAATGATTCCCCGTGATAGATTAAAAAACTGACGTCACAGCACTTGCTACTATATAATAATCGTAAAAAAAAACGCATGGCCTAACGAAAAAATTGACCACGATTAAGAAGATTTTGACCTTAAAATTCAACAAAATTTATCTCTCTCTAAAATAAAAGTGTGACACACACTCGCTATTATATATAAGACTTACCGCCAAGGCGGCGTCAATCGGCGCCCATGTGCACCTGCTCTGTGTCACCCCGGAGACCCCAGTAAATCTCATATTTCTTGAAAAACGGCTCATACAGCCTGTGTTCAGCCAGAGGCAGATTCGAAATCAAATATCAAATATCAGTTTAAACAATGGTTCCAAAAAACCCCAAATTTCATGATGTGTTACTTCTATATATTAATAGCCGATTCTCTGTCTGTCTGTCTGTTTGTTTGTTTGTTTGTTTGTAAGTCACGCAAAATGGCAGATTGAGTTGTGAGCGAAATTATTACTTTTTTGTGTGCGACGTGAGTTTGAAACAAATACATTGCAACCCCAATCGAACGTGAATTTTTTTGGCTGATGAACTAATAGGAGTAACGTTTTGTTTTTATCATTATTGTTAGTTTTATATTCCACGTTGACTTGGCTTTGAAAACAGTACATCAACTAAATACAAAGAAACTAACTGATTAAACATTATGGACAAAAAGCAGCAGTGGCGGAACGTGGCAGCATATGTTTGGTTTGCCACTAACTCTTGCCTGACTGTCTGAGACGGGTGAACTTTTTTTTGAGCAATCAAAATGTTTAAAAACCGATACGTAAAAAAAGAGTATCATGATTCAAAATATTTTTTTTTTGCTTTTGTCTTAATAGTTGCCTTAATTTGTTTTAATCGATTTCTTTTAATGTATTTTAATCAGATCGAACGTTTTTTGTATTCACTTTATTCATTTAGCACGTGCCTTTTTTTCTCTCCTCCCGTGTGATCTTTTTAAGAAGAGAAACCATTTCCCCCTTACGTTTGATAGCACCCATGTTAGAGCGCGTAACTTTTTTTAAAACAAAAGCTAATAAAAAGTTTAAATTTTCTCTCTCTACGTTTTGAGTGTATTATTGTTACACTGATAAAAGATTGGTTTTACCAGAGGTTGTGACTTCGAATTTGCTTCTGGTTGAACACAAGTTGTACGAGCCGTTTATAAGGAAATTTGACGTTTATTGATACAGTGATACAGATCAGGTGGACATGGGCGGCGACCGCCGCCGCCTTGGCGGCTAGTATCTATATATTAATAGCCGATTCTCTGTTTGTTTGTCTGTTTGTTTGTCTGTCACGCAAAATGGTAGATTGAGTTGTGAGCGAAATTATTTCTTATTTTGTGTGCGACGTGAGTTCGAAGCAAATACATTGCAACCCCAATCGAACGTGACTTTTTTTGGCTGATGAACTAATAGGAATAACGTTTTGTTTTTATTGTTAGTTTTATATTCCACGTTGACTTGGCTTTGAAAACAATACATCAACTAAATACAAACTAACTGAAACTAACTGATTAAACGTTTTGGACATAAAGCAGTGGCAAAACGCGCGGTTTACCAGTGTATCCTAACGTATCCTTGCCTGACTGTCTGAGACGGGTGAACATTTTTGAGAAGCAATCAAAATGTTTAAAAACCGATAGGTAAAAAAAGAGTATATGATACAAAATATTTTTTTTTTGCTTTTGTCATAATAGTTGTCTCAATTTGTTTTAATCGATTTCTTTTAATCTATTTTAATCAGATCGAACGTTTTTTTTTATTCACTTTATTCATTTAGCACGTGCCTTTTTTTCTCTCCTCCCGTTTGATCTTTTTAAGAAGAGAAACCATTTCCCCCTTACGTTTGATAGCACCCATGTTAGAGCGCGTAACTTTTTTTAAAACAGAAGCTAATAAAAAGTTGAAGTTTTCTCTCTCTACGTTTTGAGTGTATTGTTACACTGCTAAAAGATTGGTTTTACGAGAGGTTGTGACTTCGAATATGCTTCTGGTTGAACACAAGTTTTACGAGCCGTTTATAAGGAAATTTGACGTTTATTGATACAGTGATACAGAGCAGGTGGACATGGGTGGCGAGCGACGCCGCCTTGGCGGCTAGTCTCTATATTAATAGCCGATTCTCCGTCTGTTTGTTTGTTCGTTTGTTTGTCTGTCACGCAAAATGGTAGATTAAGTTGTGAGCGAAATTATTTCTTTTTTTGTGTGCGACGTGTGTTCGAAGCAAATACATTGCAACCCCAATCGAACGTGACTTTTTTTGGCTGATGAACTAATAGGAATAACGTTTTGTTTTTATCATTATAGTTAGTTTTATATTCCATGTTGACTTGGCTTTGAAAACAGTACATCAACTAAATACAAAGAAACTAACTGATTAAACATTTTGGACAAAAAGCAGCAGTGGCAGAACGTGGCAGCATATGTTCGGTTTTCCACTAACTCTTGCCTGACTGTCTGAGACGGATGAACTTTTTTTGAGCAATCAAAATGTTTAAAAACCGATAGGTTAAAAATGAGCATCATATCAAAACAAAATGTTTTCTTTTTTGCTTTTCTTTTAATAAATTAAGTTCTTGCTTTAATTGTTAAGTGTTCTGATCGAACGTTTTTTTATTCTATTTATTCATTTAGCACGTACCTTTTTTTTTTCCTCCCGTGTGAACTTTTTAAGAAGAGAAACCATTTTCCCCCTGTTTGATAGCACCCATGTTAGAGCGCGAAACTTTTTTAAAACAAAAGCTAATAAAAAATTGAAGTTTTCTCTCTCTACGTTTTGAGTGTATTGTTACACTGATAAAAGATCGGTTTTACCAGAGGTTGTGACTTCGAATCTGCTTCTGGTTGAACACAAGTTATACAGGCCGTTTATAAGGAAATTTGACGTTTATTGATACACTGATACAGAGCAGGTGGACATAGGCGGCGAGCGACGCCGCCTTGGCGGCTAGTGTAATATAATAATAAATTAGAAAAGAGATACGAAAAAACATTCTGTCTCCCACTTCATGCTTTTAAACGGGAAAAAAGCAAAGTCAGCTAATAATTGTATTCCACCGTGTAACGTCAACACGAAAGTTGGAAGATGATGAACAAAATCGGAAACTGACATTCGCCTATCTCGCTTACGCTCGCTGCGGGGCAATTAATAATTTTCAACTCTTATATATGGAGAAAGTCTTTTTTTGAGATCTATGCAAATATATAATTTTTATTCTGAAAATATTTTTTCCAGGTAATTGATGAGGGAAAAACGTTTTTACAACTCTCGTGAACTTCTTAAAGATCAACTCTATTTCACAAAAGAAATCTATTTGTGACACCAAAAGATTCATATTATCAAAACTTTCTAGCAGATTAACGTAAATTGTTCAGAAAATTCAATTTCCAAAATGATCACTATTAAATGAAAAGGCTGTCAAGTAAAAACAAAGAGCAATTTCGTCATTAACGGAATCTTCATTAAATTCATTATTTTTTACTCTTCCTAGTTTCTTTTTTGGCATTTTATTTTATTTGCTTATAAATATACAATAATTTATTTTCATCCATTATATTTTCGTCAACCTTATGTCAACTAGTCAGCGATGACGAAAATACATTATTGTATATACTTATAAACTAATGAAATTAAATGACAAAAATGAACCTAGGAAGAATAAAAATCAGTCGTTTTGCTTGGCATGAAATCAACAAAATAATTCAAAACATTAATTAATGGGCGGTTAAATTACACGAGGTACAAATTAACTCGTGTCATTCATTCTCACGTTAATTTTGTGTAATAAAAGGTCCATCATTTAAGTTTTTTTCTGTTCTCATACCCTATAAGAATGATTCGCTCTGTCAAGTTGCTCTCGTGGATGAAACGAAGTAATGTTTTCGGTCTGGGGAATATCTTTGCGAAATTCAAAGATAAAATCGCTAAAATAAAGCGATGCAAAAAATAGTCGGCCGAAGGTATATTAAAACATTAAGTGACTCAAACTTGATGAAAGCCTTATCAGAGCTGGTGTTAGGGTTCGACTAATACAGACTGCAACAAATATCTCGAAAAGGTCTTGAAAACATGGTATACCATTTGCAACAATCCCAAACATTGTTTCTGTTCAACTTTTGTAAAATCGCTATAAAAATGGTAACAATAGCTATAAGGGATGTCAGCGTCAAGAGGAAGGTATAAGCACAACGTTTGATATTTTTAGAAAAAATCACCTCCAATACACCTTTCCCGAATCTATATATTAATAGCCGATTCTCTGTCTGTCTGTCTGTTTGTTTGTTTGTTTGTTTGTAAGTCACGCAAAATGGTAGATTGAGTTGTGAGCGAAATTATTTCTTTTTTTGTGTGCGACGTGAGTTCGAACCAAATACATTGCAACCCCAATCGGACGTGACTTTTTTTGGCTGATGAACTAATAGGAATAACGTTTTGTTTTTATCATTATTGTTAGTTTTATATTCCACATTATTGACTTGGCTTTGGAAACAGTACATCAACTAAATATAAAGTCACTTACTGATTAAATATTTTGGACAAAAAGCAGCAGTGGCAGAACGTGGCAGCATATGTTCGGTTTGCCACTAACTCTTGCCTGACTGTCTGAGATGGGTGAACTTTTTTTTTGAGCAATCAAAATGTTTAAAAACCGATAGGTAAAAAAAGAGTATCATATCAAAAGATAATGTTGTTGTTTTTTGCTTTTCTTTTAATAATTTAATTTGTTCTTTTAATTGTTAAGCGTTCTAATCGAACGTTTTTTTATTCTATTTATTCATTTAGCACGTGCCTTTTTTCTCTCCTCCGTGTGAACTTTTTAAGAAGAGAAACCATTTTCCCCCTGTTTGATAGCACCCATGTTAGAGCGCGTAACGTTTTTAAAACAAAAGCTAATAAAAAGTTTTTCTCTCTCTACGTTTTGAGTGCAAATAAATAACACATGAAATTTGGGTTTTTTTGGAACCATTGTTTAAACTGATATTTGATATTTGATTTCGAATCTGCCTCTAGGATAACTGACGTTTTTTCGGGTCCGCGATACAGGTGATGGGGTGACAAAAAATTTGGGTCTAACTTTTTTGAGAGGGGTCTGTGACGTCATCAAAATCTTTGAAGAATGATATCTCTGTAACGGTTGATTCGTAGCGGAACGATCCCATACATTTTTTTTAATCAGTTTTTCGAGCTCTACAACATGGTAACACTTTCGGTTGCCAATTCCTTAATTTTATTTTTCGTGAAGTCAACGCATG
Organism: Turritopsis dohrnii; assembly: GCA_027922465.2. Taxonomy (NCBI): domain Eukaryota; kingdom Metazoa; phylum Cnidaria; class Hydrozoa; order Anthoathecata; family Oceaniidae; genus Turritopsis; species Turritopsis dohrnii. The sequence continues at coordinate 1,715,653 of BQMF02000006.1, forward strand.
CTGAACATGGGCGGCGAGCGACGCCGCCTTGGCGGCTAGTCTATATATTAATAGCCGATTCTCTGTCTGTCTGTTTGTTTGTTTGTAAGTCACGCAAAATGGTAGATTTCGCTTCGAAAGAAATCGGGGATCTGCAACGGAGAGATCGCGGAGATATGAAGAAAATTAGGGGGTAAAAACCGGAAAAAAATGGCTTCTAAAAAATAGCGATAATTGCATGAAATTGTAATATTTTTAACTGAAATTTTTAACTGAAAGCTAGGTAAACTGACAAAAAACACAAGGCCTGTTCTGTTTTTATTTTTGTGGTGATAATAAAAATTATATAAATAGATATACATTCCTGTATAGATTGTTCTTTTGTTTGAGTTTTTTCTGAACGAGTTATGAATTCTGATCATGACTATGGAATGCCTCAAAGGTTTGCATTGCCTAGATCACTATTTGATAGAGATGTAGTTGATGCACGGCAACAACATCAACAACAACAACCCCCTGCTGATGACCCTCAACAACGTCGTCGCATTAGAAATGCTGAACGACAAAGGAGATACTGAGCAAATCAAAGTGAGATTCGTGCTCAATTGAGAAGGGAGAGGGATGCACAACTTCAAAGACAGCGACGGGCTAACGAGCAACCTGATCAAGTAGCTGCTCGACTTGAAGCGCAAGCTCACCGACAACAGGCGCTAAGAGATAATGAGCAACCTGATCAAGTAGCTGCCCGACTTGAAGAACAAGCCCACCGACAACAGTCGCTAAGAGATCATGAGCAACCCGAACATGCTGCTGCTCGACGTGCAACTGATGCTCAACATCACCAACTTCTGAGAAACAATGAGCAACCTGAACAAGCTGCTGCTCGACGTGCAACTGATGCTCAACAACACCAAACAGCATATGTCCGAAACAGACGAGTGCGCAGGGCTCGCTTTTTAAATGCTGCACGGATTGATATTGAAAACAATAATATACCTGACATTCATTCTTTAGGTGAATTTAACATTTTATGTGAACAGTGTGGAGCAATCAAATGTTGCACAAATGGAAAGGTACAACTTCCTAATTTATTAGATTATCCGCCTGAGTTACGGGATCTCTTACTTGATGATTCTGCTCTGGGTAAACATTTCCGTAAGTGTATTAGAATCTATAATAATGCATTTAGTTTTGCTTCTCTGTCAGCTCACTTACGTCCTCCCCCAGGAAATAGGCCTCCATGTTTTAGGATATGTGGACAACTGCTACATAGGTATGGAGCACTGCATGCTAATGAAAACCAAGTGCCCATGTTTAGCCAACTGTATATTATCGAAGCTGCTAATTCGCTTGACATGCGTATGCAAAACCCTTCTAATACGGATTGCAACAGAGACTTGATAGAGCAAATACAAACAGTCATTAATAGAGTTTCACCTTATGCCGCAGCATATCGTAACTTGGCTCAGGTTGAACAGGAAGAGGAGGAAAGGGCGCTTTTAGAAAATAGAGCAACCTCTGTAGAGGGTATGTATATGCGAGAAGGTGAAGACAGGAGGAGATACAATGCTCCACATCACGAAGAAGTCGCAGCAATTTTTGTAGGTAACGATGGTGCGCCTCCGGCTGGTAGAAATATTGTAGTGTATCCAAGAGATCAGCCCTTGCGAAATATTTCTTACATGTCGACAAACATTGACTCCATGATGTATCCAATAATTTTTCCTAGAGGTGATCCTGGATGGAGTCCGAACATGAATCACGTACAACAGCATGCAACTGAAAGGCGGAATAAAATTACACAATTGCAGTATTACATTTATCGTATTGCCATTAGACGTGAATTTTCTGCTTTACATTTAGCTGGAAAACTATTTCAACAGTTTGTTGTTGACAGCTATGTCAAAGTGGAGGGAGGGAGACTCCACTTCATACGCCAGAACCAAGAACAATTACGGGCGGATAGCTACACAGGCTTGATGGACTATTTGGAGGAAGCTGCCCATGAACGAAACCTCCGTGCGGGTTATGTCGTTGTATTGCCATCTACCTTTTCAGGTTCACCGAGAAATATGCACCAATTGTACCTAGATGCTATGGCATTAGTTTCGAAAAAAGGTAAACCAGATTTATTTTTAACTTTTACATACAATCCTAAATGGCCTGAAATTGTTCAAAATCTTTTGCCTGGTCAAACTCCATCAGATAGGCCAGATCTGGTTACACGAGTATTCAAATTGAAGTTGGAAGCTCTTAAAACGATATTATAAAAGATTCTGTTCTAGGTGTATCTGTAGCACAGGTGGATGTTATAGAATTTCAGAAAAGGGCGCTACCTCATGTGCACATGCTGTTGCATCTCGGCAACGAATTTAAGTTGCGCAATGCTGATGACATTGATTCATTGATTGATAGCACGAATTCCAAATCGGGACCAAGAACCAGAACTTTACGAAATCATCAAATCTTGCATGGTCCATGGTCCGTGTGGCCATTTGAATGTGTCTTCACCGTGTATGCAAGATGGTAAGTGCAGCAAAAATTTTCCGAAGCAGTTTAACAATGGAACTGTTTTAAATGTGGATGGCTATCCTTTATATCACCGACCAGATGACGGAAGAACTGTTCGAATTCGGAATATGGATCTTGACAACAGATGGATCGTCCCATACAACCCTTTCCTCAGCAAAAAGTACAATGCACATAGAAAACCTAGATGCCTGTGTTTCCATTTAAAGGGTCAAGTATTTGTACAAATACATTTACAAAGGACATGATACTGCTCATATTTAAATCAATGAGCGAATAGATCATGACGAAATCAAAACCTTTTTAGATGCGAGGTATGTATCTGCTCCAGAAGCTGTGTGGCGTTTATGCTCTTTTCCAATGCACACTCAAAGTCATGCTATTTTACGACTTCCTGTTCACCTTCCAAATGAGCAGCAGATTTTTTTCAGAGAAGGACAGGAACAAGCAGCACTGGAAAGAGGACAAGAGCACACCAAGTTAACTGCTTGGTTCGTATTAAATCGTGTTGACGAACGGGCACGTCAATATTTATATCCTGATATCCCCCATCATTATGTGTTTCAAACACGACAACATAAGTGGGTGACACGTCAGCGTGGAGCAGAAAAAATTGTAAGTAGAATGTACAATACTAGCATTCGGCAGGGTGAAAGGTATTTCTTACGTGTGCTGTTGTTACATGTTCCTGGTGAGACTTCCTTTAAATACCTTAGAACTGTTAATGGGATTGTATATAGATCTTTCAGGGAAGCGTGTATTGCATTTGGACTATTGGATGACGATACTTTGTGGATACGAACCATGGAAGAACTTGGCGAATCAGCAACTCCCTCTAAAATTCGCAAAGCGTTCTCTTTCATTCTGATCCATGGAGAGCCAAGCAATCCAGCTGAGTTGTGGGAAAGATTCCGTGCTCACATGATTGAAGATTTTTTGAGACACCAGCCTGAAGTACAAGCAGAGCAGTCAGCTCTTGGTAAAATCCAGGAAGTCCTACAGCAATTTGGTAGGGTTGTTACTGACTTTGATTTACCTGCTTTTGAACAAGCTATTGCTGACGATCTACCAAATGCTGATGAAATGAGGGAAGAAGCCATCAACATGAGGAACAAGTTGAATGCTGACCAACTTGCTGTTGCTGATGCAGTCCTAGATGCAGTGGCAACAAACGACAGTAATAATGCTAAAGTTTTCTTCCTTGATGGACCCGGTGGAACAGGTAAAACTTTCACGTACAATTACATCATTCGCGAGGTTATTGGAAGAAACCTATCAGTAAGTATGTGTGCATGGACTGGAATTGCAGCAACACTGTTACAAAATGGTAAGACAGTCCATTCTCTTTTTAAATTACCTGTTCCTGTATTGGACAATTCAACATGCAATGTCAAGCCTAACAGTAGGCATGCCGATTTCTTACGTAGTCAGCATATTTCGATATTTGATGGGGCAAGTATGATTCCTAAGCATGCACTTGAGGCTATTGATAGAATGTTCAGAGATATCTGTAACAGTGATGTGCCTTTTGCTGGAAAGGTTGTTCTTTTAGGTGGTGATTTTAGACAGACTCTTCCAGTAGTGAAAAGAGGCAGACCAGCTCAGATAGTGGAAGCATGCATCAAGAGCTCTGTCTTGTGGCCAATAGTGCAAATCTTTCATCTAAATGTCAACATGAGAGCTGCACCTGGGGAAAGGGGATTTGCAGAATTCCTACTTGAATTAGGAAGTGGAACGATACCGAAAAAAGTGGATGAGCCATTTAAAGACTCCATCGAAATTCCGCACGAATGTGTTGTGCACGGAAATAATGATATTCTCCATTCTATTTTTAGTGATGCTGGAGGAGAGGATATGTCGAGTCGTGTAATTCTGACACCAACCAATGATGAGGCTTTAGTAATTAATGAACGGATTCTTCAGGGAATGCCTGGCGAAACAGCCACGTACTTTAGCGTCGATTCTGTTGTTTCTGATGAGCAAGAAGAGATTGACCTGTATCCGATGGAGTTCATCAATTCGCTTACTCCTTCTGGAATGCCTCCACACCGGTTGAACTTGAAAGTCAATAGTATAGTGATGCTGCTGAGAAATTTATCGTTGAAGGACGGTTTATGCAACGGCACCCGATTAGTCATCCGTAATCTCCGAGAGAATATCCTTGATTGTGAAGTGCTGACGGGTATCTCCGCTGGAAATCGGGTGCTCATTCCTAGAGTAACATTGTGTCCCAACGATACCAACCTTCCATTTCAGCTGAAGCGTACACAATTTCCTCTTCGTTTGTCCTACGCAATAACCATAAACAAAAGTCAAGGTCAGACTTTTGAACGGGTTGGTATTTACATGCAAAGGCCTTGCTTCAGTCACGGTCAACTGTATGTTGCATTTTCACGAACACAAAGCTTTGAAGCGGTGAAAGTAAAGGTTTGTAGAACTTTGCAGCAAGGCTATGTTAGAGACAGATGCTACACTAGAAATGTAGTCTACCAACAGGTATTATGAATATTTTTACCTTGCAAAAATATTTATGCAATTGATATTTAATGTTTTGAATTGAAACTTTGCACAAGGTTAATGAGGAGGCATCACATTACATTACCTGGAAATTAAATTGGTATACATTGAATTGAATAATACTGAAATTAAAGCAGTTTACATTGAAATGAATTACATTGAAATGAATTACATTGAAATCACTTACATTGAAATGAATTACATTGAATTGAGTTACTTTGAATTGAGTTACGTTGAATTGAGTTACGTTGAATTGAATTACATTGAATTGAATTACATTGAATTGAATTGAATTGAATGAGTATAGCATTAGATTAGATGACCTAGAAATTAGATTACTTTACATTAAATAGATTAGATTGAATATGTCAAATGATTAGTATATAGCATTAGATTAGATTACCTTGAACTTTTGAGTAGATTGAAGATTGAATAGATTATGGAAAAATATGGAAGCGGCATGGAGCCGGGTGGCGGAGGGTATGAAAGCGGCATGGAGCCGGGTGGAGGAGGGTATGAAAGCGGCATGGAGCCGGGTGGAGGAGGGTAGGCAAGCCGCAAAAAGCCGTTGTATGTGTGACATATTGTAATTTGTTCTCTTTTTTTGAGATTCTGATGTCATTGAAAAGGCAGTTTTATCATTGTTATACAGTAACATATGGCCATACATGTTGAACTGCATGGTTTCTTTTAAAAATTGGTATGAATGTTTCGCTTACAATTCTTTTCCTTTTATAACCTGATAGTCCATTACTATTTTTTGTACCTGCAGTTCTCTTAGATTTTCTTTTCTTTTTTAGATAATGAGACAAAGCGTAAACCTCTACACATAATTTCCATGTTGTGTAGCTTTGGATTGAGACACTTGGGTAAGAAATCTTCTGAAAATATTCCTCCTAACTTGAGGCTTTGCTAACAAATTGAAAGTAGATTCAGTTAGATTTTTTCACAAGTTCATGTTGTGAGCACAACTTAATTTCATATGTTTAGAGTTTGCGTATAGTCGTAGAATAGAAAATACATATCAGCTTAACGTGAAGAAAGATGAAATTTCGTTGCACTTGAGAGATTGGTCTATGTTTATTGAGATAATAGAAAGTTAGGAAGTTAGACATGGCTGCATGCGGTTTTGTTTATAATTCAGTGACATCCCCCACCCTATCTATACGGTTTCTTCTGGAACAATAGATTTAATCAATCCCCTTTGGCTTGGAATAACCAGGAGTTTTACCCCTGGAGTCGGTATGATAATCACATGTGTTTCATATATTCTTGAGAAAAACTAACTTGAGAACATGCTTATAAGAAGTAAATTGATCCACAGTTTTTCTCTATAAAAGTGTTTAAAGTGATTTCATATTTATCTGATTACCGTAATGCATCGATTAAACGCCCCTTCTTTTAAACCCCCCCCCCCCCCCCCCCCTCGAATAGATGCCTATATTTTTTATCGATGTTTATATTTAGTTTATATTTACGAAAAAGAAGAGTTTCACAATAATTCAATAGACGCCCCCCTCTTTTAAACGCCCCCCTCGAATAGACGCCCCCTAAAAATTCAATTTAATAAACGCCCCGGGCGTCTAATCGAAGCATTACGGATTACATTGTAAATATATATTGAGAATATATAACTTGAACTATTGTCCAATATTTTCTCTTTTACAGACTAAATTATCATTAAACGTATTGGCCGTTATATGTTGTTTTTCTGTATCTCATTCATGTTGTCATATAGAATATTGTACCTTTAACACCTAGAATACTTTTAGTCAACGTTCGTATTATCACTTGTTAATGACATAGTGACTGCATGTCCAAGAAAAAAGCAGTCTTAACAATATAATTATCGTTACTTTTTCAGATGGCAAATAATAATGACAATGTCCAAGCAGCAGTTGCGGCGTTATGTATGCACCTATGATAATTTCATTTTGTTTTATGAATACTGATTTCAATTCTATAAAATGCTTCATTAAATCTTTGTTTTTCTTTTCAGTTCGTAATTTGAATAATAATAATAATATAGGTATGTCCATTTCCTTTCGCAAAATATTTCTATGGTTCTCTCTAAAAAATATACTTTTTTGGTTGTTGCTTATTCATTTTTTTTTTTATTTTTAGATATGGAGCGGCTGCTTCGTAAGTAGCTGTTATAGTCGTTTCCTATTTTTTATAATTGGTTTTAATGTGTAGATATGTCATTTCTAATTCATTCCATAATTTAGAAAATTTACAAATTGACGATGGCCGGGAGCCGGACCCGAAAATCAGTAAGAATTCAAATAACCTTCTTATCATTATCATTCTTCAATTATTAACAAAAGATAATTTCTTATTATAGTTGCGGTATATACCAGGTTCCTGCGGGAACAGCTGGCCCGAGGAGGGCCAACCAACGATGCCGCCCTCGGTTCGTGGGTGCGGCATGGAGGGTTTTTTCTCCCTCCAGACCAAACCCGCGGTAGGGACCGGGGCAGAACCGCAGTTACCATCACATGCCGCGGCCATACTAACCGTTTGTGTTTGTGTTTTTTATGTATTGTTTTTTTGTTTCATGTTTGTTGAATTATAAATGTTGAATTATAAATCTTCTTCGGTTCTTTTCTTGATTCCCCTCTTTCCATGCCATTATATGTTTTGTGAACTCTTTTGAGGGAGGCATCCTGAACATGGGCGGCGAGTGACGTCATCAAAATCTTCGAACGATGATATCTCTGTAACGGTTGATCGTAGCGGAACAATCCCATACATTTTTTTTATCAGTTTTTCTAGCTCTACAACATGGGTGCACTTATTATTTCCAATTCCTTAATTTTATTTTTCGTGAACTCAACGCAGGCTGAACATGGACGGCGAGCGACGTCGCCTTGGCGGCTAAATTATTTTTTAAAACAATCGTTGATCAGCACAACAATACACTCAAAACGTAGAGAGAAAAAAACTTTTTATTAACTTTTGTTTTAAAAAAGTTACGCGCTCTAACATGGGTGCTATCAAACATAAAAGGGGGAGATGGTTTCTCTTCTTAAAGTTCACACGGAGCAGAGAAAAAAGGCACGTGCTAAATGAATAAATGGAATAAAAAAACGTTCGATCAGAACGCTTAACAATTAAAAGAAGAAATTAATTTATTTAAAAAAAGCAAAAAAAAAGCATATTGTTTTGATATGATACTCTTATTTTACCTAACAATTTTTAAATATTTTGATTGCTCAAAAAAAAAGTTCACCCGTCTCAGACAGTCAGGCAAGAGTTAGTGGCAAACCGAACATATGCTGCCACGTTCTGCCACTGCTGCTTTTTGTCCAAAATGTTTAATCAGTTAGTTTCTTTGTATTTAGTTGATGTACTGTTTTCAAAGCCAAGTCAACGTGGAATATAAAACTAACAATAATGACAAAACGTTATTCCTATTAGTTCATCAGCCAAAAAAGTCACGATCTATTGGGGTTGCAATGTATTTGCTTCGAACTCATGTCGCACACAAAAAAAGAAATAATTTTGCTCACAACTTAATATACCATTTTGCGTGACTTACAAACAAACGAACAAACAAACAGACGGAGGATCGGCTATTAATATATAGACTAGTATCTCGCGTAAAAGTTTTTAAGGCTTTATTTTCGGGAAGGATGTGTCGAAAGAAGGTGACGAAAAATTAAACCATGGAATCACATATAGAAAGTGTACCCATGTTGTAGAGCTTGAAAAACTGATCAAAAAAATGTATGGCATCGTTTCGCTACGATCAACGGTTGCAGAGATACCGTCGATTCAAGATTTTGATGACGTCATATCCGCAGTATCAAATAAAATTTAAGTCCAAATCATGTGTCACCCAATCACCCGTATCGCGGACCCTAAAAAACCTCAGTTATCCCGATTGGTTCTCGAGATACTTCCCCAAAAACGTCGCGTTTGATTGGGGATGCAATGCAATGGTTCCCCGTGATCATAAAAACATCTGATGTCAAATGATGCCACATGCTATTATACTAATCGTGAATGTGTCTTGCGTGGTCAAACCGCTGCTATATGACCACGATTAAGAAGATTTTGACCATTAAAAAAACAGTTAAATGTGTTACACACGATTGCGAATTAGTATAAGTAGACTAGCCGCCCAGGCGTCGTCGCTCGCCACCCATGTTCAGTATGCATCCAGTTCACGAAAAATAAAAGTAGTAAAGTAAAAGTAGTTTAAGATTGTTTTCTAGAAAGAACCAAATCAACATTCTACCAAAAATTAAATTAAGGAATTGGCTCCAAAAACTGATCAAAAATGTATGGGATGGTTATAACCCGGGAAGAAACTTTTTTTAACGGTTTTAATTTCGAAAATGCTGGCTATATGGTTGAGCAAGAAATTTCATAGAATGTTCAGCAGAAACATAAATTCACATGAAAAAGTGTTGACAATACTACACCAAAAAAGTATCCTAAGATAACATAAACAAATAAATAAATAAACCAAATAAAGGTTATTTTTAATCACTTTTGCAAAAGTGTATATCCACTTTCGTTAACAGTCCTCAATGCGTTTTGATGGTTTAATCCATGTATTCTTGGAAATAACAATTCTCGGTGAATAGCGAGTACATTGCATCTTTGAACGTAGTTTGAATTATTGGATCTTCTGGAAAATGAAATTTTAGGGATTGATGAACATGATAGCATTCGTAAGAGAAACCAAAGAATCCAAAAGAATCTGAAAAAAAATTATAAAAATGAGATGGAATTTAAAACAGAAATGTGCAGCCGACAATATCTCAAAACAAACTAAACTTCCATTCACAATTTCCTAGACAATGCTTCCTAGACTATAGCAGATACGGTTGTCCATACAATACTGCCAATAATGTTTTCTTTCTGTGAACTACCAACACAAAGTTGACTTCAATCGCAATATAATAATCCAATACTATAACTCTAAATAATCTGAATAAATATAAGTTAAAGACAATGAACGATTTTCCCTAAATCTATTTCATTCAAATCATTTCTCATTAAACATAATTTGATAAGTTGACAAAACTGTGTGTTGTCTTGTTTTCAATGAAAGAAAATTAAAGAATGAAATTCGAGCAACATTGTTCAACACTCACTCAATGATACACAAAATGAACTAATGATAAGCAAATAGTCTGCAATGCGAGGACACATAAGAAATCAACTAACTATATTTATAATTATTCAATATTTATAAAAATAAACAGTTTGTATGAAACTACCATACAATTAATGAACTTTAATTAGTCATTGCCATTTAAGTTTAGTTTTGCCCAATAACAAAGAGACTTAACATTTCATGTTTGGTAGTTTCGTACCACCTTCAGTTTTCAACGCATTTAAGGGACTATGATTATTTTTAGGTGTAAAGCTTCAAAATGCTTTAAGGTCACTTAAATGAATTGAAAACTGAAGGTGCAAAATTGATATAGACCGCGTAGTGCCTGCTCTCAGACACTACTTTCTCATTACTTTGGCCCATAATTGGTGGTTTATTTGTCTTATGTTTTTGTATTTTTTTAAATATTTTTTGTCCACATTGAACTGTGGATGGTCCCGACCCCCGAGACTCTTCCATTTCCGATACGCAGCCTGAGACCGGGGGCCGGGATGCGTATGTCGGTATACGATAAAGTCTTTGTATTTATCTACAATAAATAATTGAAATAATTTCTGTTAGTAAAAAAGTACATGTAAAAGTTGATAATACCTATAATGAGAAACATACGTTCTGTGGCTTCAGAGTCTATAAAAAAGCAAAAACAAAAGGCAATTATGACACAAATCTCAGCCAAATGTCTTGTTTAGCTTAAAATCATAAGAGGTATTACCCCTTTTTGATGATGTAGCAATAGCTAAATGAAATTGAAAAGAGGATTGAGAAAGTGATGACATAAGAGATAGGAAAGTGCCGATTATAGGACAGAAATTGTGTCCCTCATAATCATAAGCGAGAATCCCTGTCAATTATTCTCTCATAACATGGAAATCATATGATTTCGGGGAATTTCCCTACTATAGCTAATATTATCATCTAAGACCTTTGTTTTCATAACGCGATACGAGTTATGAAACGTGTTATTTTGATTACATAACAAAATTCTCAAATAACAACGCATAAACAGTTTTTATTATTATAACCACAAATTACTCATAAATTTAAACAATTAAATATCTCATAAAAATGTAGTAAAAAGCAGTTTGTAGCAGTTTCATTTTTATAACATAAATGAGCTAACAATACATATGACACACAGATCAGCGTAGTCTAGTGGATAAGAACGCTAACTTGTAACAACAAGGTCGTGTGTTCGAACCCCACGCAGTTCGTCTGAGAGGAAGTATATATATATACTTCGGCGGTTGTAGATCTCTCATGTTCTGGTTGTAAAACTTGCATGAGTGCGCACTTCCCCGCAGTTTGTGTTGAATATATCGCGGAATGGTTAGCATTGTGTCTGGGTGATTTATCACTGTCAGGTTTCTCTGGTCCATAGAGACATTCAGGTTACCGTCATTTCGATCGAAAGTCAACAAACGCCAGGGCTTAGAAGTGTTAGCATGTATCCACAATGCCGACTATAATTGCAAACTACATGCGCTGATCAGCGAAATACATACCATATACTAAACATCGTGGTAATCGCTAAAACCAAAGCTATTTTCTCTTCTTCGTGAGATGGGAGTGAATCTGTTTGACTCACTACTCTTTTGTGAACTTCCTTTTGTGTTGGAGAGCTAGTCACTTTGTGTGAAATATGATGCTCTTGCATAACATTAATCATTTTATTTCTTCCGAGGATCAAGTTATCATTAGATATGAGAATTTTGTTATTATAACCAGACACTCCCGACTTGATGTTTAGATTCATGTCACTAGGTAACATGTAAATACCTTGTCCAACTGAATAATCAACTTTGCTTGAAGTGTAATTTAAAGTATCTTGATAACGTTTAATGTCATCTTGAATATGAACTCTGTGGTTAACAATGTCTTCAAAGTTGTTCATAAAAACTCTTTGAGCTGTCAAAGAGCCTGAATTATTACCTTAAATAGAAGAACGAGCTGAGGCTTGTGAACTAAGAACAAGATAAGCATATGCTGAAACACTCTCTGAAATTTTTACAAGACCTGTTTTTGTAATAATCCTTATAACAAAGAAGAGTTTTTAAAAATCTGTAGTGAATACGGTGTCGATTCTGATCCTAAAAAATACAAAGGGCAATATTTTTATAGCTCGTATCAAAAAAGACGTAGAGACTATCCAACGCCAGGTCTGAGTTATTTAACAGACGACTCCATGACACAATGGATTATAGAAAAATCCAATTTTTGTAAAGCCTTTAGATTTTTCTATAATCCATTGTGTCATGGAGTCGTCTGTTAAATAACTCAGACCTGGCGTTGGATAGTCTCTACGTCTTTTTTGATACGAGCTATAAAAATATTGCCCTTTGTATTTTTTAGGATCAGAATCGACACCGTATTCACTACAGATTTTTAAAAACTCTTCTTTGTTATAAGGATTATCGTATTGGTTGAAACTATCTTCAAAAGGCAGAGGTGTCTGCAAGCGCTTAATGATTCGTGTAATGTGATAATAGACGTGAAAACGATATACTGATCTAATCATAGGAGTAGAGCGACCTTCTTTCAGATGTTCAGAACTGACTCCACAAGCACTTGAAGCACACCAAGTGACAAAATTGAGTTGGGTTTGCCATAATTTAAATGGTTGTTCCTGCCAAATTTTCATGCGTTGTTCATTTTCATCCATTTCGTAATTAGTAAAAATATTAGGAAAGCTCGCAGGAAAAGAACCATTTTCAGAGACAATAATTGTTTGTTTGTATAAATCTTTAGAATTCAATATCTGAAGGTATTGTCCTCCATTTGGTTTATAAAGCGCATTGGGAGCATATTTAAAAATATTCTCCATCATTTAAAAATATAACCCTCTATTCTCTAATACAAGAAATGTATATCACAGTAAATATCCCAAAAGGAGAAAAGACAATCTATTTTTCTTACCCCATTCAAAATATGGATGGCTCAAAAGAAATTGCATTGGTTGATATGTTTGCAGACAATGTTACGTATGAAATAACCACAGACCTAACACTGAAACTGTCTGCTGATGGGAAAGCTGAAAAGTTGATACCTCAAGGAACATTCACGAGCAGGGAATTGAATGCCTTTTTAGCAGGTGCTTTTTTAAAGGGTGATGTAAAACTTACTCCATTAGACAAATACCCTGAAATAATCAAAACAAATAAGCTCGCTAACGTAACCAAAATTAATTTGCATCTCTCTGAACTTGACAACACTCAAAATCTTGAGAATGGAAAGCTAAGTGATATTTTACTAACCTATCACATGGCTGAATATAGTGACTTCACACATGTTGAGCCTAAAAACCCTCAGTACAAAAAATTAAAAAATGGTGTATTTCAGTCTCTCACGTTGAAAATCACAGATCAACATGGCAATATGCTAAAAGAAGACCTAGGAAGAACCGTTGTTTTGCACATCCGCTAAAACGAGATAAAAAGGAATAATTAATTATATATCATAATTAATAATGGAGTATGGAAAGAGGTTAAATCCAGAACGTTCACTTAGAACTGCCCGCGGTGTAAAAGGCTCTCGTCAAAAAGTAATTGTCACACACAATCCAAGTGAGATTGATCAAAATCAGCTATTATTGGTTAGGTTTCCAAATTTAGGAAGCGATGATGTTATTATCCCAGGAACAACGAATCTAAGTTTTGATATTGAACTCGAGTCGAAAGCTGACTCAAAAAGAACATTGGTCAGTAACATTGGGAGAGCTATCGTTAAAAAGTTGGCTGTCAAGTTCGAAGGTAACGAGATATTGAGTATCGATGACTTTGATCTTTTTGGGTGTTACAGAGATTTATGGTTAACCAAGTTTGAAAAGAGAAACGTGATAAGACAGGGTATCATCATCGACGATGGGTGTACAGAGAATTGTATGAAATTGAGGATTGGTGCTTCTGATAAATCCACCACTGATGCAGAAGACAAAGCCATTGCTGACACCTATAAAAACAAGTTTGTCATTCCACTCGACTTTGAGATGCTAGATAGTACTATTCCATATTATCAAGCGGGTTTAGGGAATAGACTTTGCTACGAGATCACATTTAACGACTATAACCAAGTTATTTATTCTGACCCTCCAGATACTGCCGCAGGTCGAAAACGTAACCCAGATCGTAAATACAAAATATCTAACATCTCACTTGAATATGAGCTTGTGACACAACCCACGTTGGCTAGACAAATCGCTTCTGAATATCAAAACATGGCTTTGCTCTATGATAGGATTTTGCGGCACAGACAAATTAGAGTAAACAAGTCAGACACAACGTGGAATTGGTCATTCAACACACCTGCCAAATCTTTGAAGGGTATTTTAGTTCTATTTGAAGAAGAAAAATCCTACAAACGAGAAACCTGTAAATTCTATAATCCAAAGATCGAAAAGGTATCTGTCATCGTTGAGGGCAAGCCAAATCAACTTTTCGCTCAAGGGATGCAGCCGTTTGAACAATACAATGAGATTTGCAAGTATTTTGCTGAAGGAAAACCAAAAGATAATAGCGTCGGCGAAAACCGAAAGCGCTTGGGATTACATGATGTAAAAGTCTCCGATTACTTGACAAACAAGTATGCTCTATGGTTAGATTTCAGAACAATTGATGAGAATGCCTTGCATGGGACCGGTCGAAGGATTGAAAATGCGAGTGAAGGCATCACTTTACAGATTGAAAAGACGGCTGAAACTGCAGGAAACTTAAACGCATATATATATCTAATAACGGACGCTCAGCTAAACATACAAAACGGTCAATTTATGTCTGCATTATATTAGTAAAATGGACACACTTTACATGAAAGAGCCTCACACAGTATTATTCGTTGGACCAACATCGTGCGGTAAAACGGATCGTGTTGTAAAATTATTAGAAAATGAATACTTTGATTTCATCGTGATTATATGTCCCACCTTAAGGTGGAATCAGACTTACAGAGATCGGAAGTGGTTCTGGAATGACAGCTATGTGATTTTAATTGAGCCGGAAGGATCTTTGTATGAATGGATTAAGAAAATGGACTTTTTCTGTGCTGGATATAAAACCTTATTTCTGATTGATGATATAATAGCTGACGAAAAATTGGACAAAAAGAGACAGCCTTTGCTTGAATTGGCAATTAGCGGTAGACATCGAATTCATTCGCTATGGTTACTCACACAATCATACACAGCTATACCTAAAAATTTACGACGGCAAGCTAAAATGTTATATGTGTGGTATCCAAAAGATAGGAATGATCTAACCACCATTCATGAAGAGAATGATGTCATTGATTCACAAGAAGAATTGAAAGATGTCAAGGAAAAACTGAAAGGAGGGAAACACACATGCCTAGTCATGAGAAGGGAACATCCGAGAACGTATGCGATTTGTTAAACAGGTTGACGTTATTTGTTACATGACTCTTGTAACAAAAATATAAGACTTGCAAGACTGTTATAAGAGTGCTATAGCAGTGCTATACAGCAAATTACAGCAAAATTATAAGAAGATAGCAAACTCTTATACAGCAAATTACAACAAAAGTATAAGAAGATAGCAAACTCTTATATAGCAAATTACAGCAAAATTATAAGAAGATAGCAAACTCTTATACAACAAATTACAACAAAATTATAAGAAGATAGCAAACTCTTATACAGCAAATTACAGCAAAATTATAAGAGAATATAAGAAAATTATAACAAACACAACAAAATGATAGAATATGTCAACTTCATGTTATTAAGCATACTGCTGATCTCGCTATTTTGTTTTTATTCTGTATTAAAAAAATACCTCTCCCTAATAAAAATGGCGGAAACAGCGATCGATAATTTAATCAACCAGAGTTATGATGTTCCGAGTGAATTTCCACCTTCAGATGGCAAAAGACAAAAATTACTCGAGTGTGTCTTAACTGGAAATAGCAAGCTATACTTAGGGAAAATGTACACGGAAGAGCAAATTAACAAACTCAAAGATGAAGAGGTAGAAAAACTTTTTAGTATCTACGACGCTAAACTATCAGGTCAAATGGTAAAATCCTTGGGGAAATCACTCATACGTATTTATTCCATGGGAGCTTGTGCAACGTTAGGAATAAACAATCAAGAAGCGCTGAGCAATGACCTGGAAAATGACCCTTTCTTAAACTCTGCCCTTCAAAGATTTACATGTGACTTATATTATATATTCGGCTCATTATTAGCACCACTCAGTGTTGGACTTATTACCGGGAGGCATTATATCAATAAAAGAACTTTAAATAAATCCTATGATAATATAAATACAGCAGATAATAAAAATGTCAGAAGAACAGACTCCCATTCAAGTGACAACGAAGAATCCAAAAAAGGTTGAAGCGGGTAAGAAGTTGGCGGAATACAACCGTAAAAAATGAGAACAATTAAAAGAAGTGGAGAAGCCCGAGGCCTCTCTCACCAAACCAAATGAACAACCTATGAACTACACCTATGGTGTAGGTGGAATAATAGCTCTCGGTTTAGTTGGTGGATTTGCTTATTTTGTGTATAAAAAGAAAGAGCAAATATTACCCCGTGGGTCACCATCCACCCCCCTTCCACAAAAATCTAAAATACCGGTGAAAAAATCAATAAACATGAAATGGAATAAAAGGATAAATAACGCTATATTTAATCTCGCAATATATGTAACAAACATGGACAAGAAAAGTATCGTCAACGATTTATATCACGCATCAGTCATATCGACACTCGCTATCGGCTACTCTATGCTTGTAAAAAAGGTGTTAAAAATGACACCTCCCTCTATTCAAAAGTTCGACTTGGAAGATACGGGAAAACTAGTTGCCATTATCGCCGCTAGTGAAGTGACAAAGGACTACTTAATCAAACAAAAGATTTTGCCTGAAAATATCAATATCTAAATATTTTTTATCCATTCCTTTGCATCGTCCTTTTTATCACCACCTTTGTCAGGATTTTGTGAAGAGCTTTCAGCTGCTGACCCTCCCGGTAACAAAGCTTCCACAAGAACACCGATAGCCATACCAAACGCTGTCAGAATGCTAACGATTGTTATACCTTGTTCACGGAATAGTGTTCGTATCCTTTCACCTAATGTGGTATCTTTGTCGAGGACTTTAGCAATGGTTTCTTTGATGCTCGTAACTTGACTGTTTAGTTTGCCTTTGAGAATATTAATGTTCTCTTACCTAGCTTTCAACTCTTCACGTAATCCCACCATTCTCTCTTCAACCTCTTTTCGTTGTTCATCTGTGTATGTTGCATCATTTTCCATTTCTTCCAACTTGTTTTTCTCCTTATCGATATGCTGTTCTATTCGAACCTTTTTTGCACCCTCTTCCTGAAGACCTCCTCGTATGTTTCTCAGTGCTTTATCCAATCCTAACAGCTCACGCACAGGATCTTCAAATAGATCGCCGGTCTGAGTTGTTTCATGATCGACCGATTGTTGTGTAAGCGTTGAAATTAAATCTTCCGTACCATTTACCACATCACCGGACATATCTTCCAACTCTACATCGGTTGCTGTTGTGATTTTAGATGTCGAAGGAAGCTCTTCTGCTATTTTGTTAAGTACAGCTGCCTGTCTGGCTGAAAATTTGCTCTTAGGTATATCATACCGTAAACTACGTAACCTGTTCTTACCCAATATGTCAGCTATAGTACCAGTAGTCCTTAGTCTTACATTGTTTGTCAATGGTTTGCTACTGTCTTTGTAGTATAATTCACCATCTCTAATTTCAAACTGATCGGTATATAACACCTCAGGTTTTGACCGGAATTTGTCGGATAATCTATCATACAGCCCTTTAACTAGTTCTTTCAAAACTCTAGTATTCAGACTGTGACCTCCAAATGATGTTTCTCGTTCACCTGATGTATCTGTGCACCCGTACGATCACCGGTCGGTATGAGAGGAAACGTCTCATCGGTTGTTTCATCTGTCGTCATCCCATGTTCTCCAAAGGGGTCAATGTCAATGTCCGCCATTTTATTTATTTAGAGGATAATTTATTATTAATTATGTTATAACAACCCTCTAAATATGAGTTTTAAAATTTATCAAAAACTACCCACTGCTCCTGAGGATTTGAATGAGCAGGAAAAGTTTAACGCAAGCGTAATAAATTCTGAGTTTGAAGAGTTGATAAAACTGAAGAACAAGTTTAGCATCAAGCTCAAGAGATACAACTAGGCGATAGAACGATCGATGCTACTAAATGCTAGCTCAAGCGCTATAACCATTGGCTCTGGCATCGGTTCAATTGCAACAGGGGCTACTATTATCGGAATACCTATTTCTGCAGGATTAGGTGGTGTAGCCTTAGCCGGCTCTATCTGTACCGGACTTACCACAGCTGTCATCAAAAGATATCAAAAGAAAGTAGAAAAAGTGATAAAATTATATGATATTGTTACATCCTCAATTTCTGTCTTCGAAACAAGTATCCCACAGGCATTGAATGATGGGAGGATCAATTACAAAGAATTCCAGGTTTTGCAGGGAACATATTACAAAGCTTTAGAAAGACTCAGTTCTACAGATAGAAAGATGGAGACTGAAACCCAAAATCAATTTCAAAAAAGTTTGATGGTAGAACTTCAAAACCTGAAAAAATCCATAACCGAAAATGGTTACTAGGATGTGTGGTTATATGCTCCTCAATTTGAAAAAGTGATAAATGAAACTGATATAAAGAAATATGATCACAAGTATATATAGACAATGGAATTTCCAACAGTTGCAACATTTGAACAAAACATGGAACAAATTATTCCGATCATAAACTGGAGAGAGGTACTTGAAAATGTGATTTATCATGTAAAATCTGTAGGTGAGATAGACACACCTGCATCTGAATTTGGTTCTGGAAAAGCTATGTATGCAGAGGTCCAAGACAGAACAGGAAATTTATATAAGACATGGTTGCCTGCAAGACTTTGCGTTGAATTGAAGGATTATGGTTGGAATTCTAGCGAAGCCTTTGTCAGACCGAAGGGGCTCAAACAATCTGAAAAGAATCATGAAAGGCAATTCTTTGATTATGACATTATGTGGCGCTAAACCTCGTCGCTAGACGACTCATCTTTACTTGTTTCTAGTAAAGATACTTTGTATGTACTATGTTCACCAACCTTGCACATAATCAGGAGGTAGCTCTGTATCCTCAGGTATCAACATAAGCTCTTCATTCACAAAAGCTCGTTCAGGTCCATCTTGAAGGTAATACATTACACGGTTACCAGGTTGATCTATTACCTCACTCAATCTATATGTCCTCTTTGACCATATTCTATCTGTTGCTCTTTTTCGATGGTCATCGTGCTCTTCACCAGGTGCAATAGATATCTATACAAACGATCTTGAGGTAGCTCTACTTCAGGTGGATAGCTCTCTCGTTTAGCGAGAGGCACCTCTTTCAATTTGATGGCATCTTTTGGTTTCATACCGATCATCTGAGTTTTCGTATCGTTTAATCTACCCACAAGTTTATACAAATATTTGACCCATGTAGATGATACCTTTTCCGAATCATTCAGTTCTTGAGCATCTTGTATTTTGAATAAATTTTCAGCAAGTATCTTGTTCAATGCTTCAACAAAAGCTGTATGGGTATGCTTATATTTAGTAGTTGCTCTTTTAATTTCAACATTATTCTTCTCCAACAATTTTGATACATCCGCTTTGAATTCTGAACCGTTATCGCATTGAAATACTTTTGGATAGTTTAAGGGTCCGACCTTGTAGATGTCTTCGATCATAGCGGCAACCTCTTTCGCTCTCTTAGTATTCAAAGGTCGGGCCACCTTATAGCGTGAAGCAACATCGACACCAGACAAAATGTACTTGTATTTATTACCATACAACATATCACTAGGCATATACAATATATCAAATTGATGAATCTCATTCGGTTTAGTTACCTCATAATGTGGACGTTCGATCCTTTTCGGTGCCGGTAGATGTACCTGCCACAAAGCTTGTTTTGATAGTCACTTCCTAATTTCCTTCGTTTTGAAACCAAATCCTCTTAGATTGCGAACAGCCTTTTGTCCTTTCCATAAGTTTTTAGGTTGATAGTAAATTTCTTGAAGTTTAGAGTTTGACATCTTTTATTTATACATATTTTATTATTTTATTACGATATAACATGTAGTGTGACAAAACAAACAAAAGTGGCTTAAAAGTTTTATCTCTTTTATATAAAGAATAAACATGACTGACAAAACAGAATCACATTACGATAATGGAGTATCAGATTACCGATCAATGGGTTTTAGTGCGTTACGAGCATTATGTGCATCACGAAAAATAAAATATGTTAACCAGATGAACAAAGCTAAATTGATCGAGGTACTTGAGAAAAATGATAAGGATCCATTGTTTCTTTGTGATCCTGATACGAGACAAGTATTTTATACACGCTATTCAAACTGGATAAGAAACAACGAAGAAAAATATCAAAGGTATCGAGAGAGCCAATACGAGAAGAGAAGGATGGCTCGCAAACAAAATAGATTGGCTCGTTCATCCTTGTAGAGGTTGTTTTTTTTGTTACTTAAATCGAGTAACAAAAGTTACCTAGAGGGTTTGAAAAAAAATGAGATTTCAAACTGAGTTAAAGCAATTACACAAATAATTATTATACAACATGACTTCACGAAATACTGTTGTTGAATTAAAAGCTATCGCGAGAGAGCGTGGCATACCCGGCTACTCAAGACTCAGAAAGGCTGGGTTGATTGAATTAATAGGAAACCCACCTGAGTTTGTTATAAGACCAATGAGGAATGGTCAACCTGTCCGACCTGTTCCACCGAGACCTACTAGGTTTAACGGACCTGTTCCACCTTCAAGACCTGTTAGAATTATTCCTACCCAACAAGATATGGATTTGTTTGAACAGCAAGAAATGGCAAAAAATAGACCTCAGGTGAAAAGTAAGTTGGATGAGTTGAAGGAGTGGTTAGTAAATCACACACCTAAACCTATTCGTGAGAAAGTGAGTAGTGCTTTCAGAGAGATGAAGAAGAAGATTCTTAATCTCTATAAGAGAAAGAATGATGAAAAAGATGAAAAATTGGTGGAACCAAAAGCGTTTGTCCCCATTGAAACGGCGTTTGAGGGTTCTTACAAAAGGTTCAAGATAAACTCAGATGGAAAAAAGGACGTTGATTCGTTTCTCGAAAAGGTTCGACCCATTTTAAGTGATCTGATTATGAGAGAACTCAAAAACAAAAAATCAATAAAAATTCAAGCAACTGTGTGGATCAAATGGAGAAAGGAGGATTTATCCAATCCTAAAGCAACAATCTACGTCGATAAGGCATTCAATAGCAATATGGAAACAATTCACAATGAAAGCGATATATCTGATGTTATTAATAAGATGTTCAATAAGATAATCGAACAGGTTGAAAACCCTGCGTTACCTAAATCCAACTTTGTTATCGATAAAATTTTGAATATTGATGTGGACTTTCATAAGCTAAAATTAACGAGAGGCAGCTCTTACTTGCCTTTACCTGAGAATTTCAGTGGGAAACGATCTGTTATCAATCCACATAACGAAGATGATGAAGAGTGCTTCAAATGGGCTGTTATCCCAGCTCTCAATCATGATAAGATCGATAATCATCCTGAACGAATCTCAACTCTCAAAAAGTATGATAACTATAACTGGAACGGTTTATCGTTTCCAATGGCGCTAAATATAATAGATTTGTTCGAGAGGAGGAACCCTGATATCGCTGTGCATGTTTTGACAAAAGACGAGAAAGATGGTATCTATATGTGTCGTAAGTCGAAGCATCTTGATCGCAAAGAAACGGTTGTTTTGTTTTTACTATGTGAAGAGGAAAAGAGACATTATATAGCTGTAAAGAACTTGAGTGGTGTCTTGAGTAAGGTCAACTCGAAGCACGAACATAAGGAGCATTATTGTTTGAATTGTCTCAATGGATTCTCAAGTGAGAAAACACGAGATGAACACTTTGAATATTGTAAAAATAATGATGTAGCGAAGATCGAAATGCCAAAGGAGGGTAGCACTGTTAAGTTTCATGACGGTCAGTACCAGCTCAAAGCTCCTTTCATCATGTATGCTGATTTCGAAGCTTTGTCAAAAGAGGTTTGTAAAGAACCGCGTAGCGGTAGCGGATCATCCACTAAAAAGGTTGGTATACATATCCCCACAGGCTTCTGTTGTTATAGCAAATTTGCTCATGGTGAAGTTTCAGACCCTCTAACGCTTTATCGTGGTGAAGACTGTGTTTTACGTTTTGTAGATCATGCGGTAGGTGAAGTGAAAAGGCTATACAATATGTGTCCTAAACAGAGAATGCGAGACCTCACATATAAAGAGGAATAGGGATTTCTCGATTCTGATAAATGTCACATATGTATGAAAGAATTTGAAAAAGATAACATTAAGGTTAGGGATCACTGTCATTTTACTGGTAAATTTCGTGGAGCTGCACATCAGTCTTGTAATCTCCGTTACAAAGTGCCTAAATACATCCCGATCGTCTTTCACAATCTGAGCGGATATGATGCTCATCTGTTTATCAAAGAACTAGCCAAACAGTATGGAGATGAAGGGATTGCCGTCATCGCTGAAAACAAAGAAAAATATATCTCTTTCTCATTGGATATTATGGTTGGTGAATATACTGACAAAAATGGGGAGACTAGAGCTCAAAAGATACAGTTGAGATTCATCGATAGTGTCCGTTTCATGGCTAGTAGTCTGGATAACTTGGTAAACAATCTATCTAACGATCAGTGTAAAAACCTTCGAAAATTCTTCAAGGGTGATGAGCAATTCAAACTATTGAGAAGAAAAGGAGTTTATCCTTATGAATACATTGATTCTTTTGATAAGTTTAACGAAACTAAGCTCCCACCAAAAGATGCTTTTTACAGCAAGTTGAACATGAAAGGTATCAGTGATGCTGATTATACGCATGCGCAGAAGGTGTGGAAACATATGAAAAATAAAAATATGGGTGCGTATCATGATCTCTACCTCAAGACAGACGTTCTATTGCTTGCTGATGTTTTTGAGACTTTTAGGGAAACATGCATAACAAACTATAAACTGGATCCTGCACATTTTTACACTGCTCCAGGATTAGCTTGGCAAGCATGTTTGAAAAAGACAGATGTTGAGCTGGATCTGTTGTCAGATATGGATATGTTGCTGTTCGTAGAGCAAGGTATTAGAGGAGGTCTCTGTCAGGCTGTTCATAGACATGCTAAAGCTAATAACAAGTATATGGATGCTAAATATAAGAAGACTGAAGAAAGTAGCTATCTCCAATATCTTGATGCAAATAATCTATATGCATGGGCTATGATTCAGAAGCTACCGACAGGAAATTTCAAGTGGGTAGATGCTAATAAATTTACTGCTGATTTCATTTCAAAGTTGGCTGAGAAAGACGGTAAATATGGTTATCTTCTTGAAGTTGACGCGAACTATCCTCAGGAGCTTCATGATTCACATAACGATCTTCCGTTTATGCCTGAGCGAAAGAAGATCAATGGTGTGAAAAACACGGTCTCTGTAAAAACAAACCAATTTTTTCAAACGTTTGACCTTGGCTTTTGTTAATAGTAAAAGAGTATGCCAACCGAATAGGAAGTTGTCTGCGCTTCAATACAAAAGGCATACCTGTGTCGGATGGTGACAATTGTACTCTAGGTATAAAAATCAGTTCCCCAACTGCTGACCCTGTCAAAACTTCAGCCTTAATAAAGTTATGCGACAATTCACGAACAATCAAGCAGGTGCCATTACAGAGACCTTTCCTGATGTTCCGATTCCTCAAAAGCATAATAATAGCCCCAACTTTAAGTTTCAAACAATGTGGAGGCATACCGGATGCTGTAATACTATTCAGAAAATCAACCAGATAGTTTTGCTGCTCCTCTTCATCGTCACACGCCACTTCATCAGCACTGTAATAGCAAACCACATCTACAGGCAGTCTGTCCAACACCTCATTATTAATGATCAACGATTGCTCATTTGTCGGTGTCAGAATGGCTGTGGTAGCATATTCGTGAGGCTCCAGTCCATCGAACATAACAGATATAATCGAAGTATCTTTAGGAACAACACAACAATCAGGAATTTCGATGGAACCTTTAGCAGGTTCGTTTTGTTTTGTTGGAAGTTCACCGTTACCAAGTTGTAACAGCCAAGTACTGAATTCTTGCTCTTCTGGTCTGGCTCTCATATTTTCAGTGAGAGAGTATTTCGACACTGATGCCCATAACACAGAACTGGTCAAGCAAACTTCAATAACATCGGTTGGCTTTCCCTTTTTCACAACCGGCAAACAATGACGAAAATCTCCACCCCATACAAGAACCTTGCCACCAAATAGTGCATCACTGCCACAAATATCCTTGAGTAATCTGTCTACAGCATGGAAAATGTGCGTAGAAACCATAGTCGCTTCATCGATCAGAAACAGGTCGACACTTCGAAGGTATTCCGCATGTTTCGATGCTGGTGTTATATTACATACGCTATTTTCTAAAACAGGAACAGGCAAACGAAATAATGAATGCAATGTACAACCACCAGACAGTAAGGTGGCTGCAATACCTGTATATGCAGCTGTAGCAACTTTCCAACCTATGGCTCTACATGCTGCAATAACATAATTGTATGTAAAAGTCTTACCTGTGCCAGCTGGTCCATCTAGATAAAACAATGTTTCAACTTGTGCTAAACCATTACGCACATTCGAAACTGCAGACAAAATCGCATCTGCCACAACTGAGTGCTGTTCGTTAAGCAGAGGCCTTACCTGGTTCGCCCTGTCGATGTAAATATTCATATCATCTTCTTCCTGAGCAACCTGTTGAACCAATTCAGGAAGATTAAACTGTGTTAAAGTCATACCGAATTGTCTCAGGACATTATCAATATAACCCAAAACCCTTTGCTCAGTTTGAGCAACAGCCAATGTTCGAAGGTAGTCTTCACACAGATTCCCCTTGAATGTATTCCACAATTCAAGAGGATTAGAGGGCTCACAGTGAGTCAAAATAGTAACAAAACAGTTGTCTAAGCTGTTGGGGGCATTTGAAACGTTGAAGCCTCTTCCAATGTATTGTGCCATTCTGCATCATATTGCAGAAGACGTCTGGCAATACATGCTTCTCGGAATGTGTCTTAAACAACTCCATTGAAAGTACGCAAATCCTCGAAAGACGTAGCACCTGCAACATGCAACAACAAAACTCGTAGAAAAAAACGTTCTCCTTCTGACGGTCGAGCATTGTATAACCGAGCAACTATTGGTTTTAATGTCTTTTTTCGTTTTTTCCATTTTTTCTCCTTATCATGAAAAACGTAATGATACGGAATATCTGAGTAAAGATACCGCCGTGCATCAGGATCGTCTATGTTCAGATTAAACCATGCTGTCAAGTGACTATCCTTTAATGCCCCTTCAGCAGCTGCCATCTTTTCACCAGCTCTAAATGTATGTGACTAGTAACCCACTTAAAATTTTTTTACAGGTTTTAATCGATGAGAGACAGAGAGAAAGGCTTATAATGAATTTTAGTATGATAACGTTCTTTAATTCTTTGGAATGTAGAATGTTTAGAATGTAGTATCTCGTGTAGAACAGCGTGTAGAACACGGGTTTTAATTCATTAAAAATAAAAATACGCGCTGTGCGTCCACTTTTTTCACTTTTTAAATAATGTATAAATTGAAGTTATAATGCAATAGTTCCCCATGATTAAAAATATCTAACGTCAATACAGAAAAAAAACACTCTTCACTCTTTTAATTAAAAATCTCTAGGTATTCCGGCTAAAGCATATTTAGTTCAACACTGGAGTTATGAACAGAAAAACTTCCATGATTAAAAACCATGATTCATTTCTTCAATCGCGTATTATTTGAAAAGTAATGACGCAGAAACCCTATGAATACTATAAGAAAAAACAAAACAAACAAACAAAAAAGTTCTAAAGCGTACTTACCCTAAAAACATTAATAAATCTTCGCGCAATACTTTCCTTGTTCTCTATTGTTTCTTGATCTCGCGAATAATCAAAACATTTGAAACGATTAAATGCAATGCAATGTTTCCCCCTATACTAATCGTAGAAAAATATTAACCGTCGTGGTCTGACACTCCATTATGAATAAGTGACCGCAAAAACAACCTGAAATTTTAGAGAGTGAAAGCGTGAAAAAAGCGGATGCACACTCGCAATTAGTATATAGATTTTTCATGCATAGAAAACTCAAATATTCTCCATAATGCTTCAGGCGCACTGACATTTCGAGCATCCAGAAATGTTTTTATTTCGTCATGTTCCAAACGTTCATTAATCTCCACATTAGCACGATCATGTCCCTTGTAAACATATTTAAAGAGATATTTCACGCTCCTGATCGTGGTACATGCTTCCAAATTTATGCGAGCATTATACTTCTTGGACAACCACAGACAGTATGGAACTACCCATTGATTATCTAAGTCCACATTTCTTACCCTCACAGTACGGCCATTGTTACGTCTGCGATAGAGTGGATACCCATTTGCATTCATTTGGGTTGTTTCACAAAATCGCTTTGGAAAATCCTCGGTGCAGTTGCCATCATCTCCTATACAAACTGCATTAGGGTTAGCATTCCCACAGGGACCATGAATCATACATGACTTGATGATATTATGAAGTTCTGGTTCCTGTTCAGGATCTGGTATTTCAGCAGAAATTAAGCTGTCAATGTCATCAGCATTACGAAGTTTGTCCTCTTCTGCTAAATGGATAAGAATATGAGCATGAGGCAAAGAACGTTTCTGAAATTCAATAACATACAAATGAGAAATGGCCTTTCCCAAAACACCATTTTTATTTATATCCTTCAAAAGAGCTTTTAATTTCAAATTGAAAACACGTGTAATCAAGTCCGGACGATAATGTGCAGGCTCATTTTCTAAGTTTTCCGTGATCTCCTCCATTTGGGATTGAACGTAAATGTGCAAAACAAATCCGGCTTGCCCATTCTAGTAACCATAGCCACAGCATCTTGATAATTCTGTTGCATGGCCCTAGGACCACCCTGAAAGGAAGACGGAAGAATCAACGGTCTGCCTGCATGAAGGCCACGATTTTCTGCAACATTTTCAAGATAATCAATGAGCCCTTGATATTGCTCAACACGAAAATTGCCCTGGTTTTGACGAACATAATTAAGACGGTCAGATTCAACTTTGCACTAGCATATTGTTGAAGTAATCTTTTACCTTTTAATATGGGGCTAGAAGCTTCTCTAAATGCAAACCTATAAGTATAATATTGCAGCATGGTCGTACGACGTTGCTGGCCTTCTGCATATTCTGCTACATGAGGAATGTCGGAACTCCAACCGAACTCTCCTCTTGGGAAAAATACAGGATACACCATTGGATCAACATTAGGTGAATGAACAGGCAAATCCTGCAAGGGTCTATCTCTAGGGTAAACAACGATATCTCGAGCCAATGGTGGTGCACCATCTTCACCAACAAAAACAGCAGCTACTTCATCATGGTGAGGTAGATTGTATCGACGCCCGTCACCACCACTTCTCAAATGCATTCTAACCTGGAAAACAATAGCAAAGATCTGGAAATATTAGTTCAAAGATTTTTAATTATTAATTTTCATACATTCCGTTTACCTCAGATGGGCGACGATTTTGTTCATTTGCAAGTTGAAATTCCTCCGCTTCTACCTCACCCATGTGTTTTTAAGCAGCTGCATATGGACTCTCCCTTAAAATGATGTCTTGCAAAGTTTGCATGACTTCGGGAGAACAACCTTGATTTTCTGGTCTTGCCATTCTCTCATTGAACGCATCCATACCATCATAGATATATAACTGACCAAAGGATGGAGGAATACCCGGTGGTGGGTGTAAATTACCTGTTCGATGACATACCTGGCCATTAATACGAAAAACTGGCGGACCACGACCTTGTGGAACAACCAATTTTGCACCCATCGAAGCAAAAGCAACCGAACTATTGAACTTTCGAATGTTTTCTTGAAAGTTCTTTGCTTGATTAGAATCACCTACTAAAAGTTCTTTAAGATCATTAGGATAATAAATGTTATCTAAATGAACTTTACCATTGTGACAGCACTTACAATTTGTCTCGTCACCAAACATCTTAGCACCACAAAACTGACAGACCTTGTCCATGGCGCAAAGGTAATGTAGCTCAGGCATTTGATCTTGTCGAGCAGCACGATTTGCATTTCGTCGAACAGCCCGCCTAGCCCTCATACATTGTGCATTCTCATTTCGCCTGACTAATCCTTCAACTGGCTCTTCATCTTGACGATATTCAACACGCCTTTGAGCATCATTGATTCTAAGTCTCTCATTTTGAGATAATGGATGGATGTTATTTGCCTGAAGCTGTTGGCGTCTTGCTTCAGCCACATCCTCATTTGCATGCCTACGCTGAATAACAGAGCGAATTTAATGCTGATCAGGTGGCTGCAAAACAAACTGACCATTCCTATAAACTGCTTGGAAGCCAGGAATAATATTACTGCCTCTTATATTAAACATCACAACAGCACAGAATCACTAACAATAATAGATAGAAGAAAGAAATATATATTCCCCCAGTGAACCTGGTGGAAGCGAAAACAAACCTTTCTTTCTACAACCTAACAGAAACTGAAGGAGAAATAACACCAATCAGATAGCTAAGCAGCCTAGGAGAAGGCGAAAAATTGACTTGTAACACGTAACGGAATTACAGTTGTACATGTAAGTTTTTAAGTGACAAACCTTTCTTTCTACTTTCTGTCTTTCTACTCTGTCTCTCTACTCTACAGCAAGGAGCAAATGAACCTGAATAAATGCAAATATAAAAGTTCTTAGGTAGGTAGGCAGGTAGGTAGGTAGTCTATTCAGTTAGGTTGGAAAAACCTTCGTGGAGTTTGCCATCTTTGGATTATTAAACAAACACAATTATTACCTCGTTACGTAATTCTTTCGCTTTCGAAACTTTCAAACTTTGGTAAACTTGATTAACTGTCAAACTTGATTGATAACTATAGATATTGATTTATAGACAATTGAATTGTTTATACGTATTGTCTATTATTTCTGAAGCATAACCGCAATGAATAAAAAACTTAATTTGTTTACTTTTCCAGCGAACGTCGTCGCTATAGTTTTTCCAATTTCGGCAACCAATCAAAACGGCGAAACGGTGATCACGTGTCAAAACAAATGATGAAAATTAGGCATTTTGAGGGTTTCTTCACTGGTCGAACTGCCGCAATATGACCACGATTAAGAAGATTTTGACCATAAAAAAAACAAAAACAAAACACTGTCTAAAATAAAAGTGGGATGCACGATTGCGGATTAGTATAAGTAGATATCTCTTACAGAAAGTTTAAAATGTAATGTTTTACCGTTGCACACATCCATGGGAGTTCCCATTATTATATTAATTCACTAAATGAAGAAAAAACAAAAGTTACAATCATGTAGAGATAATATGGAGCATGCCCTGACTTTTACTTAATGAATTGTCCACAAAGTTTGCTTCATGCACGATTCATGGTAACGGAGTACACGGCGAGAACGTAAGTCAATGGGACTTGTACTCCACCTAAAAAAACAACAAAATCTACAGGTTGTTCATTAGGTACAAAGCTGTCAAACTACCGGGTGGGTCAAAAAAAACGCAACATAAGTTCAAGTGAGTATATCTCAAGAATTGCTTCAGGCTGTGATTACAATTTTTATACAAAGCAATATCCAACCGCCTAGGATCATTCTCTAAAACAACCAATCCATAAAGTTGGATAAAAAATTTTTTATATAACTTTTAGGGAAGGCCTCTATTTACAAAATGTTACAAAATTTGACGTTATAAGTTGTAATGCGTTTAAAGTTAAAGCTAAAGCACGTTCTTTTCTGTCAACTACTTTTGCTACGCTTTGCACTACAATGCCTTCAGTTCATTATTATGAATCTGTTGCATTGCATAAATCGTTACATTCATTTCCAGTTCAAACCTCGATCAGACAATATCTTGAAAGTTTTTTTTCAATGAAAATGGTGTTCTCTAGGGATGAAAAAGCTGTTATTAAAAACGATTTTATTGAAAAGGGTTGGAATGCCAATAGAATCTGTGCGGAACATCCTACAAAAAACTGGGATCGAGTATCTGTTTATCGTCTTTTGAAAAAGTTCAAAGAAAGTGGTTCCATGGAGAGAAAAGCAGGTTCAGGTAGACCACTGACAGTCACCACCAAGAAAAATGAAGATCGTGTTGAGGAACTCGTTTGCTCTCAGGAGGACGATCCAGGAAGCCATATGTCCCCTCGGGAGATCGAAAAGCATACTGGTATCAGTCGGTCATCTATACGGAGAATGGTAAAAAGCAAAGGGTTACGTCAATTCAAACGTTTAAAAACACCGATGATGAGTGCAGGCGCAAAAGAAAGAAGAACTGTAAGAGCAGGACTTTTAGCAGAAAGATTTGGGAAGAACAGAATGGTGGAAAAGTGTGTCTTTCAAGACGAAAAAGATTTTAATCTTGACATTCCAATCAACCCCCAAAATAGCCGGGTTTATGGATCGGGCAGCAAATCTGATATTCCAGCTGAGAAATTGTTCCTTACGCAGAATAGACTGTCAAAGAAGATTATGGTATCTGCTTGCGTTTGTTGGAAGGGAGCAACCAAACCATTTTTCGTAAATGATAACGGTATGAAAGTGAATGGTCAATCTTACAAGAAACATTTAACTAAAGAACTTCTCCCTAACATCCAACATCTCTTGAAACATGAACGGTGGATCTTTTTGCAAGACAGTGCTCCATCACATCGCTCAACGCTCGTTCAAGATCTTCTCAGAGAAAAATTGAACAAACGATTTATCAAACACACAGAATGGCCACCTGCCTTACCTGATTGTAATCCCCTGGATTACCATTTCTGGGACAAGATAAAGAGCAAAGTCTATGACGACAGATTTGGTAATCCATTCAAAAATATCAATGAGTTAAAGAGAAAGATTCGAAAAGTTTAGCCCGATGTCGCAAAGGATACAAAAGAAATCAGAAAAGCATTGAAACAGTTCGTTCCGCGTCTAAACGCGGTTTCTGAAAGTGAAGGAAACTGTATTAAGATGACTTTCGGATGATCATTTTGTGAACTATAGATTCTCATTCTTGTCAATGGTTTTGTTTTATTTTACAATTTAATTTAGAAGAAGATTGCGTGACTCGTCATTAGTGAAGAAATTTGACGTCAGCTTCGTAACAAAATGTAACAATTGAAATTCAGTTATTTATACAAAAAAATACATAACTTGACGAAACTTACTTGTTTCGTACTGAAATTTTAAACAAACGTTCCACTTTAACTGAAGAAACTGCTCCTAGTAGAGTAGAATTTCAGCGAGATTTTCAACTTTCGCGAAATTATGTCTTCTTTATATCATTTGAAAGATAATTTTATGCTGAGCAAAAAAGTTGCATACACCAGCATTTCAAAATGTATTACTTTGTAGATGATTGAGTCTGCTGTTATCATGATGATTTCAAAGTTTTTTATTGTTTGTTTGATTACAACACTACACTATACTATACTAGAAGATGGTACAAAAGTTTCATGACGTAGATTGTGAATGTTAAAACAGTAAAATATTATATTTATATTATATCTTTTTAACACATCAAAAATGTTTCTTTCACATTCCAAATCATCTTCATAGTCATTTTCTTCAATATCGCAATCTACATCAGAGATAGTCACGTCCATGAGCTAAAATATGAAAATATGAAGAATACTAATATTTTGGTACAATTTAGCATAAAACTTGTTTAAATGTGATTGCACTATTGCTATTATGTATCCAGCACTGAACACTTGCATCAGCAGAAGTAAGTATCAAACTTACATGTCTATTGTTGCCGCCAAGGTGGCGCCAAGGTTCAGCCTGCGTTGTGTCACCCTCTCAGAGTTCACGAAAAGTAAAATTTAGGAATTGCCAACGGAAAATCTGCCCATGTTTTAGAGCTCGAAAAAGTGATCAAAAAAATGTATGGGATCATTTTGCTAGGATTCGTCCCTCAAATAAATTGGGCTCAAATTTTTCGTCATCCCATCAGCTGTATCGTCAAGACGTCACCTATTGGTTCCCATGATAACTTTCCATTAATGTCGCATTCGATTTCGGTTTCAATGCATTGGTTCTGTACTGACGTCGCACACAATAAAAAAAATAATTTATCTCACAGCTGACATCTACTATTTTGCGTGACAGACAGACAGACTGAGAATCGGCTATCAATAAATAGACAACAAAAAATATGTGTATAGAGATTTATACTCAATTGACAATTACCTCATTTTCCTCAAGGTAGAACCATCTGTACCACCATACTGTCTTATGAATACCTCAATTGTTGTTCTTCCAACGTTTCCTCCATCCGCCCAATAGTCAGATATAACTTCGGATGCACGTTGTATTGGTAAAGATTTCCGTATTATTCTAAGAAAACCTGAGTTACCTTTTCCAATTACAGAGGAGGTTAAGTCACATCATGACCATGCATGAATAAACAATAAATGCTCTTTGATGTCAATTACACTGATAGATGCTTTTAAAATGTACATCTCCTTCTTAGAGGAAAAATATTTCAGAAATAACAGCATAATTGCAATGCCAGTGTCATCTGCGACAACGGTTGTTGGAAATTCCTTACAGACTTTAATGCTGTGCTGACAATTTTGGTGTTCGCGTCACCTTTACAAACCATCACACTTATGTCACACTTATGTCACAGAAGACCTTTAACAATGAGATCAACTGGCTTTTGTTATGTGCATTTAATAGGAACTGATAATACGAATATTTTTTCACAAAGCGATTTTGATAGGGAGCTGAAACTATTTTAACTCACATTCGCACAGTAGGGGAAAGAAATTTTTCGCTCCTAAAGCAGAAAATATTCAATGCGCATGCTCCACCTTTTTCTTCGTCGAAATATTTCGATCAAAAGTGGTTGTGGAAATAGCCCTTACAGCAACTTTTTTGCTCAGCATAAATGATATATAGAATGTATAGAATATTGAGAAAGTTGAAAATCTTGCTGAAACTGATGACGTCATCATACACACTTTGAGCTCAAATATTGACGAAACGGTACATTTTCAAAGATTGTCGTAACCAAGTTTTTTGTTCAGTATGAAATTATCTTTCGAATGATATATGATACTAACGATTTTGACAACATCAACATTTTGGTCAAATTTGTGTTTTGGACCAAATTTGAATTGGCCCAAAAACAGGTTTCCCATTGTCAAATTGATGGGGCTTTTTTTTTGGTAGAAGTATAAGTATTATAGATCAAATGTGCAAAGTTTTAGCTTTATAGTATTTTTTTCCGGGTTTTGATAGGTTTTTGACTATTTCTCCTGTACTATCCCCAAAAACTGTTACTATATCTTTCTAAAAAGTTTAGCATTGAACCCCCTAATTCATGTTGCGTTTTTTTTGGCCCACCCGGTACAGTGCTGTCAACAGTCAGCAGTGACTACAGCAATAGTTTACAGTATATTAATGAGCCACAACATGTCTCAACAGTGGCGTAACTTACAGAAGAAGCCAAAACAACTGTCAACAGCAGCCACCACTGTAAGTGTATACACTATCTTATTATATAACAGAATAAGCCACAACAACAAATTCAAAATCTCAAGGTCAATCACGACATTCACAGCAACACTTGTGGAAAGACAACATTTTGAGTATACATCTTTCCATTAATATAACCTTGCTTACCCATACCGGCAACTTTGATTTTAACATTACCAAATGCTTTTGCCCTTGAACAGGCGACATACAACTGTCCATGTGAAAAACACAGTCTCTGCAAAAACAAACCTATTTTTTTCAAACGTTTGACCTTGACTTTTGTTAATAGTAAAAGAGTACGCCAACCGAATAGGAAGTTGTCTGCGCTTCAATACAAAAGGCATACCTGTGTCGGATGGTGACAATTGTACTCTAGGTATAAAAATCAGCTCCCCAACTGCTGACCCTGTCAAAACTTCAGCCTTAATAAAGTTATGCGACAATTCACGAACAATCAAGCGGGTGCCATTACATAGACCCTTCCTGATGCTCAGATTGCTCAAAAGCATAATAATAGCCCCAGCTTTAAGTTTCAAACAATGAGGAGGCATACCGGATGGTGTAATACTATTCAGAAAATCAACCGGATAGTTTTGCTGCTCTTCTTCATCGTCACACGCCACTTCATCAGCACTGTAATAACAAACTGCATCTCCAGGCAGTCTGTCCAACACCTCATTATTAATGATCAACGATTGCTCATTCGTCGGTGTCAGAATGGCTGTGGTGGCATATTTGTGAGGCTCCAGTCCGTCGTACATAACAGATATAATCGAAGTATCTTTAGGAACAACACAACAATCAGGAATTTCGATGGAACCTTTAGCAGGTTCGTTTTGTTTGGTTGGAAGTTCACCGTTACCAAGTTGCAACAGCCAAGTACAGAATTCTTGCTCTTCCGGTCTGGCTCTCATATTTTCAGTGAGAGAGTATTTCGACACTGATGCCCATAACACAGAACTCGTCAAGCAAACTTCAATAACATCGGTTGGCTTTGCCTTTTTCACAACCGGCAAACACTGACGAAAATCTCCACCCCATAAAAGAACCTTGCCACCAAAAAGTGCATCACTGCCACAAATATCCTTGAGTAATCTGTCCACAGCATGGAAAACATGGGTAGAAACCACAGTCGCTTCATCGATCAGAAACAGGTCGACACTTCGAAGGTATTCCGCATGTTTCGATGCTGGTGTTATATTACATACACTGTTTTCTAAAACAGGAACAGGCAAACTAAATAATGAATGCAATGTACAACCACCAGACAGTAAGGTGGCTGCAATACCTGTATATGCAGCAGTAAGAATAATATTTCAATTGTAAAAACAAATTGAAAAAAAACAAAAAAAAAGGAAATTCAAGTACGCATTTATCCTAAAAACAATAACTAAGAACAAAAATTTACACAGAAGATAAAAAGTCACAAATAAAATCATACAGCCAAAGTTATATACCTAGGCATAGTACGTAAACGATTACCAAACCACAAAATATGCATAAACGCGATAAAATATAAACTTAAGAAAAATACAGCCAACAACGCTTATTTTTTGTAGGATAGTTTCATTGCACAGTCATTTAAATTACATAATCCATTCTTCTCTCATTTCTACTTAACAGATGAAAACATTCAAAAAACATACAAAAAACCTAATCATGCTATGACGAAATCTAAAGAAAAACAAAACAAAGTAAAAGAAACTTTGAAAATATATTAACCTTAAAAATAATAATAAAAAACACAAACGTAATGACAGAATTAGTACAGCTGAAAAATTTTTAACATATGAAAACATTCGTGGAGCCATTTTTTATTTCCAGTTCAAAGCTCCTCCTCTGCGATTGAAAATTCAAAACACAACAGTAAACATCCCTCTTATCCTTTATTTATCCACTAATACTAACTGTGTTTTAACTAAATAGATACTATTTTAACCTTACCTTTCAATACCAGTTCACATCATCGCCCATGATAGTAAACAACAATATTGATCATGCTCTGCTGCCATTATCAAACACTTCTAAACTCTTTTACTTTCTATATTTCATACCTGTAAACAAAGTAATAACACTCGATTAACTTTCCAGCATACTTTCCTATTGTAAACATACACTTTCTATTTGTTTTCTACTGCAATTTCACTACCATTTTTATACAGTGAAAGACATAAAAATGCTTTCTTCGTAACTTCATAACTGTGGAGCCATTTTGAAATAAATAAAATAAGGAACAGTTCGTTACCAAAACAAATCAGTAACTGCTCGTGCAGTTACATCTGTTCAAAAACTCACCTACGTACGCATGTGTGCTACCTGCTAACTAATCACTTACACACATGCTGCTGCCTGTTCTTTTATTAATCGTTCGATCTTTCTGCAGCTTATGTTTTAAAAACTTCACTGCACTTCTTCTGTATATCTAAATATGATTTTTCATTGTAAACAAATAACTAACTCACTTGCTACCCGTGTTGTTTTATTAATAAGAGTAAAAGTTTAGCAATAAACACGATAATAAAACGTTTTATAATAATAACAATACCTTCGTGCATACAAACCTGTGTTTCTTCGTCAGTGCTGCCTAAAACAATCAAATTGAAATTAAAATATTCGTATACAAAAAGAAACGCGTCTTCTTCGCGAAGTTTCTTGCTCACGAAATGATCGTTGACAAATTTCGAACGATTAACATTGCATTGCTCGCACTCCTCCAAAGACGTTTTTCGGCTGATTTCCACTGCGCAAACCAAAAATAACAAAACGGAGGAGCATATACTAATCGCGGAAAATCAAAAAAAGTGTCTCTCGTCTCTGCGTGGTTTTACGACAAAAAGGGTAAAAATAAGAAGGATTTGACCGTGAAAAAAAAACAAATATGTCACTCTCTAAAATAAAAACCGGATGCACAATCGCGAATTAGTATAATAAGATGGACACCATTAGTAAAAGCAGTCATGATTATACCATTTTACCTTTGTCATTCATTCCAAGCGATTCAAAACTTATACCTGCTAACTGGGGACGGCTTACGTATAGAGAAATCCTAGACACATTAAAAGAAAGAAAACTCCTCCCAATAAGTTTAAAACATTCAGTATGGAATCACTTTCTCCCATCGAAAGCTTTTGCTTTCGCTTGTTTGTTGTTATTTTACTCAGTACGGCCTCGTTTTCATGCAAATAGAAATATCAAATTCTCGGAATTCGGGACAAGTGTATTAAAAACGAAAATAATTTTAATACGTTTACATTAACTCGTTTATTCCAGACTTTTTGTATTGTCATGGGACTTGACCAGCTTCACTGTTAAAATAATCACAATATAAGTCTTGAACGCATTTAGCATTTCTGGTGTAATTATTTGAACCCACTCTTAAGGTGTGAGCAAGGGGAAAAAAACGTGTTTTTGTTTTATAATTAATTCCTTTGACAGGAATATGTTTGTATCAAGTATGATACATTTTTGGAAAGCTTATTTACATCCCTAAAAGCCCATGTTAAAAATTTTAAGGTAAACTAAAAATGTAAGATTTTAGAACGAGTCAAAGAAAATGAACCTTGTTGTAAAAACGTAGCTCCATTTACAAAACGAGTTAAGTTTAACTTATGTTTTTTACACTTTTGTAATCACAAGAGATAGAGTAAAAAACGTTTTTTTCTTTTATTACTCAAACAAATTATTTTCAGAGTTATTTTCAATTTCTCAAAAGTATCGTTTTCTGTTTTCATTTTTTTTGCTTTCAAGACTATAACTCATATTCTGTTCACATCAAAACGATAAAAAAAGAATCGTTTCTAGATCTACCCTTCAGCTTTTCAGTAAGCCAAGTCTCACTGTCAGAGCTTTTTTAGTTTTGTAAATGAAGCATCAAACATTAGTGGCTCTGGCTCTGGATCTGACATGAAAAAAGAGCTTCAAAGATTTTTCTAAGATCAACTTTTTTTGCACGCACTAATTAATCACTATGACAACAGAATTTCGTTGACAGGTAGTTCAAGCGCCATGTGTTAAATTATTCCTTCTGCACAAGTAGAGTGAAAAACAAAAGTAAATCTTATGAAACCTGGGAGATGTCTGTTGGAATCATAAGCAAGAAAGAAAAAATGATAAAAGAAATGAATGACTGTGGGTAAGTCTCGTATTAAGAATATAACGATTCATTTTTCATTATTGAACGCGATGAGAATAAACACGTTTTGGTTGACATTGTAATAAAGTAGTTGCAACGTTTTTAGATATTTATTATGCCTGGTGGGAAGATTGTAACAATTATGGTTTGACGTATTCTATAAGTATAACATAACTTAACCTTTAGATTCAATGGTTCTCTTTTTGATGAGGGTTTGAAAGACACTGTTGAATCGAGAAAATGACGAGGAAAGAAAAATAAGCAAATGCGTTATTTTCATTATTGCTGGTGGGCTAGATGTCTGTTGAAGAAAAACATCGGACCAGTGGAAGTTAACTATGGTTATCCACAGAGTGTTCTAGACTTCATAAGAGAATTAGCTCCAGGAGAAATACGTGATGATGCATACAAAGTAATAATGCATGTGTTTTGTAGCAGTTTGGATATTTTAGAGTTACTGTGAAAAGCATTGTACAAAAGTACAAAATATGTAGAAAACACAGGCTATATGTATGTATGTATACGTATGTATGTATATACGTCTTTTCTTAAATTATTTTTTGTCATTTGCATGAAATCCTTGTGGCTGATATTGCACACCTTCATCTCTTTGAAAAGCGTCATGTTTTCTTACTTCCCGATTTTTTCGTTTCCTTTGTCATGATTTTGTTTCGTGACGTGCTGACCAATCACCACTATCCATTCGTTCATTATCTATTTGATGCCACTGTTGTTTCGATGTAACCCCAGCATTTATCCCAGTATTTTCAAAAAGTTTTGAAATGGTGTATTTCATCACTGAATTGTAAATACAAACACTCAGGCTAAGTGCAAGTGATGTTTCAGTTGGAGAGTTATATTTTTCTTTCGGACAAATATTCCATAGCAAACTGTTGAAAGATTCATTTGCATTTTGATTAGGAACATTTTTGCACCCTTCTAAAAACGGAATGCTCGCTAATCTTTCAAATATTGGTGACACACATTTAACAATAGCAGAGGTGAAGGGTGATTTTGTAGGCTTGTGGGAATTTGATCCTGTTGCTACATCTCGCTGATAACTACACCAGCTGCGTTCCCCTTTTGGGCATTTCTGATGTTGTGGAGACTCCGGTGTGCTGGAGTAATGTTTTAATATTGTAAATTGAACAAACTTCAATTCTAGTGTTTATATTAAAAATTTTGTTCCAGTGTGTTCAGGCCCTTATTATCAGTTTGTTTACATTTTGGGTCATATCTACTTTGCTCTAGCATCCCTTTTTTGTATTCATAGCTCACACAATTAAGGCTCTATTTACTATTTAGACAGTATTTTCAAGTTTATATGCTAAGGCTCTATTTATTTTTATATTTGTATGTCAACTTTGCTTAAGGCCCTATTTACAATTTACATGTCCACTTTGCTTTTTTGGCCTTTAAATACCAGCTCTTAGGTTTGTCATTCAGTTGTCAACTTGATCTTGAGCAGTCAACATCAAATTTCAAGATGGCCTCTTAACTCAACTTTCAAATTTTCAAGTTTGATAACTAACTCATATCTCAAATAATTTTCAACTATCAAAATTTTTTCAATTCAACTTTCAACACTTTGGAGCCACACCCTCTTTTCAGACTCACATTCTGGCAAGCTGGTAAGCATCTGGACTTATAATATTTTTTACTTTTTGAACTTTTTTCAGACTTAGAAATTTTTTCAAACTAAACTTTTTCAATTAGATTTTTTCAACTTAAACTTTTTCAATTATACTCACATGTACTTTTTATCATATATTTAATTTCCTTTTGTATTTTTCTTCATTCAGTTTGAATCCATCGAGATTACAAATATACGCCTAGAAATCAAATCATTTCTTGTGTGTGCTCCGAAACAAATATCGCCAAGTCTCTTCTGACATTTTTGCAGCGATTTCCTTGTTGTTCCTTATCGTCCAACCGTACAAATTTTGCATGGCATCTATCCTGGCGATAGTTAAACGTCCTTTGCCGCTAATTCCTTTGTTATCTTCCAATTTTTTGCCTTTCAAGTCTTTCACAAGCTTTCTCAGATTCGTGCCCATTCTTTCAGTCACATGGTTTACACATTCTTCTTTTTCGACGAAGCAAGAAACACCATAAGGTCTTTGTTTATCCACTGCTGAGTAAGCGCTACTGTCACCGTCTCCGATAAAAGGATTATAACGAATACCATACTTCTCGATAGATCGACCGTACAATTCTAATACGCTATCACATTCCATTTTCTTAAGAGGAAATTGTTTTCATAATTTATAACATTTTCATTTATTTGCCTATCAATTGCCCACATTTAAATTTTAATAATTTAATTTCTTTTTTTAATTCTTAAGCGTTCTGATGGAACGTTTTTTTATTCTATTTATTCATTTAGCATGTGCCTTTTTTCTCTCCTCCCGTGTGAACATTTTAAGAAGAGAAACCATTTTTCCCCTGTTTGATAGCACCCATGTTAGAGCGCGTAACTTTTTTAAAACAAAAGCTAATAAAAAGTTTTTTTCTCTCTACGTTTTGAGTGTATTTTTGTAGTGATCAAAGATTGTTTTAAAAAATAAATAACACATCATGAAATATGTTTTTTTTTTGGAACCATTAATTAAACTGATATTTGATATTTGATTTCGAATCTGCCTCTAGGGACAACTGAGGTTTTTGGGGTCCACGATACAGGCGACGAGGTGACGAAAAATTTGGGTCTAATATTTTTGAGAAGGGTCTGTGACGTTGTCAAAATGATATCTCTGTAACGGTTGATCCTAGCGGAACGATCCCATACATTTTTTTGATCAGTTTTCCGAGCTCTACAACATGGGTACACTTTTAAGTCGCGAATCCGTAATTAAAATTTTTACCCGGGTTACTAGTATCTGTATATTAATAGCCGATTCTCTGTTTGTGTGTGCGTTTGTTTGTTTGTTTGTAAGTCACGCAAAATGGTAGATTGAGTCGTGAGCAAAATTATTTCTTTTTTTGTGTGCGACGTGAGTTCGAAACAAATACATTGCAACCCCCAATCGAACGTGACTTTTTTTGGCTGATGTACTAATAGGAATAACGTTTTGTTTTTATTATTATTGTTAGTTTTATATTCCGCGTTGACTTGGCTTTGAAAACAGTACATCAACTAATTACAAAGAAACTAACTGATTAAACGTTTTGGACATAAAAGCAGCAGTAGCAGAACGTGGCAGCATGTGCGGTTTACCAGTGTATCCTAACGTATCCTTGCCTGACTGTCTGAGACGGGTGAACTTTTTTCGAGCAATCAAAATGTTTAAAAACCGATAGGTAAAAAAGATGATACAAAATATTTTTTATTGCTTTTGTCTTAATAGTTGTCTTAATTTCTTTTAATCGATTTCTTTCAATCTATTTTAATCAGATCAAATGTTTTTTTTTTATTCACTTTTTTCATTTTGCACGTGCCTTTTTTTCTCTCCTCCGGTGTGATCTTTTTAAAAGAAAAACTATTTCCCCCTTACGTTTGATAGCACCCATGTTAGGGCGCGTTACTTTTTTAAAACAAAAGCTAATAAAAAGTTGAAGTTTCCTATCTCTACGTTTCGAGTGTATTGGTACACTGATAAAAGATTGGTTTTACCAGAGGTTGTGACTTCGAATCTGCTTCTGGTTAAACACAAGTCGTTCGAGACGTATACAGATACAGTGATACAGAGCAGGTGGACATGGGCGGCGAGTGACGCCGCCTTGGCGGCTAGTTTAGTTTTAATTTACGGTCATCGTCCTCTTATATGCATGTAAAACCACGCAGACGCGAGAAACACTTTTTCACGTTCATTCCAAAAGCACATTGCATTTGATGTCAGTTTATTTATGGTCACGGGGAATCATTGCATTGCGTCCCCAATCGAACACAGCGTTTTTGGGGAAATATCTCGAGAACCAATAGGGATAACTGACGTTTGTTGGGGTCCATGATATGGGTGAGCAGGTGACACAAAATTTGGGCCTATATTTTATGTGGTACTGCTTATGTGACGTCATCAAAATCTTTGATTGATGATATCTCCCCAACTGTTGGTCGTAGCGAAATGATCCCATGCATTTTTTTATCAGTTTTTTGAGCTCTACAACATGGGTGCATTTTCTGTTTCCAATTCTATACTTAAAATTTTCATCACAGAGTACACACACACGAGAATGCAGGATTTGACAGTATGTTTTCGCAGTTAAAACCTGTTACCGTGGCAGCATGTTCAGTTTGCCTGTAACTCTTGCCTGACTGTCTGAGGCGGGTGAACTTTTTTTTTGAGCAATCAAAATGTTTAAAAACCGATAGGTAAAAAAAGAGTAACATATCAAAACAAAATGTTTTTTTTTTTGCTTTTCTTTTAATGAATTAATTATTTCTTTTAATTGTTAAGCGTTCTGATCGAACGTTTTTTATTCTATTTATTCATTTAGCACGTGCCTTTTTTCTCTCCTTTGTGTGAACTTTTAAGAAGAGAAACCATTTTCCCCCTGTTTGATAGCACCCATGTTAGAGCGCGTAACTTTTTTAAAACAAAAGCTAATAAAAAGTTGAAGTTTTTTCTCCCTATGTTTTGAGTGTATTGTTGTACTGATCAATGATTGTTTTTAAAAATAGATAAGTAAGACATCATGAAATTTGGTTTTTTTTCGGAACCATTGTTTAAACTGATATTTGATATTTGATTTCGAACCTGGCATTGGCTGAACACAGATTGTACGAGCCGTTTTTCAAGGAATATCAGGTTTACTGGGGTCTCCAGGGTGACACAGAGCAGGTGCACATGGGCGGCGAGCGACGCCGCCTTGGCGACTAGTCTATATATTATTAGCCGATTCTCCATTTGTTTGTTTGTCTGTAAGTCACGACAAATGGTAGATTGAGTTGTGAGCAAAATTATTTCTTTATTTGTGTGCGACCTGAGTTCAAAGCAAATACATTGCATCCCCAATCGAACGTGACTTTTTTTGCCTGGTGAACTAATAGGAATAACGTTTTGTTTTTATTATTATTGTCAGTTTTATATTCCACATTGACTTGGCTTTGAAAACAATACATCAACAAAGAAATTAACTGAATAAACATTTTGGACAAAAAGCAGCAGTGGCAGAAGGTGGCAGTATGTGCAGTTTGCCAGTGTGTCCTAATGCTTTCCAGACAGTCTAAGACGGGTGAACTTTTTTCGAAATATCAAGATGTTTAAAAACGGATAGGTAAAAAAAAAAGAGAATCTTGCAACAAAATATTGTTTTTTTTGCTTTTGTCTTAAAAGTAGTCTTAATTTCTTTTAATCGATTTCTTTTAATCTATTTTAATCAGATCGATTGTTTTTTTTATTCACTTTATTCATTTAGCACGTGCCTTTTTTTCTCTTTTTAAAAAGGGAAACCATTTCCCCCTTACGTTTGATAGCACCCATGTTAGAGCGCGTAACTTTTTTAAAACAAAAGTTAATAAAAAGTTCAAGTTTTCTCTCTATACATTTTGAGTGTATTGTTACACTGATAAAAGATTGGTTTTTCCAGAGGTTGTGACTTCGAATCTGCTACTGGTTGAACACAAGTTATACGAGCCGTTTAAGGAAATTTGACGTTTATTGATACAATGATACAGAGCAGGTGGAGATGGGCGGTGAAAGACGCCACCTTGGCGCCTATCGTAGCGGAATGATCCCATACATTACATATTAATAGCCGATTCTCGGTTTGTTTGTTTGTAAGTCACGCAAAATGGTAGATGTGAACTGCGAAAGAAATCGGGGAGTCAGCAAAGTAAGATCACACATAAATTATTTCTCTTCTTGTGCACGACATCAGTGTGAAACCATTGTATTGAGACCCTAATTGAATGCGACCTTGAGGGAAAATTATCTCGATAACCAATAGGGATAACTGACGTTTCTTGGGGTCCGCGATACAGGCGATGGGGTGACAAAAAATTTGGGTCTAATTTTTTTGGGGAGGGGTCTGTGACGTCATCAAAATCTTTGAACAATGATATCTCTGTAACGGTTGATCGTAGCGGAATGATCCCATACATTTTT
Organism: Turritopsis dohrnii; assembly: GCA_027922465.2. NCBI lineage: Eukaryota > Metazoa > Cnidaria > Hydrozoa > Anthoathecata > Oceaniidae > Turritopsis > Turritopsis dohrnii. The sequence continues at coordinate 1,759,688 of BQMF02000006.1, forward strand.
TTGATCAGTTTTTCAAGCTCTACAGCATGGGAGCATTTTGTTGTTGCCAATTCCTTAATTTTAGTTTTCAAGAACTCAACGGATGTTGAACATGGCCGGCAAAGGACGCCGCCTTGGTGGCTAGTTTAGTTTTAATTTACGGTCATCGTCCTCTTATATGCACGTAAAACCACGCAGACGCGAGAAACACTTTTTCACGTTCATTCCAAAAGCACATTGCATTTGATGTCAGTTTATTTATGATCACGGGGAATCATTGCATTGCATCCCCAATCGAACGCGACGTTTTGCATTGCATCCCCAATCGAACGCGACGTTTTGCATTGCATCCCCAATCGAACGCGACGTTTATCTCGAGAACCAATAGGGATAACTGACTTTTTAGGGGTCCGCGATACGGGTGAACGGGAGACGCAACATTTGGGCCCAAATTTACGGTGGTTCCTATCTGATATCATAATTTGCACGCACCAAAAATGAAAGTTGCACGCACCGAAACAAAATTTCCACGCACCAAAATCAAATGTAAACTCGTACCATGCAATTTTGCACGAACAACTTACTGTGCAATTTTGCATGATAGAACAACTTATTGTGCAATTCTGTACAATAGAACAACCTACTGTGCAATTCTGCACGATAGAACAACTTATTGTGCAGTTCTGCATGATAAAGAATCTCCCTCACACAACGCACTTTCAGAATAGATATGTTGTTTAGAGTAATGACTTTTAGTATCAAAAGCGAAAGAAATATGGCGGCAACAACAAGTAACACGATGGAAGAAAGCTTAAAAAGGGTATAGAAGTTTCTACGTTCCTTCGAAACACAGTAATAAAAAAAACTTTCTACTGTGTCCCAGTATATTGTAATACTGTCAGTAACGTACTTTCATGATGTAATTTTTATGTACAAATCAAAGTAGTAGTATAGTTCACACACCACGATTGACAACCTTTCTCTCCGGACTTACTTACAGAATTGCTTATTATTTTCAGGTTTCTTATTTCTTGAGAGAAAACTGTGAATGCATTTTTAAAGGAACAGGTCAGTTACTTTCATGGTTATTATTATTCAACTTTTTGACATTCAAAGAACTTTTTATCTAAATCATTCACATCAAAATTGTTTATTCAGAGGAAATGAGTATGATAAATCATACATCAACACATGGAACATGTAGTGTCCATGTTTGCTACACGCTACAATGATCTGCATCCAGTGAAGTGATAAGGCTCTCTTATGTAATATAGCTTACTAGCGTACACACGTGTTTTCTCTTTCTCCCTCTCGATATCACAGTTGGCGACGAGGACGGTTGATCAATTCACGCAAAGAGAAAGTAATTATCAACGAACACACGCAAGGAGTAACGAAGAAAACGTACAGCTATTTTTCAGTTACTAAAGAGAAGACTTACATCTCCATATTTGTCGACATCCCACGGAGGAACGTCTCGACATTCGCGTATCTACAGTTGCCATTTGAAATCCCGAACCACAACACTGCGTTCCAGACTACACTGAGATCCAGGCTAGTCGGGCCTGAGCCGTCGTACATTGAACACAGGAGATCCAATACTAGAATCAAACAACGGACAATCAAACGGCGAAGGATGGCGAACGCTTTAGCGAACCTTCGATCATGCGTCAAGGAATTCCAACTACAAGATTACGAAGAATCCACCTCCAATTTGCACAAACGCTGGTGCTTATTATGGATCGAAAATCTTGAATACTGTTTTACGTTTGAGAATCTTGACACAGCAGTGGAAGGAGGTGTAAACCCAGAAATAAAGAAAAAAGCAGCCCTCCTCACTCTCGACTGCAGAAAGGTATAAATTCTTCTGTTTGCGACCGCTGTCCAGTCACGAGACGCATGATCAATGGGCAACCAGGCTCAAAACTAAAGGTGCCGATTGCGAGTTTGATAAGATGAACTTAAAAGAAGCAATCAAACTCGTAATGGCACTTCACACACCGTTACCAAAACTACAGACAGCCATCATTCGAGATGACATGACGTTCGAACAATTGATGAAGATGGCGCAGTCCATGGAGCTTGCAGAGCGAGAGGTTACATACATGAAGAACCACACGATGGAACCCAACTCTGCATCAACATCAGCTCACTCTCAGCCTCCCCATTCGAATCAACTTGCTCAATACGCTGATCAACAAGGTATGAAACTAACCCCCAAACGAACCTTCCATCGATCATTGAATAAACCCTCTGCGACGAAAGATGCTTGAGGTATGTCGATACTGTGGTGAACCAACGCCACACAAAACTCCCTGCAAAACAGTTGACCCCTGCTATGATGTGTCAAAAACTGGAACTACAGTTTGAGAAGGACAGTACCTCACAGAAAATGAAAATTGATACTATCGTCAACCATTACCAGGACGTCTTCACTGGTATAGGTAAACATAAGTACAGAAGAGTTCATCTACACATTGACCCAGAAGTACCACCAGTCGTCCGAGCACAGAGACGAGTCCCATTTGCACATAGAGAGAAATTAGACGCTCTTCTCAAGGAGCTAGAAGAAGCTGACATTATAGATAAAGTGGAAGGACCTACCGATTGGGTGTCCAACATTGTTATAACACCCAAGGCAGACCCTTCCAAGACTCGCATGAACATTGACATGGCCACTGCGAACAAAGCTATTAAGCACACGAGGCATGTGATACCGACACTGCAAGAACTAAGATATAGAATGAATGGGGCATCATATTTCACCAAACTAGACATGAATCACGGGTACAACCAATACGTGATAGACCGTGAATCATGCCATATCACAGTATTCTACACCCATCAAGGATTGCGTCAATTTAAGAGATTGAATTTTGGAACAAATTCAGCAGCAGAAGCTTTCCACGACGAAATGGCTAACACCATTGGCGACATACCGAATGTGGCAAACATTTACGATGATATTCCTGTCTTTGGGTGCACACAACGAGAGCACGACTTAGTGCTCGTAAGTGTACTCCAAAGATTTAAAGATTGCAGCCTAACATTAGGTTTATCAAAGTGTCAATTTAACTCGAACAGTGTGAAATTCTTTGGGGTATTCTTCTCCAAGGAAGGCATAGCACCAGATCCAGCCAAACTGAGCGCACTAGAGGCTCTTACGGCGCCTACAAACGCAACAGAAGTCCGGTCGTTACTTAGGATGACAAACTTTTGCCGTCCCTTCATTCCAGACTACGCCAACATAACAACACCACTTAGAACACTCACATGTAAAGGCACAGAGTTTCAATGGAGCAGTGAGTGTCAAAACGCTTTTGAGACACTCAAACGACTGCTGAAAGAGATTACCACCATGGCCTACTTCGATCCCGCGCGAGAAACTAAGCTTACCGTTGACGGATCGTGTAAAGATGGACTAGGCGCAATACTGTCTCCGAAGGACCCGCAGACAGGAGTGTTCATACCCATTCGCTTTGATAGTCGAGCCACAACAGGGACAGAGAAAAACTATTCACAGATCGAAATAGAAAGTCTTGCACTGTTGTTTGGAACACTCAAGAATCACATATACCTCTACGGTCTACCTTCGTATATCGCCAGCACGGATCACAAACCACTACTACCACTGTACCAACATTACAAGCCAGACATACCAGCAGGTCTCTTACGACATAAGCTCCGCACGCAAGGATATAACTTTGAACTAGTGTATGAACCAGGCGAGCATAACCTAACAGATTACTTGTCACGGCACCCACAAGTCAATACCGTCGCAGCCGAGGAAACGTCTGTGGTCCCAATCGAGCTTGCCACAAATGTCCTGATCAGGCTTGATATGCCCAACGCTGTCAGTACCAATGAGATTGTACAAGCAACTCTAGATGACCCCGCAATGCAGCAACTAGCATTATCCATACACCAAGGCTACATTGCAGCCAACAATCGAGACCTCAGCCAGTACAAGTCGGTGTTTCAGGAGTTGTCCAGAGATGACTCAGGTGTGATACTCAGGGGAGAACGGATTGTGATACCTGAAAAACTACGTCCATGCCTCATCAAAATGGCCCATGACGGGCACCAAGGTATCGTTAAAACAAAACAGTTGGTACGCAGCACCATGTGGTTTCCCGGCATGGATGGCTTAGTAGAGCAAGCTGTAGCACACTGCAACCCATGCCAAGCCTCAAGACCTCTGCCAAAGCAGTACTACCAGCCATGGACAAGATAATGTCCGAACTAGGAACACAGAACCTGTTGGTTCAGACAATGGACCCACATACAACAGCACAGAATTCAGTGCCTATTCAAAGTATATGGGTTTCCATCATGGACCGAAAATTCCACTAGCGCCATGGACAAATGGCATGGTGGAAAACTTCATGCACAACCTCAAAAAACTTGTGCAGACCGCATCAACCGAAAATCTTAACTGGCGGCAAGAATTGCAGCGTATGCTAAGGGCATATCGAGGAACGCCACACGCTGTCACGGGACGTAGCCCTGCTGAAGTTCTCTTCAATGGTCGTCAATATAGTACACGCCTCCCTGCGAAACACACAGCTGAAGAGCCAAAGTTCCATGCCGAAATAAAGCAGAAGCATGACGCACACAAAGCTGTCATGAAACGACATGCCGATAAGAAAGCGTACGTTGCCGAAAGCTCCTTACAGGTTGGTGATTTGACCATGTGTCGTCAGCTTCAAGTACGAAAGAAAGACACGCCGTACAATCCGAGACCCTACCGTATCACAGACAACACCGCACAAGGGCGCGTCACTGGTCGTAGTGAAGATGGCCACGTCCTCATGAGACATCGCACATACTTCAAGAAAATCCACCTCCACCCAGGACATCCAGCCACGCACAACCAACAAGGTCGTCAACACTCTGCAACACTGCCCCAACGGGAGGATGAGAGTCAGCCAGACGTGCCATTTCACAACATGTCAATCGAGGAGAGAGAATATGAACCAATATGAACCGGCTGCGCAGGAGGAGATAGAAAGCAGTGATGGAAGTGAAGCAACCGAGCCGTACGATCAAGATAGCGACCAGGAGCAGCCAAGACCAATTAAATGTAGATCACAGCCGGCACGGTATAATGACTACGAACTAGAACTGCCGGAGTCATTACTAAAAGGAGTAGTGTAGTGTCCATGTTTGCTGCACGCTACAATGATCTGCATCCAGAGAATTGATAAGGCTCCTTTATGTAATATAGCTTACTAGCGTACACACGTTTTCTCTTGCTCCCTCTCGATATTACAGAATACTGTCTCTTATAATTCATAATTTATATTTATATTATCATAGATGGATGAAGTTGCTGTGATAAATGCGGATGACAATGTTTTGCGAAAAAACGGATTAGCTACCGATGGTGCAATCATACAATTGAAAGTCATGTGTCAAAATCAGTCCCTCGAAAACAAAAAGAAAGAGCTAAAAAACATTATTCTTGATAAGGATAGGTCGAGTTTCAAGTTTCAAGGCCAAAGTAATAGGTTAAAGCCTGAACCCATTAAACAAATAAGGAAAAGCCAAACAATATATCTAAGCTGGGAAAATTATGATAGCAAGAAACATAAGTATGCTGTTGTGAAGGCTTCAAAAGGAGGTGGTTCTCAAAAGATGACATATTCAACAGATGTGAATGAAGAGGAACTGTTGAAATCATGCGTAGACATTTTTTGGAAGAACAGGAAGAAATCTGAATTTAAAGATGAACATTTTTTATAATTTCAAGTTAGCTGACTGTAAGAAAAATGCGATTACCAGTACTTTTTCCGTTGGTGAATACTGTGATACTCAAAAAATGGTGAGGCCTCGAATTTATTTTCTAACACAGTTGAAGACTACAACGCAGTTACTTCATATATCTTCAGATGATAGTGACTTTGATTTACCAGAAGTATTTGAAACACCAAGGGATACCTCAAAAATTATGATATCAACTCCAAATCAAAGATCAACACTATCATCACCAGCAATCTCAACATTAATGGGTACATCAACAGAGCGTAATGAGTTGAGAAGGGAAATCGATCAGAATTACCAGCAATCGCTTCGGGCTGAAATAGCTAAAGATCAGGAAAGGGAAATGGAGTTGGCAAGAGAACGGGAATTTTTTTGATCAGTCTTTCGAGCTCTACAACATAGGTACACTTTTGAGTTGCGATTCTATGATTTATTTTTTCGTCACAGGGTACGTATACGGGAATGGTGAATTTGGTGTCAAGAAACAGACCAATTTGTGTTCACTGTTAAATTGAACTTCTCACCACTTAAAAGAAAAATCCACACAGGTCCAAGTCTCAGTTGCGATCAAATACCAAGCCATCTGCCTAACATTATATCAAAGCGTATGATTTTATCTCAAGTTAATGGAATTTATGATCCTCTTGGTTTAGCCACTCCCTTCATACTGAAAGCCAAGGTGCTAATGAGGCAACTGTGGTCTGGTGAAATGAAATCAATGCAATGGGATGATGACATACCTGCCTCAATAAAGACAGAATTGATAAATTTTTTAGAGAATTATTTGAGATGAAAAAAATTCGTTTTGACAGATGCATCATGCCTGAAAATGCTAAAGGAAAGCCAACTTTGATCATGTTCAGCGATGCTTCTGAGCAGGCATTCAGCACCTGCACCTATGCCAGATGGGAATTACCAAATGGGAAGTATGAGAGCAAGTTAATTGCTGCTAAAGGCAAAGTAGCACTATTAAAAACAATTTCCATTGTAAGATTAGAACTGAATGCAGCTATTACGTCTACAAGATTGCACAATTTCATCAGGGAGGAAATGAGACTACAGTTTGAAAAGGAGGTTTTTATTGTTAATTCATCCATAGTAAGAGCAATGATTTAGAAAGAATCTTACGGATTCAACACGTTTGCTGCTGTGAAAATAAGAGAGATCCAATCTGCTGCAACGCCTGAAGATTGGAAATGGATTGAAAGCAAAGAAAACATTGCTGATTGGATGAGCAAAGTGAAACACCCTCTTGAACTTGATAATAGCAGCTGTTGGCAAAAAGGACCAGAATTCTTGCAATGTCCGGAAACAGAATGGCCTGTTAAAACTCAATGCAATGTAAATGTATTACCAGAAGAAGCCAAATCCAAAAACCTTGTAAAACTAGACGAGGACGACACTCTTACTAATAGAATTAAAATTGAGCGCTTTTCATCATACAACAAGCTCATCCGTGTTACAGCTCGAGTTCTTGCTTTATATGATACATCAGAATGTCCTTCTCTGAAGAATGCTGCAAAAACGCCAACTGTAGCACTATTAAAGATGGCTGAGAACTTGTGGATAAAAGAGGTGCAGTTGCCACTCAAGGAACAGATAGACAAAGGAGATTTCAGACGACTCAACCCGTATCAATTTAGTACACCCGATGGACCATGGAGGAACGGATGTGCAGAGTCTCTTATAAAATCTGTGAAAAAATCGATTATTTGTGCCATTGGAGAGCAAATATTGTCACATTCTTAACTTCAAACAGTAATGTTTGAGGCAGCAAACTTAGTTAACGAACGTCCGATTGGTCGCCATCCAACTTGTCCCGAAGATGGCAGCTACCTTAGTCCAAATCACTTACTACTTGGAAGAGCCACCTCAAGAGTTCCTGCCGGACCATTTATGCAGCCAGGCAATCTAAAACATCGTTTTGAACTCGTTCAGCAAATAGTGAATACTTTTTGGCGACGCTGGACTCGAGATTATTTCCTCAGTTTATTAATTCAGCCAAAGTGGCACACTCAAAACAGGAATGTCAAAGTTGGTGATGTGGTATTGGTGCAGGATTCCAAACACATTTGGGGGAATTGGCGTATGGCAAAGGTATCGGAAGTTTTTCCAGGAAAGGATAAACTTGTACGTCGAGTAGCTATACAGTACAAGAATTTACCAGGCGATAGGGATTATTCAGGTGATCATTACAAGACAGTCGCACAACCTGTTCAAAGACTAATCGTAATTGTACCGAATGATACTGAGGAAAATTAGACCGACATACTTACCCCGCTGCGGAGTGTTTCATTGAAATGACAATTTACCTTTAGATAAGTACTATTATTTCGCGTAAAAGTTTTTTACGGCTTTAATTTCGAAAAGAATATGTCGAAAATAGGTGACGAAAAATTAATTCACAGAATCGTGACTGGAAAGTGTTCCCATGTTGTAGAGCTCGAAAAGCTGATCAAAAAATTGTATGGGATCGTTACGCTACGATCAACCATTGCAGAGATATCGTCCATTAAAGATTTTAATGACGTCATATCCGAAGTACTAAATGAAATTTAGGCCCAAATGTTTTGTCACCCCGTCACCCGTATTGCAGACCCCAAAAAACGTCAGTTATCCCTATTGGTTCTAGAGATATTTCCCCAAAAATGTCGCGTTCGATTGGGGTTGCAATACAATGATTCCTCCCTGATGCAATAAAAATAACTGACATCACGCTGCTTGCTATTAAACTAATCGTCAATTGTCAATGGTCTAACGAAAAAATGACCACGATTAAGAAGATTTTGACCGTAAATTTAAAAAAAACACAACACTCTCTAAAATAAAAGTGGTATGCACACACGCGGATTAGACTAGTATCCCGGGTAAAAACTTTTTACCGAACTTAACCTCGAAAACATTAGGTCAAATCCACCATTCCTGTGTACGTACCCGGTGACGAAAAAATAAATCATGGAATCGCAACTCAAAAGTGTACCTATGTTGTAGAGCTCAAAAAACTGATCACAAAGGTGTATGGGATCGTTTCACTACGACCAGCCTTTGCAGAGATAACGTTGATTTAAGATTTTGATGATGTCATACCCGCAGTACCAAATTAAATTGAGGGCCAAATGATGTGTCACCCTATCACCCGTATCACTGACCCTAAAAGATATTGCCCCAGAAACGTGGCGTTCGATTAGGGATGCAATGCAATGATTCCACGTGATCATAAAAAAACTGATGTCAAATGCAAGGCGTCGCTCGCCACCCATGTTCAGTATGCGTTGTGTCGCAGAATTCAACTTGTATAAAAGTTTCTTTTCAGGCATTAATTTTTTAAATCATTTCAACAGAAAATTTAAAACTGAAACAAATAGCAATATGGCTCAGAATATACAGTGTGTTTCAAAATGATTGCAATGGAAATTTTAAAGTTGTTTTTCTCAATAAGTATATCGAATTTTGAAATAAATTTTACATCAATCGAAAGCCCTTTTTGAGATCTTTCGCCAAGTATATTTTTGTGAGAAATGAAAAAGTGGTTTTCGAGAAAACAAGGAAAATGTCTTGGAAAAATGTCATTAAATTTTTAATGGTCGATTAACACGTTGTTTAATTACATCGTGCTTATTGTTTCAGAGCTCTAAATCCATAGAAATTTTATTTTTGCGCTGAGACTCCCAAATATTTTAAAACATAAAAGTTAAACGTTTTTTGTGAACACACAGCTTAAATTTGTTTATTGTTTTCCAAATTGCTGTTATTGTTTCAAAAAATCTTTTCTTTTCATTCACATCTTAATCGACCATTAAAAATTTAATGACATTTTTCCAAGACATTTTCCTTGTTTTCTCGAAAACCACTTCTTCATTTCTCACAAAAATATACTTGGCGAAAGATCTCAAAAAGGGCTTTCGATTGATGTAAAAATTATTTCAAAATTCGATATACTTACTGAGAAAAACAACTTTAAAATTTCCGATGCAATCATTTTGAAACACACTGTATATCTACATGCAGAAGAGAAGTAACTTTTGTGTAATAATAGCAAAAGCACAAAACTGCTTACCCAGACGTACAAAACATTGAATAAAACTATGAAATGTGAATTGAAAACAAATCAATACCTTCCAACTGTGTTTCTTTTGTGCCAAAGTTACATTGGTTAGCTATCGTTAATGAATTTTTGAAATGATAGTCTGTTCTTCCTAAAACCATCAACATCATGATAAAAACCATGAGTTTCATTTGTTTAACGCTTTACGTGCTTTTTTATTATTAATTTTACCTAAAAAATATTTCAATTGTATAAAAATGTAGAAAAAGATAATCATGCTATGACATGGTTGAAATAAAAAACAAAATAAAAAACAAAAAGTAAATTCATGTACGCATTAATCCTAAAAATAAAAAATTAAAAACACAAATTCAATGATAGAATTTGTAAAAGTTTTTGATTGGAAAGTCTATAAAATCAACCAATACTTTAAGTTAATGCAGATTCAATACTCAACACTGGAGCTAAACTAAATTTTAGACTTTTGACGTAGGATACACAACCAAACATCAAAATAATAAAAATAATTGAAACAATGAAATGCCCTACCAAAGCCATAATTTAATACCGAAAAGATAAAAAGTAACAAATAAAAACATAATGCCAAACTTATATACCCAGGCATAGTACATAAACGATTACCATAACACAAAATAATGCGTAATCATGACAAAATTTAAGAATCCATCCAGCACTGGACTCGTTTGGAAAGCAGTTGTTTTACATTGTAGATATATGTATATACTGAAACGACAATCCTGTATAAATATTTTAGAAATAAAAATACAAAGCTTCTTAGTAGCACAGTCATTATCACATTGTATACAGCAATAATTAATGCATTTCTGAAATACCATTCTTCTCTTAACTAACCCTCACAACATCATAATTTAACCATGTGCTTCATTTCTTTAATGGTTTATATACATTGTTTCTTTTCTGACCTAAAAGAAAAAGATTTCAATGAAGAACAGCTACAATCCACACTACTGCAACAACCATATTGAAGCAAACAAAAGCAAAAGACATAAATGACAGACAGGCAGAGAGACAAAGCACCAAACATCATCAATAAAATTTAATAAAAAGCAGACATGGTTGAGATGGGATAAGACAGCATATTTCCACAGTCATGAGAACCATTTTAATAGATCTGCAAATATATAAATCTTCTTTGCTAACTAATGGCGCACGTTACCAAAACAAATTTTTACTGCGCTCCCCCTCGTTTTGGTTTCTTTTCAAAACAAACTTAAAATTAAAACCATTCGTTACCGTGTAAGTAAACATCATTTTTTCTGCATTTACTGCACTTCTTCTGCATAGCCACATTTTGATAACTAAACCGAAATAAGTATTCCTGAAAAAGTGCTGGATACATTCTTCCACTCGCATTTCTTCTTTTTTTCCACTGACTTAAACCATTTCACTGTGTACGTTGTGTAAACAAACATTTACAAACACGCATAATAAAAGACATCAATACATCTTACTCTCTTACGCATATGCTAATTTTTCTTTTCTTTATCTAAAATACAACAACAGTAACAGTATAGCAAAAAGTACGGTGGCCGAAAAGTGCACAAAATAAATCAATAGATACGTAAATTTCAACGATGCGTAAATTTGAAAATTACATAAAATAAATCTGAAATACACAAAATAAATCTTATATACACAAAATAAATCGATATACACGAAATAAATCTAAAGTACACAAAATAAATGATACGCAACCTTACGCATGCGCAAACTTACGCACGCGCAAAGCGTTCCCGCCATAACTACTCTAAACAAAACAACATAGCAGACTGATCATGATCAAGCAGCCAGATGGCAGAGGATAAAAGAAGTAATATTTGTGTTTGTTTATGAGTTATAGCTAAAGAAAGGCAACGTAAACATTGGTGCATGTGCGAGCATCTGGACTGAAAGATATTCTAAATGTTTTTTTTACAGTGCAGCAGCAGAGCTGATTGACAGTGTGTGGTGAAGCTCCTTCTTTAGGAAAAATTATGAGTTGTCCTATAATATTATTAGTGTAATATTTAGTGTGGTTGTGTTGTTGTGTGGAAAATGAATTTACGAAAGAAGACTTTCTCCCTACCCTTAGCTGAGTGATTCATTTGTTGTAAGTGTGTGTGAGGGTGTGTTGTTATAGCTTTGATTCCGCCTGTAGTAAGTCTCCCCTCCATGCATGGATGCAACAGTGTTTACGACTCTTCGGCACCCTCGTTCGCTTAGCAATTCAAGTCTTTGGAGGAAGTCTTCCGTTCTGTCGAAAACGTTGTGGAAAACGTAAATAGTGTGCCAATTCCCTCGTAGTTGCCCATCATAGTATATACAGTCAGAGATATCTGCAAGTTGGGCTCTATCTGCAAGAAATGAGGATATTCACCTAGTGGCAACCTAGCTATTTCTATAAAATAAATTATGATAACTAGGGGAATCAGCATCCATGTCTATAACCCTTTGCTCTACTGACTGCATGCAATTTAGCCTACATTAGTTGTAGCACCAGCACTGTTGGTCATTATGGTTTATTTCATGTTATTTGATGTAATATGACGCTGCGTACTTGCCAACCAATGTCAAATGTAAACAACTTCAGATGAAAAAAAATGGTAGCTTTAGCTGCCAAACTTGCTGACATTTACACTGATTGGCTAAGGTTAGTAATAAATGAAGAGGCTGAATCATTTGCTACACGATTCCTATCCTAGGTGTAGGAACTCTCAATTGAATAAAATGCTTTAGTGAAGTACAATTTATGGGCAATCCATTTTGTTAGAAGAATTGTCAACTTTCATTTGCTTTGTGTTTTATAGGGATTATACTGTATATAACAATGTTTTGCTCCAAATGTGGAAAAGAAGTACAGCCTGTGCAAAAATTTTGTGGAAATTGTGGTGAGAAAATTGTCCATTCAGCAGAGGAAAGCACAACAAAACCAAAGTCTTTTCCAGAGTTTGTGCGTGAAAGTGGCAAAGCTCGTGCTCTTGCTTTTCCCAAAAAAAAAGAAAATTGGATCGCAGAGAGGTGCAAGAAACAACAATTTTTGCATCAATTTTGTTTGCAGACCTAGATGGAAATCTGAAACAGGAAAAGGGTACCAGACTTCCAATAAAAGTGGATAAAAAATGGGGATCAGTAAAACTGAAGCAAGCTGTTTTTGAGAAGTTTCAAAGATACAATAAAAGTGTTAGCAGAAGAAAAATAACTAATTATAAGCTTGTGTACAAGACTGGTGACCTTATCAGAAATATTCCTGGTACATCAACAGAATTCACAATAAAAGGGTACAAAGAGGACCTTGGAGTTGGCTATCATGCTGTCGTTGTCTACTTAATGGAGTATAGCACATTTTCTGATGGTGATAGTGATAATAGTAGAGATAGATAATGACAACAATGATCTGCCCAGGGTTTTGAACAGCAGGTAATGTATATACTGTATACGTATGATGCATCTGTGCAAGTAGCTGTAACCATGTTAATGATTTTGCTGTAAAAAGATGTTTTCAAGCAGTGGTGTGTGTTCTTTCTTCTTTTGAGTGGAAAGGGTAGTGCCTGATTTAAGGGGGGATGTCAGTGACAAGTGTCCCTTACAACGTAATGTAGATAGATAGTCAGCTTTTCTGCCTGTTTCACTTGCATAAAACATATATTTATGAAAGTGTATCCAATTAATGCTTTTATGATATGTATATAGCTATAAAATAAGCTGTTTTCAGAGGCTGCTTCAGTGTCCTTGAATATCCAAGTTCAATGATTTCGTTTCAATATAAGTCCGCAACAATTTTCAGTTCTTCTTAAAAGAAAAGGTTCTTGTGCAAATGTACAGCATGAGCAAATTTTCAAGTAAATTCATTGAAGGTTCTTTCTTCATAACATGGTCATCTCTGGTCCTTATTTTAGAAGTAAGTCAAGGATGTAGGAATCTTTCACCAAGTGCTTTCCTTGTTGTCAACAGCAGTAAAAATATATTAGGAGGTACATTCCAAAATCCATTTTAATCATGAACGTCAACCAGTTTGTACTGCAGAACATGCAGTGATATCGTCAAATTTTCCAGCAAGAGAACTGATAAACAATGTCGATTATTAAGCTTTCTTGAAAGCATTCATTGATATATATTCCCAAATACATATCCATTCAAATAAGCAATAATTGAAAATCTTTCAGTATCTTTGCAGTTAAAATTCTTCTTGAAAGCTTCTAGCATCAGTTAAGTGAGCCAAAATATGATTTACAATTTAAAAGCCCACAACTACAGAACACTTCTTACTGATCCCTTGAAACAAATCTTCAGTCTTGTTCGATGCACATGTATAAATTTTTGAATAAAACTTATCAGCATCTCCATGATGATCTTTGAAAGTATAAAGCCAAACAACATCACATTTTATTAACTGTAGGTCAGGATAACAACCCTCTTCGACCAGTTTTTTCCATGATTTTCCTTTCAAAAACGTGTGAAGCATTTTTTCTGCAATTTTAGAGGACATAGAATTTATCATGTTTGGGAATTAAACCAGGAGTTAGAACATGTTACCAGGTGATACCATGCAAACCTTTCTTGAAATGTTTACAAGTAAACGATGCCCAACAAGAAGAGTCATGAGGCATATCACCAACAACTGAAATACATCCCTCATCTGACTGACCACTTCCTGATTTCAGATCGCGATCAATAGCCGCAAAAATTGCATCAAGGAGCATCTGCAGAAAAGAAATCTTCCTGCTTGTTTTTTGCACCATAATTGTACGGGCCGTATCAATTTGAGGTTCATGCTGCAAATCGGTCGTTTAGGGCCGCATCTTCCAGACTATTTTTCTTATGACTATGCTTTTAATGATCATTTGAGACTGGCAAGACACGCCATCATAGGAACGAAACTACAAACGTATAAACAGAACTGAAGTGTGTAATGAATTTATTTTTAGGGTCTACAAGTAGATCTGCCATCAATAACAAAAGGCCTCGTGGGGATGGATTTAATAGTAAGTCTTACTTTTTCAAAGCATGCACACCAAACAAATATTTTATTGTTAATACGACTTTACAGTTAGATTGAAAAAAATCTAGAGAAATAATCATTTAAAAGTATGCACAAAGTGTCTTAATTTTTGAAGATTCTACATGCAAGTTTCGTATAAAAACTGTGTTCTGCAGTTGATCAGAGAATGCCTAATATTTCATTGATTACTTAGCATGGCTTTGTTTTAGTTTTTATTGAGCCACTAAGGGTGTCCAGCAAGAAAGGTCCAAGGAACATTCTGAACTGCTGTGTTGCTCATTTCAAAACTCCCTAACCCCCAATTTTCAGTCTGAAAAATAGAATAAAAGTAAAATAATATTGAATTGCAATGTTGAAATTGAGTTATGACCCCTTAGCCGTAATTCCATGAAAATGCTAGTCGTACCATTTTGTTGATCCCTGGAAAACCATTACCACACCTGTAGTGTGTTTTAGAACATGAATCATCAAAATTTTGCATATATATAATATACTATATAAATACACCTGTTATGTGGTTATGTTATTGACTCCTTATTTCAGTCTCTGTTACTGGATACTTGCATACTAGATACTTCTCCCCTGTGAAAAAAGGAAGAAATTCAAATGTGGAGTATTTTCATGCTACACTACAAGATGATGGCGAATCATACCAACGGGTAGTCTGTTTCACACCATCAAAACAAGACTTGTTCAGCTCGGCTGAAAATTCAAGAAAACCAATAACTTTGTCTAATGTGGTAAGATCAGCATCAAAATTCAAAAGATTTGGAGATGAAATTAAAGTAAATAAAAGGCCCTCTATCCAAGACGCGGCAACTCTAGCTCCAGTTTGCCCCAAAACGGTGGAATCACCTGTTATGAAAATAAAAGATCTCTACAAACTCCCAGGTAACTTGGCAATCACTTTGAAGGCGTATATTCAGATGCAGGGTAGACCAGTTCTACCAGTAAAACTGAGTTATCTGAAGAATCCAATTGATCGAAAGGACATAACTATTAATGATGAAACAGGTACCATCCTGTTGAGCCTATGGGGGGACAAGATTGCAAACTTTCCTTGTGATGGAACTTACGACATTCTTCATGCTGTTTTGAAAAAATCTTTTTCAACATCGCCGTCATTAGCAACGAACTCCTACACTATCATTAAACGTTCTGAACAAGAGATACAGTGTTCTGGTATCATCCCAGAAGAGCTAAATACCATAAACATTAGTCTGCCCCCATTAAATGTTCATACAATATCAATACAATATTATTGCTCACATTGCAAGAGTTTCAGTGATAATAATTGTAAAAACCTAATTATTTTTACTTGTGTGGGCTGTGGTGCTAATACAATGACCATGAGAACTTCAAAAAGTGTTGAAGCAAACTTAGATGTTGAAGTTGATGGTCGAAACAGAACAGTCACCATCCGTGGTCCACAAATACAACAGTACTTTAGTCTGAAAAATATGCCAATACCTCAAGATAAAAATGATGTTTCATTGGCCTTCCTCCAAGGTAACAGCTGTAAACAAACGCCGTTGTTTTATATAACACCAACCCTTTTGGTCCAGTTATATTGAAAAGTTCATATTTTAGTTAATTTCTTTGGGTTCGAACACTTTCCCCTCAAATTACTTGAACAAAAAAGAAAATTATGTACCAGCGGATACGAAAAAACAAAAACAAAACAAAAGTAACAATTTGATGTCATTTACAAATATAAATTAAAGGAGTTCATGATTAAAAGCATTTTACTCCAAAAGTGAGAGACAAAACGAGTTGACGGTTTATATTGAAAGATATCATCATTAAATCAGATCTTTATTTTGGAAACAATAATCCGGTTTCCCAATTGTTGAAACAGCCTTCGCAATCATTATCTTGAATACATGATTTGAACCACTAATACATAATTCATCAATGTCTTCAAAGTTATGTGTGTAACGAACAAACGAGCTGTACACAGTAGTATACATTGTGACATACAAATGATATACAACATGGTCGATTATCTATTTGTCATTCTTAAAACAACGATTGAAATTCAAGTTTGTGCACCCAGAAAAATTCCATCATGTTATATCAAACATCATTAAATTTGTTTATTTTCATTTTAACTATCGTACACAACCAAAAAGGTTAAGACGGCCGCCTAAAAGAGAGAAACAATACTGTTAATAAATATTGAAAGTACATACAATAACAATCAAAGTTAATCTTTCACGTTCATTTTAGCATCTTTTCTGGAATCCCCTTCGAATAACATATAGAACTATGAATGCGAGTACAATACGCTAGCTTTAATCAACAATATCATTCAGTAATAAACGTCACATTTTTCTCTCACACAGTTCGTCAACATTTGCAGACACACATCAGCTCTTGCAATTGTACTTCACCAATTACAGTTGGAACGAAGACTTAAACTTTTATCTTACAAATACATTCAATAATTTACAAATTCTTTTGCATAAATACTAAAACTGATTAAATTAGTCAAAATTAATTCCCTATATTGTCCAATTAAAAAATAGAGAGGGTGACACAATCACTAACTCACAATTTTTACAATACTAACAAACACTGAAGACAAAATGTAGATTTTCTGGAAGTGCGTTTTAAATCTTGATGAATATTTAACTCTGATGATTACTTGCGTCGCTATCGTGATTGGTAACCTCCTGTGGCATAACTTACATCTAAACCAACGCGAAAAGATCATTATTCAACAGTGCAAAATTATTTTTTCTGTGTGGGCCATTGGAACGTATATTAAATGACAAATACTGATCGGCTCACGTTAATTTAACATACAAACGTAATATGATCATAAAATGCTATACACTGTGAAATTACAGAAAATAGGAATAGTAACAAAAGTTGCGAAATCAACTGAAATTGAAATTCGCATGTTTTGTAGAAAGATCTCACATCATAAGAATCCTTTGTTTAAGAAAAATGGAGCATTTTATGTGGTGGTCATAAAATGCTCCATTTCACACAACCACTGACAACGCTCTCAAAAAATATATTAGTGCAAAATTAAAATTCAGATATTTATAATTGATTTCCAACTTAAACTCTTGAAACACAAATTTTTGAGAGATTAATATTTACATTAATATAAATCTAAGCTGATGGTGCATGAGTCCAATCAATTGATATCACAGAAATGGGAAATTATAAGAAAGATTTCATTAAAAATAATTTGGTACTCCC
Source organism: Turritopsis dohrnii (assembly GCA_027922465.2). Lineage (NCBI taxonomy): Eukaryota > Metazoa > Cnidaria > Hydrozoa > Anthoathecata > Oceaniidae > Turritopsis > Turritopsis dohrnii. The sequence goes on from BQMF02000006.1 coordinate 1,777,708, forward strand.
ATCTTAGTAGATCTGAAAACAGAAAAAATAATTTCAAGATTAATCATCTGCAAATAACCAAAAAACTTCAAGAAAAATCAATTTTACAATTTAAAAAGCACAAAAAAATTTTAAACAACCCATAAAGACAACTAAAACAACAGAGATAGATAAATACTTAATGAGACCTAATGAGATCAAACAGGCTATACCTGCCTTTCATTCGACTTCATACACAAGTAGAACATGTATCTGTCCCTTTTGTAGACACATACATAAAACACTCACATACCACACACCACACACACAGTCGCAGGCTCTCTATCAACAGCTTTCCATAGTCATGTACAACTTCCACTATTTCATATGGCTAAACGACTTCAATTAATTAAATTACAACCTTGAATGCAAATCCAACATTGCTTAGACAATATGCTTTACCTTCTTCACTATTTGTGCATCAATAAAACAAGGCAATAGACTAGTATTAGAAAATGATTTGAATAACTTACAATGAATTGGATAAATAATTATACATCAAATAAGAATTATACAAAAATTGCCTAGAAAATATTAAATTGCTGAACATTAATCATTTTATTAAAATTTAAAACAAAACAAAATCATATTGAAATTTTTACCTTGATTGCATCATGGTCTGAGAAAAAAATGCACTTTACCATTGTCTCTAACTTGAAATTTGCAAGGAAGCTCTTTTTGATATAAACATGATCAAGTAGTGATCCATCAATATAAGTCGGCTCAGATAAAACCATCTTGTAACCGCTAAGAATTCTTGAAAGAGTATCACTAGATGTAAAATTATCAACACCAAACGAAGACTTGGTCATTGTACGTAAGTTTTCTCTTCCTCTTCTTACTAATTGATACATGATGTCAAACCATACCTTTTCAAACAAGCCTGCTGGGGTGTTGGTATCAAAACTCGCGTAAAGCTTCTGTAGATCTTCAGGTTCAATCTCAGGATAGTGTAACGTTTCACCTTTTCCACTGGATTTGATCTTTCTAAGCATATTTTCGAAACAAATATTCGATTCTCGGAACAGTTCATTGTTTATGATGTCAATATTTCCTGTTTTCAAGAAGTGCCTCTGTAATCCATTACGTATAGCTTTCATCGAGTTCAGCTTATACAACTCTCCTTTCTCTGTTCTGATGGAGAGATAAAACTTTGAAAGAAACCCTTTCAGTTGTTCAGGAGCCATATCAGCATAGTTTGTAGAAGTTTCTCTGGAGAAGGTATCCAAGATCTTGATAGAAAATTTTGTATTACTGTCAGTATTTTTTGAATTTTTCTTCACCAACATACTCTGTACTTCTTTATCAGTAACAGTTGCAAATCTTTCTACAGGATTACTATCACTTTTATCATCAGAAATTCCAGTATGGAATCTAAACATTTTGCCAGATTGTTTTGTTTACATCCGTTTGTTTACAAAATGACATCTCGCAGAATTTTGCGATTTATTCGAAAATACAGAGAGAAGCCATTGTAATGAACCTTATATTCAAAAATATTATGCTAGTGTTAAGCCAATCAGATTGCAGTATTAACTCCCGTGGTATAATAACAATATTTAAATCACCAAGCAGAATGTCAATATCAAAAGAATGGATGTAATTAGATAACTTATTGTAAAAAGATTGCAATGGTTCACCATGTTTCCTGTACAGTACCGCAATTCCGACCAAATCACTGCAAAAACTGTGTTTTAAAACGTTAACATATAAAAAGCTAGATTCAGTTGAGCATGAATAAATGTCATGATTTTTTAATCCAATTGCCAAGCTCTGGTATTTATCATCTCCAACAAAATTCTCCATTCAAAATCCAATTGCTTACATATCTCAGAACAATCATCATGTTGTCACATTTGTGTCTCAGTAAGACATAAAACATCACTCTCTGCCAATTCAGTTACACAAGCAATATCTTTTGCATGCAATGACAATGAACGTGTATTCAGCATACTGATGCTTAAAGAATTTGGACACAATGGTTCAAGCGCCTCTAACCATGGCAATGGACAAAAGATTCATCAAATAGCAAAAACGTTTTAGCCCAGCATGACCTTGCCCACATGAACGCATTGCATATATGGATCGTCTGTTTATGTCATAGGCTCTGCTACTTACTGACCCACACTTCCTTGATGTATAAAACTCATAGTCAAAACCACATTTGCAGCGAATAGACAGAGAAACAGCAAGTCCAAATTTTTTGGCACTGTTTTCATGTAAGCTAAGTCGACAAGTTTTACACTCCGGACAACACATTACATTGACCACAACAGCAAGAATCTCAGTATCGATTATTCTGTAGCCAGTTATTTTACTTTGATGCTTTACTGGGGTGGATGCAATTATTTCTTGAATGTTAGATAAAGATGCATTACTAGAATTCATCGAAAGATTTGGCGAGGCAGTCAAATTTGATAGTTCATTTCCAGGCGAAGTATCCCCACCAATTACTGATTTCTCTTTCGTGAATCGATTCCCATGAAACTTCCTTTTCTTCCTATACTTGGTACTGAACTTAACTCGATCCTTTGGCATAGTTGTAAACTCGTAAATGTCAATGATATTTCAGATTTATAAATTTGTCTTCAGTCTGCTTCCAATATTTCCTTCAAACTTGATTGAGAGATGAGTGTAGAGATGAGTGTAGATGAGTGCACATCCGCCTTAAGAAATAGAAAATTCAACTTTGGTTGCGTTATGGAATCCCTTTTTTTGTTTATTCGAAATAGGATCTCATATAAAAACGACAACGTGTCTTTTGTAACATATACAGCAATCTTAATTGGGTCTCAACCATCAAAATAACTTGTCACATTCTTAGGGACTGTTTATGGAAGCCAAGCCAGCCCACTAGCACGGTTAACCCGCTTGCCAAGATTCCGCCTTCATGGTGTAATGTAGAAGGAATTAAAAATTTTGTTTATATGGACAAGAGGGCTTGCCGCTTGCCGAGATCTCGGCTGTTTCACCCAGTGTATGTATAATATGCAGGTTTTTTAAAATTTGCTAATCTTTTTAACCAACAGCATTTTGAAATAATGAAACTAAAATACAATCAACAAAGTCAAGAGGTCAGCCCGTTTTCAAGGCAAATCGCTTCAAATAAACAGAGAAAATTTCCAGCCGGGCTAAAGGGCTAGCCCTGCTAACGGGCTGGCTCGGCTTCCATATAAACAACCCCTTAGCCTTATAATTATGTCACCGCTACAGGTTTGCTCACATAAACTTTGGTGCTAAGTAGTTTTGTGGGCGGAAACAGCCAAATAAAACTACATTTATAGAAACGTGGTAGTTATGGAAGAGTCGAAATTTAATATTATCCTGACTTTAGCTTTTTAATTTACTGTTTAAATTATTGGGTTTGATTCATCAATATACTAAGTATTTCAAATGAACAGTGGTAACGAAAGTAATTTTTTATAGCTAAATTCAACACCGCAATGATGAAGGCCGCCTTTTTTAAAACGCATTCTATCTGATGCTTCAACCCCATAGAAGACCTGAAAGAAAACCGGCTTTGAGTTGTCAAAAAACTATATTTAGATTGCGTTGGTTAGCTGCTCTTTCAACTACATGTTGTCATTATTTGTGTTCACGGAAGCATCTGTATTTTTTCAGAATTTCTCTTATTAAAATTTAATGAATATCCTCGTATAACCTGTACCAACACCCTAAAGAATATTTTACAAAGTAGAAGTGCCTAGTAAGCTTCCTTAGTGCCTTGGGTATGCTCAGAGAATGGAGCACCTTTCTTTTCCTCCCAGGCCTTGATGGGAGCAAATAATTGATTTTTATTAACGTATTGAAATTCCTTTAATTTTCAAACTGTTCATCTACATTTCTCGATCATAACTCTAAGTGATGGCAATAAAAAATCGTTTATTAGTACAAAAGTATAAGTAGTAACCCGGGGATGCAATAGACAATTTATATAACAGAAAATCTTCAATATAAGTAAAATACACGACATATCTTTTACTGACTATATTTTTCACTTTCGAAGTAAGCTTCGCTTTGATCGTTCATACATAATTCTCGTTCGCAACTGCTGAAAAGAAAAGATCTCCAGCAAACTGGAACCCTGCAAACAACTTTCCACCCTCTTTTGGTTGACTGGTCCAGAATGTATGATTTCTTTGCACTTTTTATGGAGTTCTACAATATGGTCTTCCTTGAATTTATATTCTCGACTTACTGTTGTTGCAGATATAATATCTTCTGAATCATCGTTGTCCTGAAATGTCGTAAACCAATGTTTAAATATTTGTCGATAAAATATTCAGTTTACTGTTAAGAAAAGTTACCTCTTGTTCCATTGTCCCCAGTCCCGCATTCTCGTCATAGACACTGCACGTATCGCCACTATTATTATCCTCGTGATGAACATGGTCATCATCGTTATCGTTATTTGCGTTATCTTCCTGTGAAGGTTGGTGTGACTGATAAGAAATAAAACAGAAATGAAAAATTTAACAAGTAATTACACATTGAAAATTGTTGGTAAATGTTGATAGATTTCAAAGCATAAAAAACACAATTAGCTACTACCTTAAGTCGATAAAGTGACCGTATTTTATCGTAAAGTTGCTTTTCAGAGACATTCTTTATTTTCAGTGAAAAGAACCTTTCCCTTACATCATTAATAGAAAGGTTTTTTGAGGCGATTTCGACTGAAAATTCCTTTTTCAGTAGTTCTGTTTCATCCTCTGTCCAAGATCGCTTTGCTGACTTAATTTTACTTTCAGATTTGTCTTGATCTGGTTCTAAGGTTTCGTTACTATAGAAAAATGTGCGAATAGCTTCTGCTCCGGTGGTTGCACTCTTTTCTTTTTTCCTGCGAACGTAATGTGTTTCGGCTGTATTTAAACTGTGAGCCATTATGTCTGCTGTCTCCTGGTTACGGTTTAAGCCATGCTCACGGACACCGGTGGAAGCACTCTTACGAATAATATTACAAGACAGATTTTTCGGTAATCTTTTATCCTTTTTGTATATCCCTGCTTTTACCCACAATTCATGAATTTGGCGACTGACCGCTCCACTCTCCATTGCGTTACCACTCCACGATAAAAACACTTTGTTTGAATTACTTTCAATTTGACTTCTTACTTTGTCGACGTAGATTTGCAACCAGCTGTATAAATAGCTTTCAAGAACTACTTGGGCATATCCATGTGCATGAAAAGTTTTGTGATCACGGACACGGATTAAAAACGTATCATCGTCTTGTCGTTGAGCCTTGGCATATTCCTGTAATGTCATATTCGCTGTTACACCAGAACGATGGCCAGTGCCGAAGTGTATCTTTGAAAACAAATAATCTCGCATATTGCAATAGTCCTTCAAATTGATGACATGATTACAATATGGGCTGGAATACAGACCAAATAGTTTGATGGCCATTCTGGCATGCTCACTACTTTCATAAGTGGCTATTTGCTGGGGAGTAACTAACATTTCATGATCTTCCTCTGCACGTTCCCAAAATCGCTCTTTAGCAGCTTTACGATAAGTCTTATTCCATAAAGCTATCTTTTGTATTATCACATCTAATTTAACGCCTGGTATTTCAAAGTCATCAGCCAAAAGAAACTTGCAGAAATCACTCAGAGAATTCAAATATTTTCTTACAGTATCTGCCTTATACGCCCGCTTTTTGCATACATCAGACAAATATATCGAGTTAATTCTAACTGCATTGATCAAATCATTGATTGAATTACTTTTCATTGCTAAGTAAATTCGCTTCACCTCCATACATTCTTTTAAAGCAGATGTTTCATCTCTTTGTCCACCGCTGGGGGAAATTAGATGAGCAAGGAATTTCTGGAGAAGGTCATCTGTTGTGGGATCTACAGCAATATCCGAAACTTCACCTTTTTCGTAATGGGGCTCAAATGATGGGTCTGAATTGGTGTTGCTACAGTAATCATCACTATCGGTTTCTTCAGCAGAATTGTCATCACTACTGCAACCTGTGTTCGATACAGTATCTTCTATTTCACATGGACGTTCGTCAGTGTTTGAATCACATGAAGTTTGAAGAGGATGACTTTGTTTCTTCAACCCAAACCCTGGTTGTGAAAATATCGCATTTTTTAGATAAAAGCGATACTTTTCAGACTTTGGAGACATATTATGAGACTGTTACATATTATGAGACTGTTCATCCAATCTTTTTACAATTGACTCACAGAAGGACACAGGACAGATGCGATACTTGTGATAGTCCTTTTTCACTTTACTTCTCTCAGAGTTAGTATTCTGTTTACGCACTTTTGACATCACATAAATCCTACGCAAACCAAATTTCGACATGGCACCCTTCGCTTTCTCTTTTGGCCATTTATGCACATTTCGTAGGTGTCGGCAAAGATCAGTGCTAGATTTGCTGCAATACTCTAAAGGGCATTTGATTTGACGTCTTTTAGTGCACTTCTGCATACTGAAAGTGTAACAAATAAAGTGAAGTATTATATCAAAACATATAATTCTACAAAGTACGTTCTAATTTTCAATACCTAACTTCTTGAGATATTGCAATCTAAAGAAATAAATTGAATTATTTATTCAGGAAACAGAAAGAAAAGTTATTGGGATAGTATAATCCGCGAATTTTTTAAATTTTAAAGGGATTAAACATTGCGAATATGGTATCGTTAGAAACTTTTCATTCCATCGATTTCCTTGTAGTAAAGCCCTTGGTAAGTAGAGAAATCTAGTGCTGAGGTATGCTGTAATTCGCCAAAAACAAATTAAATAAATAAAAGTATTAATTTAAAAGATAAATATGGTTTTTGAGGTGATCAAAACAAATTAAAGGTTTGTCTAAGACCAAAAAGTACCACTAGCTTCACTGATAATGTGGATGTTATTACTATCAATAGGCAATGGCTTCAGAGTCTTATTAGTTAGTACTTGCACATCAGCATTAGTTTCGAGCGATTCTAGACATACATCATACAGCAATGATTGGGAGGTTAATAATGATACATGATTTCCAGCAGTTTGGGATGGTTGTTTGATTGCATTTGTTGATGACGGCAACTCAGTTGTTGGTGTTAAATGATTTTCAGTCGCTACTGATTGCTCGCATTCAATAGTTTGAGTTTGTTGTAAATTATTTTCAGTGGCTTCTGATAGCTCACAGTTTTCACATTGTTGTTTGTTTGCATTATTAGTCACAGACATCACTGCAGCTTCAAGAGCCATTGACGACAAATGATCCCCATTGGCTTCTGACAGTTCACATTCAGCACTTTTGGATTTTTGTTCACTTGCATTAATTACCGAGAGACACTCATCCTCAAGAGCTATTGACGACAAGTGATTCCCATTGGCTTCTGACAGTTCACATTCAGCATTTTTGGATTGTCGTTCAGTTGCATTAATAACTGACAAGCACTCATCTCTATGAGTCATTGATGACATAAAATCCTGATTGGTTTCTGACAGTTCACATTCAGCACTTTCACATTCAGCACTTTTGGATAGTTTCTCAGTTGCATTAGTTACGGAAGGAATCTCAGTTTCAAGAGCCATTGACAACGAATGATTCCCATCGGCTTCTGGCAATTCGCATTCAGCACTTTTGGATGGTTCACATCTTATGGGTCCTTGCACACTCTTTAATGTTAATTGTTCATGTTGAACTTTTTGTTGCTGAAAACTTTTTTCAATTTCTTTGATAACCTAAATGTATGTCAGAAATATATTTAGTAAAACCTTTCAGATTATGCAAAAATCATAGCAAACTAACATTGATACCTTTGAACACACTGGATATGTTTTGGAAACTTTGGGCTAGAATAAAAGAATAGAATTTAACTAAAATAATAATAATACTATAAAAATAAACAAAAGCAGCCAATAAGAATTTCTTTCCACTAAATACACTCACATCATATGACAGTGTTTCTAGATCTGATAACCTGTAGGGCTCCTTGCATTCTTTCTGGAAACAAGAGAATTTTGCCTCTTAAATTAATGAATGAATGAATGAATAAACAAGCAAAGGTAGCTTACAAGCTTTCTCCAATACATGCTAGGGTCACCGTAATCATATCTAAGTTCTTCCCCATACTGTATATTGCATGAAGCATACAAGCACAGGTGGGGAGTGTTGCCAAATACTTCCTTTTTGATAACGCAATTACCCTTCGCAGAATCATTAACATACTTCCCCAGCTGCTTTGAATGCGCTGCATCCACGCTAGGTTCAATGAAAGATAGTTATCAATTTAGTGTAACAATAGCAGAAATAATGATATAGTGATAATGCCTACCACAAAGTCTCATCATTGTGCTGAAAGTAAAATACATAGGAACCAATGCCATCTTTCTTATATTTCTCTTCTAAAATTTCTCCTTCGATAGAGGTTAAGACATCTCCTTCATATTCCAATAAAAAGCAACCTTTTTCAAATTGTTTCTCAGCAAAAACACCATAGCCTACAAGAAAGATACATAATCTGAATTTATTGCTTTTTTTGCATAGAAAAATCCACTATGATACATACCAATAGTCTTGTTGATGAAGTATTTCCCTAAATATGGTTGATCGCAATTTAGTTCACACCATCTTCTTGCAGAATCCATTTGTGGATTAGTACATTTCCTAAGCTAGAAGAGAGGAGTAAATGATTATATGAAATGAACTCAAAATCTGGCAGTAAGTGATGGGATAAGGAATACCTTATACTTGTTTTTTGGTTGGATCCTGCCATTCTTTCTTTTCAATTCTGAAATGAAACGTACAAAAGTTTAGTGACTTTATATATATACATCATCACCACAATGAAGAATGAAATATAACTTAAAATTAAACCTTACTAAAACAACAACAAACTATCAACAAAAAATGCATTTACAAAAAACAAATTTAACCTTTCTTTTTTAGCCTTTTCATTGTATCAAAGCCTTGTACTAAACCTCCACATCGACAATAATATCTGGATTTTGGTAAATTTAAGTTTCAGCATCCTGATATTAACCAAACAATGACTGTAGGCAGTAATACTAGTTCTTTCATTTCAAAATCTTCTTCATATTTACTTAGTTCATTTCGTATACAATTTAGCTGTTTCTCTTCCAGATTCCCCACTCCACAGCCTATATTATGGCTATTAAGGTGATGTTTCATTAGTTTCTTTCCTTGAAAATAAACTGGCTTTTTAGCTAAGACATCCCATCGATAATTTTTCACTTGACCAGAGAGGACACCAGCAATTCCTTGGGAACATAATGATAAGAAACAGGATATTTTGGCACCGTCTATATCAGCAAGTATGCAGTCATATTTAATCATTTCTTGTTCAGTCAGAACATCCTCTAAAATAACATTTTATTCACGTTTAACAAAATATTAAACATTCACTTCAAAATAAGAGAGAAAATTATTCATACCTGACATTTCATCATCTTGTGGATCGAAGTTCCAATCGAAAACATTGGCTTCATACATGATGAATTCTTCTTAAACAACAGCAATAAAATAATATTGATAGAAGTAATACAAATGTAGAGTTAAAAAATGATGACAATTTATTTCATGACTGGAAGCTGCTCAATATTTAGTCAATGTAGGATTTCTGTGCCAGGCATGGAAAATGGATAGATCTGCAGTACTATTCAAGACATTTAAAAACTGACAGTCATAGACTAACTTTCTATCAACTAAAAAAAGATTAACCAGTAGCATTATTGACTAATTCATGTGTTATTGTATAGTTGTTTTGACAAAAAACAACAACATACTCTATACCGTCAAATAAAGGTAAAACAGCCTGATAATGCATCTTAAATTTCCTCATGAAAAACCATTTCATTCTGGAAAATTTAAAGATCTTCTGCTTTCATACAAATGTAGGATAGGGGAAAAATGGACAACTAAGGACTTCCTTAATAATGTCTTTCACATGTACAAAGAATGTAAATATTTTCAATGCAGAAGTTGACAATTGAACAGAATAAAAACCAAGGTCAAGAACAAGGTCACACTACAACTATGTAGATGGGAACATTGACCATGGCCATGCTTTTTTCACTTTATTCATTTAGCACGTTCTTTTTTTATGAAGAAAAACCATTTTCCCCTTACGTTTGATAGTACCCATGTTAGAGCGCGTAACTTTTTTTAAACAAAAGGTAATAAAAAGTTGAAGTTTTCTCTCTATACGTTTTGAGTGTCTTGTTACACTGATAAAAGATTATTTTTACCAGAGGCTGTGACTTCCAATCTGCTTCTGGTTGATCACAAATTGTACCAGCCGTTTATAAGGAAATTTGACGTTTATTGATACAGTGATACAGAAGCGACAAGACGTTGAAAGAATCAAATATAAGATAAGTATTTCTTTCTTTTAAAAATTAATTTGTGATATGGAACCACAAGGAGAGGTCATCAAGGAATTGTACAAACTACAGAAGTTCTCACACAGGTTCTACATACCCTCGAAGAAATGCGGAAAGACATAAAAGGCAATAAGGATGCATTAGGAATGCTACAAGCACAACCTTTCTTTTTCAACCACCCACAGGGTCATGATATAGTGCTCCCACAGGGTAATAGCAATATACTGCTGTCAACAGATCTTGTTGCAGCACATAATAAAAGGCCAAACAACATCACAGATGGTTGTTCCTCCACTTCCAGGCCAGCTAAGAGAACTAGACAGGAGGAGGATGAAGATGAATATCCTGTACTCAGCCTAGGTGAAGAAGAGGATATTGACGAGCAAATAGGGAATTTATTTGGCTCCAACTTTGTTGTAACTTCTGATAGGGAATCAGATGACACCTTTAATGAACTTATATCTTCATTATAAGATGAAGTTAATGAAGTTGAAGATTTAGGGCCTCCTATTAAGGAAAATTTGGCCAAATGTGTCAATGATATCTGGAACAAACCTTTGGCCAAAGAAAAATATATAGAAAAATTAAAAAAGCATAACATCCCTGCTAATGTTGACATCAAGGTTAAGAAATTTAATCCAGAGCTATGGAACAACTTGTTGTCAGCCAAGTCAAAGTCAACTGATCTAAAGTTGCAAAAGATTCAGTTGGCTTTGGCTAAGAGTTCTGCATGTACCAAAACATTGGACCGGATAGATGTTAAGGGGATGTTGGAATCTCACATTAGGAAATCGATGGAGGCTACCACTAATTTCTGGCATCAATTCATATACTGATAACCTTAGGAGAGAATTTCTGTCCTATAATTCACAGGATTTAAAATGTATTATATTGGATCCTGATTGTGGGAAAGGTGAATTTTTGTTTGGAAACAATATGTCCAAACTATTGTTTCCTTTGTCTTGTTTTTCTTTTTAGCACTTAATTGTTTCCTATTCTAATATCGCGTTATAGGCTTAGCATAATATAGCGAATGAATACAAAAAGCGAATTTTGCTTTGTGTGCGACAAAAAAATTAAGATTAACAAATCACATTACTGCTCGGTCTGTAAGAGACGATCTCATGCCAAGTGTAATGATATGGTTAATAAATTCGCATCCAATGCATGGCTCTGTAAATTCTGCAGAAACGAAATTTTGCCGTTTGGTGAACCTTTAGATGAAAAACCTATTGGTAAGAATTTGAGTTACTTGAAATCCTATTTCACATATTTAAATTCATTACCCGACACATTTATTTCTAATTTTGAAGCCGAGCCTGACGAACACCAAGATTATGATGATAATATTTCAAAAATCAAATGTAAATATTATTCTCCTGAAGACTTTGTTACTATTCCTGCTAAATCCAAATTTTTATCTTTTTTTCATCTCAACATTGCTTCTCTCGAATTACATTTTGGTGAAATGACATCCCTTTTTTCAAAACTTAATCATAATTTCGATATCATTGGTATCAGTGAAACCAGAATTCTATCTTCTCCTTCTTCCATAATTTCTCTCGAAGGTTATAAATTTCTTCATACTCCTGCCGTTTCTTCTGTTGGTGGTGCTGCACTTTACATTTCTAAATTTTTCTCCTCTGAACCTCGTGATGATCTGTCGAAACTTGTGTGTTCTAATGATGGGTACCTTGAATCTGTTTTTGGCGAAATCACTTTTAAAAACCGGAAGAACGTCATTGTTGGCTGTATCTATAAGCATCCAAGTATGGATGCCGATCTTTTTAGTAGTCTTCACCTTTCTCCTCTCTTGAAATCAGTCGATAAAGAAGGCAAATCTCTAACTTTGCTGGGAGACTTCAATATTGATCTTTTGAAATGTGAATCTGAAACATTTCATACTAATTTTCTTGATCTTCTTGGTGCTTATCAGATGTTACCTTCAATCTCTCTTCCAACTCGGTTCACTTCAGCTTCTAGCACGCGTATCGATAACATCTTCATTACTCCTTCTGATTCTGAAATTTCATCCGGTAACCTCACTGTTGCTATATCAGATCACCTTCCTCAATTCCTTTTTTTGGACTCCAAACCCCAGCAGAACAAAAAACCTACTTTGGGATTCCGTCGTGACTGGTCAAAGTTCAATCAAGAAAAATTTAAAGCTGAATTTGAACTTTTGAATTGGGATGAAATTTTAAAAATTGAGGATGGTGACGTGAATTCTACTTTCGATTCTTTCTTGGTTTCCACTACATCTTTATTCAACAAATACGTTCCCTTGGTAAAAATCACTCGGCGTAAATCTAAACTTTTTGATAAACCATGGATTACCAAGGGTCTTCTTTCTTCTATGAAAGTTAGAGATAATCTTTTTCGTGACTTTCTTTCTGCTACTTCTCCTGACATAAAATCTTTTCTTCAATCAAGATACAAATTTTATCGCAATCGGATTGTCTTTCTACTTCGTCTGAGTAAAAAACTTCATTATTCTCGATATTTTCAATCAAACTCTCATAATTTGCGCAAAGTTTGGATAGGTGTCAGGGAAATAATTTCCTTAAAATCTCCAAATTCCTCCTCTGTCATCTCCTTGAAATTGGGTAACTCAATCACTTCTGAACCTTCACTTGTCTCTGAGGCTTTCAATGACTTCTATTCTTCTGTTGCTGACAAAATTCGCTCTAAAATTCCTACTACTCGACATCATTTTTCTCAATGGCTCAAAAACAGGAACCCTAATTCTTTCTTTACTTCACCTACTTCTCCACAGGAAGTTTCTGAACTTTTGCTATCTCTGAACGGTCACAAAGCTTCTGGACCACACAGCCTGCCATATCCTTTGATCTCATCAGTTCTAAATAGTCTTTCAAACATTCTTTCCAACGTTATAAATCTTTCTTTCTCCAGTGGTGTCTTTCCTTCTAAGCTGAGAGAGGCGAGTGTCATCCCCATCTTTAAGAACAAAGGTTCTTCTCTTAAAGTAGGAAACTTTAGACCTATTTCTCTCTTGTCAAATCTTGACAAGATCTTCCAGAAACTCATGCATAAACGTCTGTCTAAATTTCTCGAGTATTCCAAAATTCTGTATCCTTATCAATTTGGCTTTCGCTCTAACCACTCAACCGAATCTGCTCTCCTTCATTGCATCGAAAAAATGTACAAAGCTGTTGACAATGGCAAGTTCGGCTGTTCCATCTTCATTGACTTGCAAAAGGCCTTTGACACGGTTGAGCATGATATTCTTCTTTCAAAGCTTGAGTTCTATGGTATTCGAGGATTGCCACTTGATTGGTTTCGTTCTTTTCTTTCTGATCGCTCACAGTCTGTCTCTGTATCTGGATTTAAATCTAAACTTAGACGCATTCTTCACGGAGTCCCACAGGGCTCCGTTCTTGGCCCTTTGCTCTTTCTACTTTATGTCAATGACCTGGCCAATGCTATTCTTTATGCGGATGTCAACCTATTTGCAGATGATACCATGTTATTTCATAACGACTATTCTTTAAAATCCCTGACCAAGAAAGCTAACATTGACTTGAAACTTCTAACTCATTGGCTTAATGCCAATAAGATAGCCTTAAATCGAACCAAAACCGAACTTTTAATCCTTAAACCAAAACGTAAGGCTATCAATTTTGACGTCAAAATTAAAATCAATGGTCAAAGATTGCGTCCGAGCAAAGTTGTGAAATACCTCAGTATCTTCATCGATGACGAACTAAGCTGGAAATATCACATCAACTTTGTCTGTAGCAAACTTAAGAGAGCTAATGGGGCCTTGAGTAAGCTTCGTCACATTGTTCCTGAAAAAACTCTTCTATCTCTTTACTACTCTTTATTTCATTCTCATTATTCATATGGTGCTCAAATTTGGGGCCAACGTCAAAGTCTTCAAACTCGCCGTCTTCTAACTCTTCAAAAACGTGCCCTGAGAATTATGTCTTTTTCTGATTTTCGTGCTCCTTCGTCGCCACTCTTCCTACGCTTTGAATTACTTTCCTTTTTTGACTTTGTTAAATTTTTAAATATCATATCTGTCTTTAAGCTTATGAACAGTAAATTACCTTCTTCTCTTATTACTATTTTTGATTTGCTCCGTTTAAACCAACATAATCGTGGTAATCTTAGTCGTGCCAAGGCTGGGTTACTAAAACTTCCAAATGTGTCAACTGTTACGTTCGATAATAACTCTCTTAGTTACCAATTGGTTTTATCCTGGAATTTATTACAAAATTATCTTGCCATCGACGACCTATCAACACTGGCATTAGGTCGTCTCAAATACCTTGCGAAGTTCTACTTTCTATCATCTCATGTCGCTATCAATAATCAATCTTAGATCTTAGATTGTTAATATTATTATTATTTTTTTTGTTATTCATTTATTTTTATTTTTTTTTTTATGAATGTTTTTTTTTTATTATTTATTTTTTTATTTATTATTTATTTATTTTTTTTATGTTTATTTTTTATTTAGTTTTATTTTTTTGCTTCTTCTGATAATTTTATAAAAAATCTTAGAAATATTTATACAATCGTCTCTGATAATAAATATTTATTGTGTTTTGTAACTTTTTATAGGGGGCCACCCCCTTAGTTTAGATGCAAATCTATGAGTGTGGTCTCCCGTCGTATTGAAGACAAATATTGAAGACAAATACAAATACAATACAATACAATAAATGATTTCAAATCTTCGTTGAAGAGTTTTGGTTATGGTTCAAAAACTTACAACGTCCCTCAAAAAACCCAAGAGGACACATATGGGGGTACCGAACAGGTCAGAAGGGCAAGTATTCCAGTTCGACCAAATCCAAGAAAGGCCATTAGAGGTACATAATATAGATAGTTATTATTTGAACATTCTTACAAAGGATATGCTAGCATTCAAAGCAGGTAATATACAGAAATTTTATGATGTATGGAGGACTTATACATCAGATCTGCACATCCTTAGCATTGTTAAGAATGGGTTGAAACTAGATTTCATAAACTTCCCCTACCAACAAGCTGCTCATAAATGTTCTATGACTGTGGAAGAATTAAAACATTTAGACTTAGAGATAGATAAGTTGTTACTAAAACAAGTGGTGCAACATACTGTTTATGAAACTAATCAATGTATCTCTAATCTATTTACCAGACCTAAAAAAGATGGCTCTAAGCGGATGATTTTAAATCTGAAAAATTTAAATAAACACATTGCTTACAAACATTTGAAAATGGAATCAGTTCAAAATGTTTTAGATGCAATAGAGCCAGGTTGCTATATGGCTTCAGTTGATCTTAAAGACGCATTTTTTCCCATTCCTATATTTAAAGATCATGTAAAATATCTGAAATTTACACATAGAGATTTAATTTTACAATTTGTAGCCATGCCTAATGGATATGGTCCGGCCATGAGGGTATTTACTAAAGTAGTAAAGGTCCCATTTTCACATTTACGATCAGTTGGACACATCTCTGTTGTCTTGGTTGATGATTCCTACCTACAAGGTAGCAATTATCAAAGTTGTGAAAAGAATGTTATTGACACAGTCAACTTACTTAGAGCCTTAGGCTTTACTATACATGCAGAAAAATCTGTGTTTATACCCAAACAAAAAATCACATTTTTGAGTTTTGATTTTGATTCTGTCAACATTACTCTTACTGAAGAGAAGAAAAAAAAATCTGGTTTCTTTGTAACGAGCTGGTAAATAGTCATAAACCTTCTATCAGGACAGTTGCAAAAGTAATAGATAATATTGTAGCTAGTTTTCCTGCTGTACCTTTAGGAAAATTGTTTTATAGACACTTAGAGAAAGACAAGATAAAATTCTTAAAGCAGCACAAGGGTAATTTTGATAAGCTTATGTCATTAAGCACTGAAGTTTTAGAGGAATCACATTGGTGGATTTCTAACATCATACAGTCACACAAGTGTATTCGTAATCCAGCTGTAAGGTACATTATCTACACTGATGCCAGCATATTAGGCCAGGGTATCTCGGATAGAATTATCTCTTCAGGAGGGCTATGGAATGAAGTTGAAAGCACTCAGCATATGAAATGGCTTGAATAAAAGCCATTGATATAGGTGTCAAATCTCTATGCAAAAAGAAATCTCTATCTCATGTACAGATTAACTGTGACAACACCACAGCTGTGTCTTATATTAATAACATGTGAGGAATGCAGTCAGTTTGCTGTAATGACTTAGCTAAGGAAATCTGGCTTTGGAGTAATAAGCAAGGTTTTTTTATTTCTGCAGCTTTTATTCCAGGAAAGGAAAACAAGGTAGCTGATGAAAAATCTAGAAAATTTAATGAAGCTACTGAATGGAAATTAAATACCAACGTTTTTGAATATATTTGCTCAAAATTTTACTATCCAGATATTGATCTTTTTGCAAGTCGCATTAATTATCAATTACCATCATATGTTAGCTGGTTTCCAGACCCATTAGCTATAAAAGTTGATCCATTCACTTTCCCTTGGAATGGTAATACTTTTTACATGTTTCCACCTTTTAGCATAATCAGCAAAGTGGTTACAAAGATAAAAATAGATGGAATGAAAGGGATTTTGATTGTTCCAGACTGGCCCAGCCAGTGTTGGTTTCCTCGGGCCATAAGTTTATCACGCGAAAGGATTCCAGTTTCCCCTCAAGAGAGGAATATGATTTTGCCACAGGCAGTGTCGAAAGTTCATCCTCTGGTCCACAAGATGGCATTGTTCGCACTGCTAATTTGAGGTTTGATTTACTTTACAACTAGGCATATATTACATAGTAGCCTCAAAGTAACAATTCGATTGAAATACTCCACACAGTGGGATTATTTCAAACAGTATTGTATTCAAAACTATTCTAAGCTCCTAGAGCAAGCATCTATGGAAGATATATTGAATTATTTTACTGAGTTAAAAAGGGCAAATCCTATTCTGTTATCAAATCAGCAAAACTTGCTATTTCTCATTTCATGCACTTTCCACCTTATAAACATCTTTCAGAACATCCTCTGGTAGATAAATTTTTAACAGGTCTGTTTAACCTTAAGCCTCCCACGCCTGAGATAGCTACCATTTGGGATGTTAATATTGTTTTTCAATATTTCACTAGTTTGGGAAATAATAGTGTTTAATCAGACAAAATATTATCATAAAAATATGTTTTCTTCTTTTGGTATTAGGTGGACAAAGGGTTAATATTATTTTCTCGTTTCACATTAATCGAATGATGATCACGGATTCATCTGTTACATTTGCCCCTGACACAGTCTTTAACCCTTTGAATGCCAAGGACGTCCAACTCTCCTATTCGCGGCAACCAAGCATTTTTCACCTCAGCAACCATGGAAGTATATATACGTCTTCACGCATTGTGATCGCCCACTGACCGTGTTTCATCTGAGCCACCAATGACGTATATATATGTCCTAATTAAGCTTTTCCAACGACCACAGACGTATATATACGTCTCCAACTGTAGTAAAATGTTAAAGTATTTGGTCGTTCACATAAACAACGTGTGGTTGCTCTGCGTGGTTTCTTTAAAGGCTGGTTCTCACCAGACGTCGTAAGGCTTACGTTACGACGACCGTAAGCCTAACGACAGTTTTAAGACTTACGACAATTATCAAAAATTTTCAGATCACAGGCGCTTTGTCGAATAAGTGTCAACACTTTTTTGTCTTACGATTGACCATCGTAAGTCTTACACAGCTGTCGTAAGCCTTACGCACAATATCAAAAAGTTTTGATCTTGTGTCGTAATCGTAAGAGTTTGAATGAACTAAAACGTTCTAAGTAAGAAAAAAACGTTTGAATTGAAATTGACATTCTCTGGAATTACTCGATCTGAAAGCATGAGTTACTCGATTTGAAAGCATGTTGAAACTTAGTTTCAAAACTTTTTCTGAACGTGCCCTTCTAAAAGCATGGCTTCTGTATCAAGCACACGTGCGAGGAGAACTTTGTCAACTGAACAAGTACTAGAAGGCATATTTGCAGATGAAGACTCGGAAAATGAAAATTCGGAAAGTGAGGAATGTGAATATGAATCAGAAACAAGCGAAAGTGATGAAAGTGATTCTGCAACTGTACAAGAGGACAAGGTCGTGGAATAAGGCCGGGTACTCGAACAAGAGGTGGTACTGGAATTGCGGTTGCCCGAAAATACAAGTGATATTGACTTTTTAGATTTTTTTCTTGATGACGAATTTTATGCAGTGCTAACAAGGCAAACAAATTTATATGCCGCACAGTATCGGGAAAATCACGATATTTTACCCAGGTACTCCAGAGCAAGGAATTGGAAGGATGTGACCTTTAATGAGTAAAAATGTGTTCTCGTGAATTAATGTCTTTTTTATCATAATATGAGGGACACTGAACATTCTAACTGGAAAATATTTATCTTATGAAGCAAAAAGATGTTTTCGTTAATTATTGTGTTTTTTATAAATTCGCTTGATTGCTGAGTGTCATTCATTATGGCCGTTAAGATGTTGGGAATTGGACGTATATATACGTCATTGGTCGTTGACATAAAAAGGTATCGGATTCTGCAAAAAGTTCCGATGACCTATATATACGTCTTTGGTCGCTGGGCGAATAAGCCTTGGCATTCAAAGGGTTAAACATTCAAGAAAAGGAAATAATGTCGATTTTTTTACTTATATTTCTTTTGAACAAGATGCTAATTTATGTATAATAGAATGCCTTAAGGAATACCTCCAAAGGAGAAGTGATAAGGTTGATAAGAACACAACCAATCTCATAATAACTTATGGTAAGCCCTACAAGGCTGCATCTATAGATACCATCAGAAGATGGATTAAAGATTTGCTTACAGACTGTGGAATTACTAACTTTTCTGCTCATAGTTGCAGGTTGGCCAGCACAAGTAAAGCGTTTGATATGGGAATGGACATTGAGTCGTTTATGAAAAAAGCCTGCTGGAAAATTGCAAGACATTTTTTGAATTCTATAAGAAGAACATTGTATTTGAACGCGCAGTACACTTTAATATGTTGTTGACTTGATCTTGTAACAATCATGTTGCGTTAATATGGCATTAGTAATAAAAATATTGCTGTTTATCACTCCTGTCAATTCTACTGCATTTATCCGGGAGTGCTTTAAAATCTCATTTACCCAACTCATGGTTGGGTGAGCAAGAACGTCAAAGTAATCGATTACCTATGAAGGTTGCTTGTTGTTCTTGCAATCCCAAAACTGTGAGTTGTTGGTAAGTTTAAAGGAAAATTTAATAAAAAGCAGGCATGGTTGAGATGAGCAGTGCCATACCCAGAGATTTTTTGGGCATACCCTTGGTAACGTAATTAGTTACACCTGAAGCGCGCCAATGGTGGGCGGTGAGGGACCAGAAAATTTTGAATTTCTGACCTCCCAGAACGCAGGAAAAATGCATATATACGTATATAACATTTCCCGTGTTATGAACGAGGTAAGAAGTATAATCATAAGTATAATCATCCCTCATAAAATTTAACTCTAAACAATAAAATACTAAAAGTGATCATATATTATATGAAAGTAACAAATAAAAACAACACCGTTATAACCAGAAACAGTTTTTAGAGGTTGATTCTCCTTGGGCTTGAGTCATGGAAGTTATCAATGAGATCTTCCCATGATTTGTTGTCAATCAGTTGATCAAGAGACGAAGGAGTAAGTGAATTCCGTTGTTTCGTGTGCAATAAAGTGAGCATGGAAAATCCCCTTTCAACATTTGCTGTGCTGGGAGTAATTAACATTGAAAGCTTAAACAATTTCATTATCGGCTTGTATTGATGGCGGTCTTCGTACATCTTTTTGGATGCTCCTCCAAGTATTCTTCCGTGTGATTTGCCTCAAGTGACTTTGATTTTATCATTTCTGCGACTTTGTTTTGCGCGCATTCTCCAACAACTTGATCGTTTGATGAAAGTCCTCAAAGAAGTAATAAAGAAAATGTCTTAAAGTGCTTTCCTAGAATTCAACAATTGGTTTAGCCTCGAACTTTTCGTTTTGGAAATTTGAGCACTGAGTAGAGCCATAAAACGATTTGAGGACTTCAAGTTTACTCCATGTTTCATCCTCGGAAAATGTAGCTTTTGTGTTGAACATATCGAATGCTAGTAGGACGTCATTGTCAATCTTCAGTGCTAGCTCAATCTCTTTCATTAAGTCCTGCAAGAAAGGAATTTTAATATCGCTTGGAAACTTCTCTATTGCTCATCTAAGTTATCTTCTTTGTTCAATAGGGTTGTGTTGCGAATTCTCCTTCCCAAAGCATTGCACTCTTCTACAATTTCCAGGAATGAACTCTTTGAACAGGAGACCACCATTTTCCAGGATGGCTTTGAGTGAATTCTGAAGCTGCTGCACTTTTCGGTTGACGTCGCCGTAAATAAGATTTTTTGTTCGAAGAAATCGATATTGCTGATTAACTGGGGAAAGAACATCTGCTAGAAGTAAAAGAAACAACACGTTATCGGGTTTCACAAACTGTTGCCTGATTCCGTCTACTTCTGGTTCATTTTCGCGTGAAATTATTGTATCTAGCGCATCTAGAAATGCCTGAAAACGTGAAACTAAACGTGCCGATGCTTCGCCGTGGGAAAGCCACCAAGTTGTTGCTGCTTTCAGTAGCTTTCGAACTTTCTTTCCATCGATTTTTTGCGCTTCTTGATATATAGCGGCTTTGACACTAGAGTATTTCATGAGCTATGGAAAAGCGCTAAAATGGTTCCATCAACTTCACGAAGTTCCTGATACTGGGGTAACAGATGCACAAAAACCAAGGCTAAACGATGGTTTCTACAATTAATGTATTTGGAATGAGGAGCTAGATGTCGCATTCTCCTTTGAAGCCCAGTTCTAAAAAAAACAATTATTAATAAATAAAACCACGCGAATTTCTAAAACCGTATTTGTCTGTATCTTTCGTAAATGATCCACATGAAGACTAAAACACTTAATTTCTAGAGAACACCTTCTTTACAGGTTAATAAAAAACAGGAAACAAACCTTTCACCACTCATCGTGCTGGTACCATCAAACCCATGAAATATTACTTGTGACATATCCACTCCTTTAGCTTTCAATACTTCTTTGATTAGATCGCACAATTGCTTTGCAACTTTACTTCCAACCACCTCTGTTAATCCCAGGAATAGTTCAACTATTTCCTCAAAGTTTTCGCGAACAGCCTATTTTTTTTGAAGTGCTTCTTTGTGACCTCTTGAATTTTTGTGGGTTTCAAAAGTTCTTCTCGGATGCTCCCACAACTTCACGAACTCAGTGCTCGCCAGGCTTTCGATATTTGGAACATATTCTGCATACCCATCCTTTATGTAATGCTGAATAGACAGTGAAGTCATAAAACTCCTCCCATCGGGCTTGTGTCTGTTGTGCAATTAAAAATGAGTACTTCTCCTTTTCACTTGGCACTTAATTTTCACTTACATTAATAGTGTTTTTTTTCAGAATCAGATTCTTTCTCTTCAAAACCAGAATCGCTCTCTTCAGAATCAGGGTCACTCTCTTCAGAAATAGATTCGCTACCTTCAGAATCAGAAAGATTAGACTCTTGAGTGTTCGCATCGTTATCAGCACCATTATGTTCTACTAGTTCCACTCTCTCTAATAGTGGTTCTCTTTCATTTTCCTTTGCTTTTTTCCCCCCGTAGTTACTCCCCATAAATAGGTGATTGCCTTCTGGACAGAACAAGACAAATTTGATGTTTTCCCAGTTGAACGTTTCGACGACTGATAAGTAGCTCTATTTTTGTTGTGAGAAACTACACTAGATTTAGGACGCCCCATCGTGTCTGAAGTATATACGGTTGAAAACTTAAATTTTGTCTGGGTAACGTGAAGGAAGCTTTGTTTACAAAAAATACGCCAGGTGAGGCAGCACAA